>JZKD02S2069677.1:183992-239330 GCA_000966675.3 Picea glauca | reverse complement strand
CAGTTAAAATCTCATTCTCGTTAAACTCGGAGTTGATTTGTGTTATTCGAGCCGTGCAGGTGAAGTGCAGGTCGGATTGAAATCTCAGTAGCAAGTCTGAGAAAAGAAAGGCCAGGGTCACTATGACTGAGAATGCATAGGACTTGGAGGGCTTCAACATTTGGAGGGTGATTGAAGGTTGAGTGTGAGCCGGGTTCTTGAAAGATCTCTGAGGAGTCGGATAGAATTCATCTCAAGAGGGATAGCACCTTTGCTTCACTGAGGGGACAGACCCAGTGAAGTTCATACAGTACGAAGGTGGTAAAGCAGGGAACTCTTCCAGAGGAAGAGAATAGATGATTTGAAACTGTCGAGTAGATTTTTGACATCCTGAAGCCTGTCAGATCGCAGAGGAGTTGCGAGGGGATTAACTCGCAGGTGCACGAGAGAATTCAGTTATCATCGTGTATCGGCATATCAGGGGTGGCGAGTGCAAAAAGCTGCATGCACGTCAGAATCGCGAGTCGCGATCCCCCGATTTAATCGGAGCCATAAATTGTCAGAGGGACAGGTGGCACGAGATCCTGAGGACTCGGGACTTGGCACTTCGGCGTTTTCAAAGTCGAAAGGAACACGGAGGAATCGCGAGGTCGCGAGTCGCGAAGGGTCCCATAGGTGCAGCATGGAGGATAACACGTGGCATCGCGCATCGGCATTCGGGGTTTTGGAAGGTAAGAAGTCGTGATCTTTCATACAATGATTTCCTGACAGGGAAATCCCCGACAAGGTTGAGTCGTTGACCGCTGACCTCGGGGACCGGGAATCGGAGTTTCAAAGCGCACGAGGGGCGCACGCAGGGTTCGCGGTTTCGCGAGACCCGATTTCCTGAGATAGTTGCCGAGAGATCAATAGAGTGTCTTGTGGGTGACAGAAGGTCCCGATAAGGGATTGGAGGCGCATAAAATATCTTCGGGCTGAAATTGGTGAAGGTCCTGGTGGAGTGCGGCTGCTGCCGACAGCGGTTGCATCACTATGGGGGATCATCATTCTTGTCGAGGAAAAAGGCGGATCTTCTCCACCAAATTCTCTAGGCCATATCTCTCAGATTGGGTTAGTTATGTTCAACCCTCATTCTTGGGCTTCACCCTAGGATCTAATCCAAACCTCAAGGGTATTTATCCCCATCCATATCCCTTATTTTCTCATGGTAGTTGTACTTCTATTGACTATAAATTGAAATCATTTCCATGGGGAAAGAAGTGGAAGAAATCAATAATAGCATCATTATTTTTATGTTATATTTTTCATGAAAAGGGTTGGATGAGGAGAGCCTGGAGGATTTGTTGCATCTTCAAATGCATCTTGTAAGTATCTACTTTTGGTTCTCAAATTAATATACTTGGCCTATTTCTTTCAAGTTTGTGTATTTTCACATTTACTTTCCTATTGTCATTCAATATTCTTAGGTAGATATGTTCATTTAATTATATAGAGTGGAATAAAGGTATCTTTGTTATTCTTTGCAGGATCAATGAGCTTAGGAATTAATCTCAAAATTTGGAGCATCAAGGAAAATCACCGGAATAAGGTATGCCACACTTTTATTCTCCTTGTTTAACTAGTTAAATTAGATCTAAAAGGAATATAGTAACCATTTTTACTTTTCTATCTTCGTAATGGGGGTCTGATAATCCAAGGGAGAATTCGCATGTCCACGGGGGAAATAATCCATAACAATAACAAGAGAAAAAAACTTGGTGAAAAAGGATTTAATTCATACTTAACACTTGTATTCATCCAATGATATCAATATATAGCACATGTATCTAACCACCTATAGATATGGATATCACTAACAACTCATAAGTGGATAATGTCAACACCTCACCAATAGATAAGGATAACAACCCATAAGAAGGTGGTCTCAAACTTTGTGATTGTCTAAGGACTCACAATATAACAATACACAATGTTTAGTAATGTTAAAATGACAAATTATACGTTTGTTTTTTCTTATAAAAACAATGAGGAAATGGAAAAAAAAGAAAAAACACCATTGAAAACAAAACACATCTTAGACAAAAATGAAACAATTAAAAAAACAACATTAAACAAAATTGACACTTTATAAACAAGTGTTGCGTGGCAGCGTAGTCCCTGCCAAGCAGGTTACAAGGTAAATTGTGGAAAATGGGATAAGCGTAGTCCCTGCCAAGCAGGTTACAAGGTAAATTGTGGAAAATGGGATAAGCGTAGTCCCTGCCAAGCAGGTTACAAGGTAAATTGTGGAAAATGGGATCGAATTGTAAATGATGGAAGTGTTTGGTGCAAAATGTATATCACAGAAATGTTGTGTGCAACATGTATATCATGAAACATGGGGCATAAAATTTCGTTAGCGCTAAGGCACGACCCCGTAGAGAGATAATTGGCTAAGTGTTGAAAGGAGCTGTGGTCGGTCGGGCTCATGATATCACAATATAGGAACATTAATTTAAATTGTATTTATATTAATGTATTGTAATAGATAATTTGTGGTCCAAATGTAGATCATGTTCCAATATGTGGAGGAATTTTAGACCACGGAAGTTTTTGGTGCAAGATGTATACAGGGGAACTGTAGATGATGCAAGTTTTGGGTGCAAGATCTATAATAACGTGTCGAAATGTAAATGACGGAAGTGTTTGGTGAAAAATGTATATCATAGAAGTGTTGTGTGCAACATGTTTATCACAGAACATGGGGCATAAAATTTTGTTAGCGCTAAGGCGCGACCCCGCGGAGAGATAATTAGCTAAGTATTGAAAGGAATTGTGGTCGGTCAAGATCATGATGTGACAATATAGCACCAATGCACGAGTTTGAAAAAAGTCAGGTTCAAGTCTAAGTATATTTATTAAAATTGTATTTATATTAATGTATCGTAATGGATAATTTGTGGTCCAAATGTAGACCATGTTCCAATATGTGGAGGAATTGTAGACCACGGAATTTTTTGGTGCAATATGTATACAGCGGCACTATAGATGACACAATTTTTGGGTGCAAGATCTATAATAGCGCCAACATGAGGGTCAGTTGGGCTCCCGTAAATCATTGTTGAATACATATTTTTGGTTGTTAATGGAAATAAGAAAAGAACTGATTTGTCACAAGTAGAAGAAGAATATATATACAATTTGACAGATGGAGCCTTACATCTCCTCGGGAGCTCTTGTGACGACCGTTTTTCCTCTCTACTATCTTTCTCATTACTTAGCCATTTTTCCAAAAATGTCCCAATGGGTGCCTTGGCGGATGGAATGATTCACATTTGCACTTGTGCTTTTATATCGTGACTCTGACTGACCACTAACACCCATTTTGAATGATGGAAGTGTTTGGTGAAAAATGTATATCACGGAAATGTTGTGTGCAACATGTATATCGCGGAACATGGTGCATAAAATTTTGTTAGCTCTAAGAAGCGACCCTGTGGAGAGATAATTAGCTAAGTGTTGAAAGGAACTGCGGTCAGTCGAGTTCATGATGTGACAATATAGGACCACTAATTTAAATTGTATTTATATTAATGTGATGTAATAGATAATTTGTGGTCCAAATGTAGACCATGTTCCAATACATGGAGGAATTGTAGACCACAGAATTTTTTGGTGCAAGATGTATACAGCGGAATTGTAGATGAAGAAAGTTTTGGGTGCAAGATCTATAATAGCGTGTTGAACTGTAAATGACGAAAGTGTTTGGTGCAAAATGTATATCAGGGAAGTGTTGTCTGCAACATGTATATCACGGAACATGGGGCATAAAATTCCGTTAGCGCTAAGGCGCGACCCTGCAGAGAGATAATTGGCTAATTGTTGAAAGGAACTGCGGTCTGTTGGGATCATGATGTGACGATATAGGACCAATCAACGAGTTCGAAAAAAATCAGGTTCAAGTTTAAGTATATTTATTAAAATTGTATTTAAATTAATGTATCATAATAGATAATTTGTGGTACAAATGTAGACCATGTTCCAATATGTGGAGGAATTCCAGACCATAGAAGTTTTTGGTGCAAGATGTATACAACAGAGCTGTAGATGCCACAAGTTTTGGGTGCAAGATATATAATAGCGCCAATCCAGGGGTCGGTCAAGCTCCCGTAAATCGTTGTTGAATACGTTTTTTTGGTTGTTAATGGAAATAAGTGGACCACTGATTTGTCATGAGTAGAAGTAGAATATATATACAATTTGACAGTCGGGGCCTTACGTCTCCTCGAGAGCCCTCGTCACTCTATTTTGAAGCCCATCTGACCATTTCCTCTCTACTATGTTTCTCATTACTTAGTTGTTTTTACGAAAATGTCCCAATAGATGCGTTGGCGGATGGAACGATTCACATTTTCACTTGTTCTTTTATATTGTGACTCTGACTGACCATTATCCATTCGATGCCTAGCCACTTTTTAGATCGAGAATTTTCGGATAGGCGGGCTCTATAACCGGGTTGAATTGTATATGATACAAGTGTTTGGTGAAAAATGCATATCATGGAAGTTTGGTGTGAAACATGTATATCACGGAACAAGGGGCATAAGAAATCAATAGCGTCAAGTCGCGAAAAATTGTATAGTACGGAAGTTCAGGTTCAAGTTTAAGTATATTTATTAAAATTGTATTTATATTAATGTATCATAATAGATCATTTGTGGTCCAATTGTAGACCATGTTCCAATATGTGGAGGGATTGCAGACCATGGAATTTTTTGGTGCAATATGTATACAGTGGAACTGTAGATGACGCAAGTTTTTGGTCCAATATCTATCATAGCACCAACTCGAGGGTCGGTCAGGCTCTCGTAAATCATTATTAAATACTTTTTTTTGGTTGTTAATGGAAATAATAGAACCACTGAGTTATCATGAGTAGAAGAAGAATATATATACAATTTTATAGGAGCAACCTTACCTCTCCTCTGAAGCCCTTGTCATGACCATTTTTCCTCTCTACTATCTTTCTCGTTACTTAGCCATTTTTTCCAAAAACGTCCTAATTGGCGTGTTGGCTGACGAACCTGTTCACATTTTTTCTTGTGCTTTTATATCGTGACTTCGACTGACCACTAACATCCACTTTGAATGACGTAAGTGTTTGGTGAAAAATGTATATCACAGAAATGTTGTGTGCAACATGTATATCACGGAACACGGGGCATAAAATTTTGTTATTGCTAAGGCGCGACCCCATGGAGAGATAATTCGCTAAGTGTTCAAAGGAACTGCAGTTGGTCAGGCTCATAATGTGACGATATAGGACCATTAATTTAAATTGTATTTATATTAATGTATTGTAATAGATAATTTGTGGTCCAAATGTACACCATGTTCCAATATGTGGAGGAATTGTAGACCATAAAAGTTTTTGGTGCAAGATGTATACAACGGAACTATAGATGATGCAAGTTTTGACAGGCGGGGCCTTACGTCTTCTCAGGATCCCTTTTCACAACCATTTTTCCTCTCTACTATATTTCTCGTTATTTAGCCATTTTTCCAAAAATTTCCCAATGGGCACGTTGGCGGACGGACCAGTTCACATTTGCGCTTGTGCTTTTATATCGTGATTCTAACTAACCGCTAACATCCACTTTGAATGACATAAGTGTTTGGTGCAAAATGTATATCATGGAAATGTTGTGTGCACCATGTATATCATGGAAATGTTGTGTGCAACATGTATATCACGGAACATGGGGCATAAAATTTTATTAGCACTAAGGTGCGAACCCACAGAGAGATAATTGGCTAAGTGTTGAAAGGAACTGCGGCTGGTCGGGCTCATGTTGTGATGATATAGGACCATTAATTTAAATTGTATTTATATTAATGTATCAGAATAGATAATTTGTGGTCCAAATGTAAACCATGTTCCAATATGTTGAGGAATTGTAGACCACAGAATTTTTTAAATAAAATGTATCCGTATTAATGTATCTTACTAGATTATTTGTGCTCCAAATGTAAACCATGTTCGAATTTGAATGGTGTTTTGGGATTGGATTTTTTTGTTCAAACCTATAAGGAACAAAGAAAAAAATACATGACTTTACATTTTGTATATCAAAGAATATTTTGAAATATAGGAAGTTGTAATACATGCACAATATAGAACATGAACATGTACAACGAAATGAGTTAATTTTATGAAGAAATACAATTTCCAAATAACAACACCAAGCATTTAAGATCAACATAGAACAACCCCAAATATTTATATTTATATAAACTGGGTTAGAAAATACATTTGAGAATATTTCCCAAAAAAAAAGTTGTCTTCGAATTTGCAAAAAAAAAAAATATAGTTCAGTTCATATTCTGTGAAATAAAAATACATTTTCCAGAGTGACTCTGATTGGGACTGTCGTGGACTACGAAGAAAAGATGTACAAGAATGGAGTTTTGAGAAAGAAGAAATTCGACGATGGAAAACAACAAAACCTAGCAAGAAGAAAGAGAAAATTATCAGATCTGGATTAAAGCTTTGTTAGAATAAGTGGATGAAGACAAAAGAATGTAATAAGTATCAACTTACTATGATGGTGTGCCATGGCTTTTCATTTATTTGTTCATGTCCTTTTATGGCTTTCCTTGGCTTTGACCTTCATTGGTAATCTGGTCGACAATTTTTTTCAACCATTCTTCGATGTAGCTCCTCATGGGCGCCACGTTCATTTCATGCCGGATTTTTATATTGAAGAGTTCACTTTCCAAGTTGCTTAGATCAATAGAAAAGTTGTGCAATGCTTCTTGAATATTTTTGTTTCTAATTGCATAATCGACTAGCCAAGTTTTCACGTCATCTTCACCATATTCAAGAATGCCATATAAATTTTCAAATGACAGTCTTTTATAGATATGAACTTGATCATCAAACATTTGTTTGGTTAAAAACAATGAGTTTAATATCAATTTTGGGTCCTAGACTTCATTGGTTCTTCCAGCTAGATCTATCTCAATTAGCTTCTTGAATAGTTTATCTCTTTTAGATATGGTTTGGCTACATTGTTGAACAAGACAAATTAGGTTCTTTACCTTTTCTTTCCAGCATGTGTTTAGTTAGTCTATTCGATCCAAGGAAGGGAGATCCTCTTGTCTTCTTCTAGATTTCATCATATCAGTAACTTCAAAACCAAATGGTAAAACTTCATTGAGATAAAATCCTTGGTCGTTTTTGAGATCTGCTTGCAGATACTCATGAAAAGCATGTGCTCTGGTTCCAAAAGAGACCATATTCTTTGACATCTCCCAAGTTTTTGTTATTAATTCTATTCTTTTGTTTATATTATTTTCCACATAGTCTCGGGTGGATGTGAGAAGGATCGTTGATCCTTTTAAATTTGGCGATAGTGTGGTGGAACCGACCATTGCCAAAGGAGTAGAAAATAGTGGAAGAGGCATTAGAGTTGCCTCCAATTCTTTGATTCCCATCTTTAACATGAGATTCTTCATTTCAAGGCTGCTAATAGATTTGTGTAGAGAATATCCAGTTGCTTGGTGCAATCTTGGATATCTGGGAAGGGTGCATGTTGCGTAGGTTGAACTCTGAACGAGATGTGCCTTTCTTATTCTTTACATCTCTGTTTTCAATAATCAATTTTTTTGATTCCCTGTCAAAAACAATGCTATGAAATGCAAAATACTCTTCTTCATCCAATGTATCTATGCCAAGTATGTTCATCCTGGGATTGTGAGGAGAAGTGTTGTCTAAGTGATCATCGTGAGGAAACAATTTTTCAATGTCAATTTCTAGTTCCATATCTTCGAGGGAGAGATCGTAGATATCAATTGCTCCCCTCGGTCCTTTTTATTCTTGGACTATTGTTTCCTGTTTTTTACCCACGGGAAGCTTCTGACAACTTTCAATTTTTCTGGAGGGAGGGTCCTTATCTCCTCCACTTCCTAAATAACTATGTGTGACTTTGTTACTTGCCTAAGCCATCGAATTACTACAACGAGATGTTGTGGTCTTGGCTGTGGTAGTCGAGGATTGGGCACTTTTTTCACCCTGGGTATTTTGGGTTCTGCTTGTGTGAATCATTGGTACTAGTTTAAAGTCCATTTAGGATAGTGTAAGTGAAATAAATGTTGAAGTGGTTCCTGACCATGAAATTCTAGACTTTCCAAGGTATAGACATGAATTTTCCTTTCATTTTTGCATGAAAAAAATGTAACCAGTAGATGTACTCCCCTGCTATTCCAGCAAAAACCATTGTAGCACATATGTGACATGGAAGGAAGAAAGGATTTTGTTTAGACCCGATAGTCCTTATAACATTATATTTCTCCATTTCTTCTGTTATGTCCCTCCTATCCAGGAATATTGTCGGCTGGATAGAGAACCGGGGGAAATACCTTCCAAATATGAATGCTTCAAAAAATGAAACAAAATAACTGAAGACCTTATAAAATAGATGGAAAGCATCATGTCTCCATAATTTATGGCACGAGAATGTTAATGGGTAAAATTCATAGTTTAGCTTCCTAAACATAGATAGTCCAAGAAATGGATAGCAATTCGGCACGATGAAAATTAAATAAGGTGGCATAAACAATTTCTTCTGCCTTCTGTATTGCAATAACTGGGAAGAGTTTTGAATGGAAATCATCTTGGGGAAATGGAATATGGTTTCTTGCTTGACCGTAAAATATAAAATATACAGAATCATCTGAGAGATGTCGGTTGCACTTCTTATCTCATTTTCCTCGTGAAAAGGAATGCAATCTACCGAAAAATTATTTTACATGCACTGACCTATAATATGGCCATTTCCCAGGGAGCGGGCGCTAGGTCCTGTAATAACTTTGGCAAGAGGTCTAGTTCATTGCCATGCTTCTTTAAGAACTGCTTGCAATTATCTCCCTTAAAAGTAGGCATTGGTTTGGGAAGTGTTAACATCTTTCAAAATACTTTAGGCAATAGGAAGATTTGGAAATGGTCACCCATCTAGACAATCCATTGGTTCGGAATATAGTTCTCGACGCAGCATGTGACCAAGTCTCTAAAGTAAAAAAAATAATCGGGGATACAATGTGTTGTTGCAATTTCAGATGTCGATATAACTTTCATCTGGGCAGAAGTGGATGAGTAGTAGTCATAAGCTATGGACCACTGAAAACGTTTTTCCTCATGCTCGAAAATATTCAGGGTATATCCACAGACATGGTGTCAAGCTGCATCCATAAGGTGATGAAAACATTCATTTTCTCCTTATTGTATTTAAAATGGAAACTACAACATTATAATACAATCTCCGTTAAATATTGGTTCAATGTGTTTTAATGGCATATTCCCTCGACCTTTTCACCTTTTAATGCCAATATTTTCAAAGCTAATAAAAGCGTCATCAATTTGCATTGGAAAAGCATGCAAAGATGGCAGAGAAATCGATAAACTATTGAAAAGAGGGGAAAACATTGACAATTGTGTAATATACTTGGATCTTGACAAAAGTAGGTTCAATTCAGAAGATAATTTGTTGATATTTACTTAAACAAATTTAATATTATTTTATTTTATTGTTGTTCTATGTGGCCCAAATGAAAACTATGTTCAAATTGGAATCGTGGAGAAACATTTTCATATGCAGGCAAAGCCTCAGATATGCAAACCTGTAAGGTTCTAAAATTATGTTCACAATATTAAAAAGAGGAATCATGTGAACACTTTTGTAGATGACAGAGGGCCAACACAATATCGAATTATGCTAGGATGACGTATTAAAAACACAAAAAAAACCATCATTTGTTTTGCGAATTCAAGATTGACAGAGGAAACTATTCATATTCCATAATATTCTCCAATAAATGCATTTTAATGGGAGATTGCCTCGAGATTTTCGCTTATTAATGCAAATATTTTCAAACATCTGTGAACTGTAACCAGTAAAATCATAATTAATGTCTATTGGGAAGGGGCAAATGTGGCGGGCATGGACGAGAATTCGAAATCAAAGTGTTCGAAATCACCCAAAAACAAATGGGTGTGTAGGCCTCATCATCATGAACCCAACGCACTTTGAATAGGGTTAAATGGACATCATATGAGTGAGATATTGTGATATGTTTGATTCTCCAAGCAGGCAAAAATTTTGCTGACTGTAAAGTCCATACATATGACGTGGCAGGGGTCATACAGATGACATGGCATGATCGTACATATGATATGGAATGAACATATGTTGACGTGGAAGTTGATGATGTGGCAAGTGTTGATTTGATAATCAAGTGGCAGATGTGGGCGAATCATGTTTCAACATGTGGCATGTGAATTGACCAATAGAGTGGTGCCTCGTGGCCCAGACATGGGCTTCCATGTAGCACCCCATTTTTTTGGTTATAGTGTTAAAAGGTTATTGGAGTCCATGGGAATCGAACCCTATACCTCCCCTCCAAGGTTCAACTCTTTTACAATGTGTGGGTTACCACTAGCCCACATGGTGGTCCTTGTAATACAAAGGGTTTAAATGTTATTTAAGTTTGACTATGTGGTATGTTGGGGCACATTCGAGCTGGGGATTATCCCTAGCCCTTTATTGCGGTGCATTCTCCCATCTGATCACACCTTCCCACTGAAAGGATTTTGGACCCGCAAAAGTTGATGATTATCTGCCTGAGCTTTAAGACCCTTCTGCTTCCAAGTTCTATTAATTGATTCTACTTGAAAAGCATTTTTGGCAATCACATGGGTACCTTGATATGCCTTTCACTGCAACTGACTATGTACCTCAACCATTGTTCTCTAGTTGTTGCTGACCCACTGTTCTCTTTGTTCTTGGAATACTGACAACCTTCCCACTGAGAATCAAGTCCCTCTTGTGAACACTTTCGCGTCAAAAAAATATTCTCTACAATGGCTGCATAAAGTTTCCTGCGACATCTTGTCACAAACCAAGAAAACCATCAATCTTGAAAACAAACTTGATACAAGACTGAAAATGATGCCAAAAAAGTTTTTTTTCTCTTCAATCAAACATTCGCATCTCGTAATTCATCAAAGCACATGACGTTTTCCTGCATCTTGGTGTACTCAATATTGACTTACAAGCCAAAAAACACCATCGACTCAACATAAGTCGAAAAACAAGATTGACACAACATAGTCATCAAGAGAATATTGACACAAGTCGAGACCCATTTGAAACATATCAACATTCCCAATGACAAGTTGACATTCATGATACACAACCATGTTGCAATCATGGGTCACTCATAATGAACTCTCACCAAGTTCATTGTTTACACATACAAAATCACATGCATGTGCATAGCTCTTCAGCTCTCCTTCAAGTACAAACATAAGTACATAAACCCAAAAACATGTGGGTACATAAGAGCTGAAAATGAAAAGCTAAATGGCTGTAATAAGTGAGTATCATACCCATCTTTTACATCCTCTTGGCGAAGTTGTGCTACAACAAGAATGCCTTCAAAAGAATCGCATTCACATGCAAACTTGCATCATACAAGTTATGATAAACTACTGCAACTTGTCAAACTTTCAATAGAAAAGGATACATAAGGCTGAAAAGTGCATATTACAAACAAAGAAATGCAAGCCTTACTTGTTCAAGAAATCTAACCATTTATTACCAAGCCATTTCAATGGTGACTTTTTCTGCTGAAAATTGTCTTCTTGTCAATCATCTTGACACACATCAATGATGGAATCTCCTCTTCCATTCTTGCCAGTCTCTTTATCCATCTGCATCTTGTGATGTGGACGAGTGGTTGGATGCAATGTCCAACATTGGTCAATGAGATGACCCCTCTTCTAGCAATGAGTGCAAATCTTTTGCATCTTCTTTTCAAGTTGCCTTTGCTTGGAAAGTTTCTTGAATATGGTCAATCTTTTCCAACAACTTGAAACATGATGGCTATCTAAACCACAATATGTACATGGACTTTTTCTTCCATTTTTACATGCAAATGTACCATGCTTAACATAATCAAAACCAACTGAATGATAACCAAAAATATAACTTGAACATTCACCTTTATTTCCTTCTTGAGGAGGTCAATTTGAAGAGTTACCATCTCTCCTTTGAAGGCCAACAAAGATGTTCTTGTCCTCATGGTTGTCACAACTCTTTTGTTTCAAACATTTTCATTCATCTTTAACACATGACTTGCATGCTTGAGGGATTGAACTTGCAACAAAAGTTCTTAAACATTCACCTTTATCGCCTTCTTGAGGAGGTGAATTTGAAGAGTTACTATCTCTCTTTTGAATACCAACAACATTTTTCTTGTCCTCATGGCTGTCACAACTCCTTTGTTTTAGACATTTGCATTCATCTTGAACACATGCTTTGCATGCTTGAGGGATTGAACTTGCAACAAAAGTTCTTGAACATTCACCTTTATCGCCTTCTTGAGGAGGTGAATTTGAAGAGTTACTAGCTCTCTTTTGAAGATCGGCAACATTTTTCTTGTCCTCATGGATGTCACAACTCTTTTATTTCACACATTTGCATTCATCTTGAACACATGCTTTGCATGCTTGAGGGATTGAACTTGCAAAAAATTTTCTTGAACATTCACCTTTATCGCCTTCTTGAGGAGGTGAACTTGAAGATTTACTAGCTCTCTTTTGAAGACCAACAAAATTTTTCATGTCCTCATGGCTGTCACAACTCTTTTGTTTCACACATTTGCATTCATCTTGAACACATGCTTTGCATGCTTGAGGGATTGAACTTGCAACAAATTTTTTTCTTGGAATTGTTTCCCTTGTCTCCTCAACTTTGGAATATGCTTCATCTTTATATTCATATCCAAGACCCCTATACTTGGGCCTCTCCTCAACAACAATAGGCTCAACAATGTCTTATGCATTCTTTCCTAACCCTCCGAAAACAGACCATGGTTCATCCGGGCATGACCTCTTCTACATGTGGCCTTGAGATTCCCTGAGATTCCTTGTGGAAAAAACAGCTGTAAAAGTTCTCAAATTCCTCTTAAACCTATCTCAATGTGTTTAGAGCATAACAATTAGTCAAAAATGTCTATTGAGTATTAGAAAATAGACTCGGGCTCATCTGAGCATGGCCTCCTTCAATGGTGGCCCTAAGCTCCCTAGACCTCTTGAGACATCAAGGTAGAAACATCTACAAAAGAAGTCTCCAATTGGATTTGAAAATAGTGCTAATGGATTTAGAACATCCAAAAACCCCTAGCTGGGCTTTTTTGACACCTCATTTGGCCAAAAGATGAAGAAGTTAGGCCTCCTGCCATTTTTCTCCTTCAAGCTTATTGTCTCTGGTTCGCCAAAATGCACTCCTGTGTGAGTAACCTGGATTTTGGGCATTTCTTGTGCCTAAATCTAGAACACATGTCATTTCCCTAATTTGTGCCATAATGTAGCACTCTTAGCGGACCTAGCCCCTAATTCACAGAGGTGTTGGATGCATGGGGCCATGTGGCCAAGTCTAAACGTGAAAAAAAGGCTCCAATGCCAAATGGCATGAGCACTTGACAAGTGACGACAGATGCAAATAAGGTTGCATGACCATTGGGAGCACGCATTTGGTTTTTGACTTATGGACACATGTGAGAACACACTGCAACTGGGGGTTGGGGCTAATCCCCAACCCGGACGCGCCCCCACATACCACATAGTCAAACTTAAATAAAATTTAAACCCTTTGTATACAAGGACCACCGTGTGGGCTAGTGGTAGCCCACACATTGTAAAAGCATTGAACCTTGGAGGGCAGGTCCGGGGTTTGATTCCCACAAACTACAATAGCCTTTTACCACTATAACCAAAAAAATGGGGTGCCACATGGTAGCCCATGTCTGGGCCACGTGGCACCACTCTATTGGTCAATTCACATGCCACGTGTTGAAACATGATTCCCCCACATCTTCCACTCGGTTGTCCAATCAACACTTTCCATGTCATCAATTTCCACATCAGCATATGGTCATGCCATGTCAGCTGTACGATCATGCCACATCATTTATACGACCCATGCCACGCCATCTGTACAGATTGTACAGTCAGCAAAATTTTTGCCTGTTTGGAAAATCAAACAGATCATGATATCTCACTCATCCGATGTTTGTTTGACCCTACTTGAAGTGTGTTGGGTTCGTGACAACGAGGCCTAAGCACTCGTTCGTTTTGAGGCAATTCCAAACAATTTGATTTTTGGGCTAAAATTTGACCCCTGGTCCAGATTTTGATCACACCTTCCCACTAAAAGGATTTTGGACCCACAAAAGCTAATGATTATCTACCTGATATTTAATACTCTTCTTCTTCCAAGTTATATCAATTTATTCTACTTGAAAATTCTTTTTGGCAATCTCCTAGGTACCTTGACATGCATTACACTGCAACTGACTATGTCCCTCAACCACTGTTCTCTGGCTGCTGCTGACCCACTTTTCTCTTTGTGCTTGGAAGACAGACAACCTTCCCACTAAGAATGAATATCCTCTCGTGAACTCTTTGGCATCAACACAATATTCTCTATAATGGCTACATAAAGTTTCCTGCAACATCTTGTCACAAACTAAGAAAACCATCAATCGTGAAAACAAACTTGATACAAGACTGAAAATTATGCCAACAAAGTCTTTTTGCTCTTCAAGAAAACTGTCGCATATTCTACTTCACCAAAGGACATGGGATTTTCCTGCATCTTGGTGTACTCAATATTGACTTACAAGCCAACAAACACCATCAACTCAACATAAGTCGAAAAACAAGATTGACACAACATAGTCATCAAGAGAATATCGACACAAGTCGAGACCCATTTGAAACATATCGACATTCCCAATGACAAGTCGACATTCATGATACACAACCATGTTACAATCAAGGGCCACTCATAATGAACTCTCACCAAGTTCATTGTTTACACATACAAAATCACATGCATGTTCATAGCTCTTCAACTCTCCTTCAAGTACAAACATAAGTACATAAACCCAAAAACATGTGGGTACATAAGAGCTGAAAATGAAAATCTAAATGGATGTAATAAGTGAGTATCATACCCATCTTTTACATCCTCCTAGCGAAGTTGTGAATCATCTTGACTCACATCAATGATGGAATCTCCTCTTCCAGTCTTTCCAGTCTCTTTATCCATCTGCATCTTGTGATGTGAATGAGTGGTTGGATGTAATGTCCAACATTGGTCAATGAGATGACCCCTCTTCTGGAAATGAGTGAAAATATTTTGCATCTTCGTTTCAAGTTTCCTTCGATTGGAAACTTTCCTGAATATGGTCAATCTTTTCCAACATCTTGAAACATGATTGTTATCTAAACCACAATATGTACATAGACTTTTTATTCCATTTTTACATGCAAATTTACCATGCTTAACACAATAAAAAAAACTGAATGATAAGAAAAAATATACCTTGAACATTCACCTTTATCACCTTATTGAGGAAGTGAATTTGAAGAGTTACCAGCTCTCCTTTGAAGACTAAAAGAGATGTTCTTGTCCTCATGGTTGTCACAACTCTTTTGTTTCACACATTTTCATTCATCTTGAACACATGCTTTGCAAGCATGAGGGATTGAACTTGCAACAAAAGTTCTTGAACATTCACCTTTATCACCTTCTTGAGTAGGTGAATTTGAAGAGTTACTAGCTCTCTTTTGAATACCAACAACAATTTTATTTTCCTCATGGCTGTCACAACTCTTTTGTTTCACACATTTTCATTCATCTTGATCACATTCTTTGCATGCTTGAGGGATTGAACCTACAACAAAAGTTATTGAACATTCACCTTTATCGCCTTCTTGAGGAGGTGAATTTCAAGAGTTACTAGCTCTCTTTTGAAGACCAACAACATTTTTCTTTTCCTCATGGCTGTCACAACTCTTTTGTTTCACACATTTTCATTCATCTTGAACACATGCTTTGCATGCTTGAGGGATTGAACTTGCAACAAAAGTTCTTGAACACTCACCTTTATCGCCTTCTTGAGGAGGTGAATTTGAAGAGTTACTAGATCTCTTTTGAAGACCAACAACATTTTTCTTGTCCTCATGGTTGTCACAACTCTTTTGTTTCACACATTTGAATTCAACTTGAACACATGCTTTGCATGCTTGAGGGATTGAGCTTGCAACAAAATTTCTTGAACATTCACCTTTATCGCCTTCTTGAGGAGGTGAATTTGAAGAGTCACTAGCTCTCTTTTGAAGACCATCAACATTTTTCTTGTCCTCATGGCTGTCACAACTCTTTTGTTTCACACATTTGCATTCATCTTGAACACATTCTTTGCATGCTTGAGGGATTGATCTTGCAACAAAAGTTCTTCAACATTAACCTTTATCGCCTTCTCGAGGAGGTGAATTTGAATAGTAACTAGCTCTCTTTTGAAGACCAACAACATTTTTCTTGCCCTCATGGTTGTCACAACTCTTTTGTTTCACACATTTGCATTCATCTTGAACACATGCTTTGCATGCTTGAGGGATTGAACTTGCAACAAAAGTTGTTCTTGGAATTGTTTCCCTTGTCTCCTCAACTTTGGAATATGCTCTATATTTATGTTCATATCCAAGACCCCTATACTTGGGCCTCTCCACAACAACAATAGGCTCAACAATGCCTTGTGCATGCTTTCCTAACCCTCTGAAAATAGACCATGGCTCATCTGGGCATGACCTCTTCTACATGTGGCCTTGAGCTTCCCTGAGCTTCCTTGTGGAAAAACCACCTATTAAAGTCCTCAAATGCCTCTTAAACCTATCTCAATGTGTTCAGAGCATAATAATTAGTTAAAAATGACTATTCAGTCATACAAAATAGACTTGGGCTTATCTGAGCATGGCCTCCTTCAATGGTGGCCCTAAGCTCCCTAGAGCTCCTGAGACTTCAAGGTAGGAAAACCTGCAAAAGAAGTCTCTAAATGCCTTTTAAAATAGTGCCAATGGATTCAAAACATCCAAAAACCCCTAGCTGGGCTTTTTCGACACCTCATTTGGCCAAAAGATGAAGAAGTTAGGCCTACTGTCATTTTTCTCCTTCAAGCTTATTGTCTCTGGCTCGCCAAAATGCACTCCTGTGTGAGTAACCTGGCTTTTGGGCGTTTCCCACGCCTAAACCCAGCACACATGCCATTTCCACAATTTGTGCCATAATGTAGCATTGTTAGTGGACCTAGGCCCCAATTCACGGAGGTGTATGACGCATGGGGCCATGTGGCCAAGCCTAAATGCGAAAAAAAGGCTCCAATGCCAAATGGCATGAACACTTGACAAGTGGCGATGGATGCAAAGGCGGTTTCATGACCGTTGGGCATGCACATTTGGTTTTTGTTGTGTTGTCACATGGGATAACACACCACAACCGCGGGTTGGAACTAAGCCCCAACCCGGATGTGCCCCCACATACCACATAGTCAAACTTAAATAAAATTTAAACCCTTTGTATACAAGGACCACCGTGCGGGCTAGTGGTAGCCCACACATTGCAAAAGTGTTGAACCTTGGAGGGGAGGTTCAGGGTTCAATTCCCACAGACTCCAATAAAATTTTACCACTATAACCAAAAAAATGGGGTGCCACGTGGCAACCCATGTTTGGGCCACGTGGCACCACTCTATTGGTCAATTCACATGCCACATGTCGAAACATGATTTCCCCACATCTGCCACTTGATTTTCCAATCATCACTTTCCATGTCAGCATACAATCATGCCACATCAATTTTACATTCATGCCACATCATCTGTATGACCCATGCCATGTCATCTGTAGGGACTGTACAGTCAGCAAATTTTTTTCCTGTTTGGAAAATCAAACAAATCGTGATATCTCACTCATTCGATGTTTGTTTGACCCCATTTGAAGTGCATTAGGTTTGTGACGATGAGGCCTATTGCACACATTTGTTTTGAGGTGATTCCAAACAATTTGATTTTGGGGCTAAAATTTGACCCCTAGTCCAGATTCTGATCACACCTTCCTACTAAAAGGATTTTGGACCCACAAAAGTTGATGATTATCTACCTGAGATTTAATACTCTTCTTCTTCTAAGTTCTACCAATTGATTATTCTTTAAAAGTCTTTTTGGCAATCACCTAGGTACCTTGACATGCCTTGCAATGCAACTAACTATGTCCCTCAACCACTATTCTATGGTTGTTGCTGACCCACTATTCTTTGTGTGCTTGGAAGAATGACAACCTTCCCACTGATAATCAAGACCCTCTTGTGAACTCTTTGGCGTCAACACAATCTTCTCTACAATGGCTGAATAAAGTTTCATGCGACATCTTGTCACAAACCAAGAAAACCATCAATCTTGAAAACAAACTTGATACAAGACTGAAAATTATGCCAACAAAGTCTTTTTGCTCTTCAATCAAACGGTCACATATTTTACTGCATCAAACCACATGGGATTTTCCTGCATCTTGGTGTACTCAATATTGACTTACAAGCCAACAAACACCATCGACTCAACATAAGTCGAAAAACATCATCGACACAACATAGTTGTCAAGAGAATATTGACCCAAGTCGAGACCCATTTGAAACATATCGACATTCCCAATGACAAGTCGACATTCATGATACACAACCATGTTACAATCATGGGTCACTCATAATGAACTCTCACCAAGTTCATTGTTTACACATACAAAATCACATGCATGTGCATAGCTCTTTAGCTCTCCTTCAAGTACAAACATAAGTACATAAACCCAAAAACATGTGGGTACATAAGAGCTGACAATGAAAAGCCAAATGGCTGTAATAAGTGAGTATCATACCCATCTTTTACATCCTCCTGTCGAAGTTGTGCAACAATAAGAATGCCTTCAAAAGAATCGCATTCACATGCAAACTTGCATCATACAAGTTATGATAATCTACTGCAACTTGTCAAACTTTCAACAAAAAAGGATACATAAGGATGAAAAGTGCATCTTACAAACAAAGAAATGCAAGCCTTACTTGTTCAATAAATCTAACCATTTCTTACAAAGCCATTTCAACGGTGACTTTTTCTGCTGAAAATCATCTTGTTGTGAATCATCTTGAATCACATCGATGATGGAATCTCCTCTTCCATTCTTTCTAGTCTCTTTATCCATCTGCATCTTGTGATGTGGATGAGTGGTTGGATGCAATGTCCAACATTGGTCAATGAGATGACCCCTCTTCTGGCAATGAGTGCAAATCTTTTGCATCTTCTTTTCAGGTTGCCTTTGCTTGGAAATTTTCTTGAATATGGTCAATCTTTTCCAACATCTTGAAACATGATGGTTATCTAAACCACAATATGTACATGGAATTTTTCTTCCATTTTTACATGCAAATTTTCCATGCATAACATAATCAAAAGCAACTAAATGATAAGCATAAATATAACTTGAACATTCACCTTTATCGCCTTCTTGAGGAGGTGAATTCAAAGAGTTAATAGCTCTCCTTTGAAGGCCAACAAAGATGTTCTTGTCCTCATGGCTGTCCAGTGTCACAGCTCTTTTGTTTCACACATTTTCATTCATCTTGAACACATGCTTTGCATGCTTGAGGGATTGAACTTGCAAGAAACATTCTAGAACATTCACCTTTATTGCCTTCTCCAGGAGGTGAATTTGAAGATTTGCTAGCTCTCTTTTGAAGAACAACAACATTTTTCTTGTCCTCATGGTTGTCACAACTCTTTTGTTTCACACATTTGCATTCATCTTGAAAATTGCTTTGCATGCTTGAGGGATTGAACTTGCAACAAAAGTTCTTGAACATTCACCTTTATCGCCTTCTTGAGGAGGTGAATTTGAAGAGTTACTAGCTCTCTTTTGAAGACCAACAACATTTTTCTTGTCCTCATGGTTGTCACAACTCCTTTGTTTCACAAGTTTGCATTCATCTTCAACACATGCTTGGTATGCTTGAGGGATTGAACTTGCAACAAAAGTTCTTGAACAGTCACCTTTATCGCCTTCTTGAGGAGGTAAATTTGAAGAGTTACTAGCTCTCTTTTCAAGACCGACAACATTTTTCTTGTCCTCCTGTATGTCACAACTCTTTTGTTTCACACATTTTCATTCATCTTGAACGCATGCTTTGCATGCTTGAGGGATTGACCTTGCAACAAAAGTTCTTGAACATTCACCTTTATCGCCTTCTTGAGGAGGTGAATTTGAATAGTTACTAGCTCTCTTTTGAAGACCAACAATATTTTTCTTGTCCTCATGGCTGTCACAACTCTTTTGTTTCACAGATTTTCATTCATCTTGAACACATTCTTTGCATGCTTGAGGGATTGAACTTGCAACAAAAGTTGTTCTTGGAATTGTTTCCCTTGTCTCCTCAACTTTGGAATATGCTCCATATTTCTGTTCATATCCAAGACCCCTATACTTGGGCCTCTCCTCAACAACAATAGGCTCAACAATGCATTGTGCATGCTTGCCTAACCCTCTGAAAGCAGACCATGGCTCATCTGAGCATGACCTCTTCTACATGTGGCCTTGAGCTTCCCTAAGATTCCTTGTGGAAAAAACACCTGTAAAATTTCTCGAATGCCTCTTAAACCTATTTCAATGTGTTCAGAGGATAACAATTATTCAAAAATGACTATTTAGTCTTAGAAAATAGACTTGGGCTCATCTGAGCATGGCCTCCTTCAATGGTGGCCCTAAGCTCCCTAGAGCTCCTGAGACTTCAAGGTAGAAACATCTGCAAGAGAAGTCTCCAAATGGATTTAAAAATAGTGCCAATTGATTAAAAACATCCAAAAACCCCTAGCTGGGATTTTTCGGCACCTCATTTGGCGAAAAGATGAAGAAGTTAGGCCTCCTGCCATTTTTCTCCTTCAAGCTTATTGTCTCGGGTTCACCAAAATGCACTCCTATGTGAGTAACCTGGATTCTGGGCATTTCCCATGCCTAAACCCATAACACACATTGTTTCCACAATTCACGCCATAATGTAGCACTATTAGTGGACCTAGCCCCCAATTCACGGAGGTGTTGGAGGCATGGGGCCATGTGGCAGAGTCTAAACGTGAAAAAAAGGCTCCAATACCAAATCGCATGAGCACTTGACAAGTGGCGACAGATGAAAAGGTAGTTGCATGACCGTTAGGCGTGCGCATTTGGTTTTTGATGTGTGGTCACATGGGAGAATGCACTACAACCGGGGGTTGGGGATAAGCCCTAGCCCGGACGCGCCCCCACAAACCACATAGTCAAACTTAATTAAAATTTAAACTCTTTGTATACAAGGACCACTATGTGGGCTAGTGGTAGCCCACACAGTGCAAAAGCATTGAACCTTGGAGGGGACGTTCGGGGTTTGATTCCCATGGATTCCAATAAACTTTTACCACTATAACCAAAAACATAAGGTGCCACATGGCAGTGCATGTTTGAGCCACGTGGCACCACTCTTTTGGTCAATTCACATGCCACGTGTCCAAACATAATCCCCCCACATTTGCCACTCGGTTGTCCAATCAACACCTTCCACATCATCAACTACCACATCAGTGTATGGTCATGCCATGTCAGTTGTACAGTCATGCCACATCATCTGTACGACCCATGCAAGGTCATCTGTACAGACTGTACAGTCAGCAAATGTTTTCCCTGTTTGGCAAATCGAACACATCATGATATCTCATTCATATGATGTCCGTTTGACCACGTTCGAAGTGCATTGGGTTCGTGACAATGAGACCTATGCACTCGTTCATTTTGAGGTGATTCCGGACAATTTGATTTTTTGGCTAAAATTTGACCCCTGGTCCAGATTATGATCACACCTTACCACTAAAAGGATTTTGGACCCACAAAAGCTAATGATTATCTTCCTGAGCTTTAATACTCTTTTTCTTCCAAGTTCTATCAATTGATTCTACTTGAAAAGACTTTTTGGCAATCACCTGGGTACCTTGACATGCCTTGCACTGCAACTGACTATGTCCCTCAACCACTATTCTCTGGCTGCTGCTGACCCACTGTTCTCTTTGTGCTTGGAAGATTGACAACCTTCCAACTGATAATCAAGACCCTCTTGTGAACTCTTTGGCATCAACACAATCTGCTCTACAATTGCTGCATAAAGTTAATGTGACATCTTGTGAAAAACCAAGAAAACCATCAATCTTGAAAACAAACTTGATACAAGACTGAAAAATATGCCAACAAAGTCTTTTTTCTCTTCAAGAAAATGGTGGCATATTCTACTTCATCAAAGCACATGGCATTTTCCTACATCTTGGTGTACTCAATATTGACTTACAAGCCAACAAACACCATCGACTCAACGAAAGTCGAAAAACATGATCGACACAACATAGTTGTCAAGAGAATATCGACACAAGTCGAGACCCATTTGAAACATATCGACATTCCCAGTGACAAGTCAAAGTTCATGATACACAACCATGTTACAATCATGGGTCACTCGTATTGAACTCTCACCAAGTTCATTGTTTACACATACAAAATCACATGCATGTGCATACCTCTTCAAGTCTCCTTCAAGTACAAACATAAGTACATAAACCCAAAAACATGTGGGTACATAAGAGCTGAAAATGAAAATCTAAATGGCTGTAATAAGTGAGTATCATACCCATCTTTTACATCCTCCTGGCAAAGTTGTACAACAACAAGAATGCCTTCAAAATAATCGCATTCACATGCAAACTAGCATGATACAAGTTATGATAAACTGCTGCAACTTGTCAAACTTTCAACAGAAAAGGATACATAAGGTTGAAAAGTGCATCTTACAAAAAAAGAAATGCAAGCCTTACTTGTTCAAGAAATCTAACCATTTCTTACCAGGCCATTTCAATGGTGACTTTTTCTACTAGAAATCGTCTTCTTGTGAATCATCTTGACTCACATCGATGATGGAATGTCCTCTTCCATTCTTGCCAGTCTCTTTATCCATCTGCATCTTGTGATGTGGATGAGTGGTTGGATGTAATGTCCAACATTGGTCAATGACATGACCCCTCTTCTGGCAATGAGTGAAAATATTTTTCATCTTCTTTTCAAGTTGCCTTCGCTTGGAAAGTTTCTTGAATATGGTCAATCTTTTCCAACATATTGAAACATGATTGTTATCTAAACCACAATATGTACATGGAATTTTTTTTCCCATTTTTACATGAAAATTTACCATGCTTAATGTAATCAAAAGCAACTGAATGATAAGCAAAAATATACCTTGAACATTCACCTTTACCGCCTTCTTGAGGTGGTGAATTTGAAGAGTTACCAGCTCTCCTTTGAACACCAGCAAATATGTTCTTGTCCTCATGGTTGTCACAACTCTTTTGTTTCACACATTTGCATTCATCTTGAACACATGCTTTGCATGCTTGAGGGATTGAACTTGCAACTAAGGTTCTTGAACATTCACCTTTATCGCCTTCTTGAGGAGGTGAATTTGAAGAGTTACTAGCTATCTTTTGAATACCAACAACATTTTTCTTGTCCTCATGGCTGTCACAACTTTTTTGTTTCACACATTTTCATTCATCCTGAACACATGCTTGAGGGATTGAACTTGCAACAAAAGTTCTTGAACATTCACCTTTATCGCCTTCTTGAGGAGGTGAATTTGAAGAGTTACTAGCTCTCTTTTGAAGACCAACAACATTTTTCTTGTCCTCATGACTATCACAACTCTTTTGTTTCAAACATTTTCATTCATATTGAACACATCCTTTGCATGCTTGAGGGATTGAACTTGCAACTAAAGTTCTTGAACATTCACCTTTATCGCCTTCTTGAGGAGGTGAATTTGAAGAGTTACTAGCTCTCTTTTGAAGACCAACAACATTTTTCTTGCCCACATGGCTGTCACAACTCTTTTGTTTCACACATTTTCATTCATCTTGAACACATGCTTTGCATGCTTGAGGGATTGAACTTGCAACAAAATTTCTTGAACATTCACCTTTATCGCCTTCTTGAGGAGGTGAATTTGAAGAACTACTAGCTCTCTTTTGAAGACCAACAATTTTGTTTTTTGTCCTCATGGCTATCACAACTCTTTTGTTTCACACATTTTCATTCATCTTGAACACATGCTTTGCATACTTGAGGGATTGAACTTGCAACAAAAGTTGTTCTTGGAATTGTTTCCCTTGTCTCCTCAACTTTGGAATACGCTGAATATTTCTGTTCATATCCAAGACCCCTGTAATTGGGCCTCTCCTCAACAACAATAGGCTCCACAATGCCTTGTGCATGCTTACCTAACCCTCTGAAAATAGAACATGGCTCATCTGGGCATGACCTCTTCTACATGTGGCCTTAAGCTTCCCTAAGATTCCTTGTGGCAAAAACACCTGTAAAATTCCTCAAATGCCTCTTAAACTTATCTCAATGTTTTTAGAGCATAACATTAGTCAAAAATGACTATTCAGTCACAGAAAATAGACTTGGGCTCATCTGATCATGGCCTCCTTCAATGGTGGCCCTAAGCTCCCAAGAGCTCCTGAGACTTCAAGGTAGAAAATACTGCAAAAAAATTCTCCAAATGCCTTTTAAAATAGTGCCAATGGATTCAGAACATCCAAAAACCACTAGCTGGTCTTTTTCGACACCTCATTTGGCCAAAAGATGAAGAAGTTAGGCCTCCTGCCATTTTTCTCCTTCAAGCTTATTGTCTCTGGTTCGCGAAAATGCACTCCTGTGTGAGTAACCTGGCTCCTGGGCATTTCCCGTACCTAAACCCAACACATGCACCTTTTCCACAATTCACGCCATAATGTAGCATTGTTATCAGACCTAGACCCCAATTCACAGAGGTGTTTTATGCATGGGGCCATGTGGCCAAGTCTAAATGAAAAAAAAAGCTCCAATGCCAAATGGCATGAGCACTTGACAAGTGGTGACGGATGCAAAGTCTGTTGCATGACCGTTGGGCATGCACATTTGGTTTTTGACATGTTTTCCATGGGAGAATGCACCACAACCAGGGGTTGGGTCCAAGCCCCAGCCCGGACACGCCCCTACATACCACATAGTCAAACTTAAACAAAATTTAAACCCTTTGTATACAAGGACCACTGTCTGGGCTAGTGGTAGCCCACACATTGCAAAAGAGTTGAACCTTGGAGGGGAGGTCTGGGGTTTGATTCCCACGGAATCGAATAACCTTTTACCACTATAACCAAAAAAATGGGGTACCCTGTGGCAGCTCATGTTTGGGCCACATGGCACCACTCTATTGGTCAATTCACATGCCACATGTCGAAACATGACTCCCCCACATCTGCCACTCGGTCGTCCAATCAACACTTTCCACATCATCAACTTCCATGTCAGCATACGGTCATGCCATGTCAGTTGTATGGTCATGCCACATCATCCGTATGGCCCATGCTACGTCATCTATACGGACTGTAAGGACTGTACAACCAACAGAATTTTTGCATGTTTGGAAAATCGAGCAGATCATGATATCTCACTCATACGATGTCAGTTTGACCCCATTCGAAGTGCGTTGGGTTCGTCACGACGATGCCTACACACCCATTTGTTTTGAGGCAGTTCCAAACATTTTTATTTTTGGGCTAAAATTTGACCCCTGGTCCAGATTTTGTTCACACCTTCCCACTAAAAGGATTTTGGACCCACAAAAGCTGATGATTATCTGCCTGAGATTTAATACTCTTATGCTTCCAAGTTCTATCAATTTATTTGACATGAAAAGTCTTTTGGCAATCACCTGGGTACCTTGACATGCCTTGCACTGCAACTGACTATGTCCCACTATTCTCTTTGTGCTTGGAAGACTGACAGCCTTCCCACTAAGAATCAAGACCCTCTTGTGAACTCTTTGGTGTCAACTCAATCTACTCTACAATGGTTGGATAAAGTTTCCTGCGACATCTTGTCACAAACCAAGAAAACCATCAATCTTGAAAACAAACCTGATACAAGACTGAAAAGTATGCCAACAAAGTTTTTTGATCTTCAAGAAAACGGTCGCATATTGTACTTCATCAAAGCACATGGGATTTTCCTACATCTTGGTGTACTCAGTATTGACTTACAAGCCAACAAACACCATCGACTCAACATAAGTCGAAAAACATGATCGACACAACATAGTCGTCAAGAGAATATCGACACAAGTCGAGACCCATTTGAAACATATTGACATTCCCAATGACAAGTCGACATTCATGATACACAACCATGTTACAATCATGGGTCCCTCATAATGAACTCTCACCAAGTTCATTGTTTACAAATACAAAATCACATGCATGTGCATATCTCTACAACTCTCCTTCAAGTACAAACATAAGTACATAAACCCAAAAACATGTGGGTACATAAGAGCTGAAAATGAAAATCTAAATGGTTGTAATAAGCTAGTATCATACCCATATTTTACATCCTCCTAGTGAAGTTGTGCAACAACAAGAATGCCTTCAAAAGAATCGCATGCAAACTAACATCATACAAGTTATGATAAATTTCTGCAACTTGTCAAACTTTCAACAGAAAAGGATACATAAGGCTGAAAAGTGCATCTTACAAACAAAGAAATGCAAGCCTTACTTGTTCAATAAATATAACCACTTCTTACCAAGCCATTTCAATGGTGACGTTTTCTGCTGAAAATCATCTTCTTGTGAATAATATTGACTCACATCGATGATGGAATCTCCTCCTCCATTCTTGCCAGTCTCTTTATCCATTTGCATCTTGTGATGTGGATGAGTGGTTGGATGTAATGTCCAACATTGGCCAATGATATGACCCCTCTTCTGGCAATGAGAACAAATATTTTGCATCTTCTTCTCAAGTTTCCTTTTCTTGGAAAGTTTCCTGAATATGGTCAATATTTTTCAACATCTTGAAACATGATTGTTATCTAAACCACAATATGTACATGGACTGTTTCTTCCATTTTTACATGCAAATTTACCATGCTTAACATAATCAAATGAAACTGAATGATAAGCATAAATATACCTTTAACATTCACCTTTATCTCCTTCTTGAGGAGGTGAATTTGAAGAGTTACCAGCTCTCCTTTGAAGACCAACAAATATGTTCTTGTCCTCATGGTTGTCACAACTCTTTTGTTTCACACATTTGCATTCATCTTGAACACATGCTTTGCATGATTGAGGGATTGAACTTGCAACTAAAGTTCTTGAACATTCACCTTTATCGCCTTCTTGAGGAGGTGAATTTGAAGAGTTACTAGCTCTCTTTTGAATACCAACAACATTTTTCTTGTCCTCGTGGCCATAACAACTCTTTTGTTTCACACATTTTCATTCATCTTGAACACATGCTTTGCATTCTTGAGGGATTTAACTTGCAACAAAAGTTCTTGAACATTCACATTTATCGCCTTCTTGAGGAGGTGAATTTCAAGAGTTACTAGCTCTCTTTTGAAGACTAACAACATTTTCCTTGTCCTCATGGCTGTCACAACTCTTTTGTTTCACACATTTTCATTCATCTTGAACACATGCTTTGCATGCTTGAGGGATTGAACTTGCAACAAAAGCTCTCGAGCATTCACCTTTATCACCTTCTTGAGGAGGTGAATTTGAAGAGTTAGTAGCTCTCTTTTGAAGACCAACAACATTTTTCTTCTCCCGAGGACTGTCACAACTCTTTTGTTTCACACATTTTCATTGATCGTGAGCACATGCTTTGTATGTTTGAGGGATTGAACTTGCAACAAAGGTTCTTGAACATTCACATTTATTGCCTTCTTAAGGAGGTGAATTTGAAGAGTTACTAGGTCTCTTTTGAAGACCAACAACATTTTTCTTGTCCTCATAGCTGTCACAACTCTTTTGTTTCACACTTTTTCATTCATCTTGAACACATGCTTTGCATGCTTGAGGTATTGAACTTGCAACAAAATTTGTTCTTGGAATTGTTTCCCTTGTCTCCTCAACTTTCGAATATGCTCAATATTTTTGTTCATATCCAAGACCCTATACTTGGGCCTCTCCTCAACAACAATAGGCTCAACAATGCCTTGTGCATGCTTGCATATCCCTCTAAAAACAGACCATGGCTCATCCGGGCATGACCTCTTCTACATGTGGCCTTGAGCTTCCCTGAGCTTCCTTATGGAAAAAACACCTGTAAATGTCCAAAAACGCCTCTGAAACCTATCCGAATGTGTTCAGAGCATAACAATTAGTCAAAAATGACTATTCAATCATTGGTCTCATCTGAGCATGGCCTCCTTCAATGGTGGCCCTAAGCTCCCCCAAGCTCTTGAAACTTCAAGGTAGAAAAACCTACAAAATAAGTCTCCAAATGGATTTTAAAACAATGCCAATGGATTCATAACATCCAAAAACCCCTAGCTAGGCTTTTTTGGCACCTCATTTGGCCAAAATATGGAGAAGTTAGGCCTCCTGCCATTTTTCTCCTTCAAGCTTGTTGTCTCTGGTTTGCCAAAATGCACTCCTGTGTGAGTAACCTGGCTTCTGGATATTTCCCATGCATAAAACCAGCACATGCGCTATTTCCAAAATTAACGCCATATTATAGCACCATTAGTGAACCTAGCCCCCAATTCGCAGAGGTGTTGGATGCATGGGGCCATGTGGCCAAGTCTAAACGTGAAAAAAAGGCTCCAATGCCAAATGGCATGAGCACTATACAAGTGGTGGTGGATGCAAAGGCAGTTGCATGACCGTTGGGCATGTGCATTTTGTTTTTGGGGTGTGGTCACATGGGAGAAATCACCGCAACCGGGGGTTAGGGAAAAGCCCCAGCCGGACGCGCCCCCACATACCATATAGTCAAACTTAAATAACTTTTAAACCCTTTGTATTACAAGGACCACCGTGTGGGCTAGTAGTAGGCCACACATTGCAAAAACATTGAACCTTGAAGGGGAGGTGCTGGGTTTGATTCCCACGGACTTCAATAACATTTTACCACTATAACCAAAAAAATGGGGTGCCACGTGGCAGCCCATGTCTGAGCCATGTGGCAACACTTTATTGGTCAATTCACATGGCACATGTCAAAACATGATTCACCCACATCTGCCACTCAGTTGTCCAATCAACACTTTCCACATCATCAATTTCCACGTTAGTGTACGATCATGCCACGTTGGTTGTACAGTCATGCCACATCATCTGTATGGCACCTGCCACGTTAGTTGTATGGACTGTATAGTTAGAATTTTTTTTGCCTATTTGGAAAATTGAACAGATTGCGATATCTCACTCATCCGATGTCCTCTTGACCCCATTCGAAGTGCGTTGAGTTCGTGACAATGAATCCTACACACTCGTTTTTTTTTAGGCGATTCCAAACACTTTGATTTTTGGGCTAAAATTTGACCACTGGTCCAGATTCTGATCACACCTTCCCACTGAAAGGATTTTGGAACCACAAAAGATGATAATTATCTTTCTGAGCTTTAATACTCTTCTGCTTCCAAGTTCTATCAACTGATTCTACTTGAAAATTCTTTTTGGCAATCACCTGGGTACCTTGACATGCCTTGCACTGCAACTGACTATTCCCCTCAACCACTCTTCTCTGGATGTTGTTGATCCACTGTTCTCCTTGTGCTTGGAAGACTGACAACCTTCCCACTGAGAATCATTTCCCTCTTGTGAACTCTTTGGCGTCAACACAATCTACTCTACAATGGCTGCATAAAGTTTCCTACGACATCTTGTCACAAACCATGAAAACCATCAATCTTGAAAACAAACTTGATACAAGAATGAAAATGATGCCAACAAAGTCTTTTTTCTCTTCAAGCAAATGGTCACATCGTGTACTTCATCAAAACACATGACATTTTCCTACCTCTTGGTGTACTCAATATTGTTATCTAAACCACAATATGTACATGGACTTTTTTTTCCGTTTTTACATGCAAATTTACCATGCTTAACATAATCAAAAGAAACTGAATGATAATAAAAAATATACCTTGAACATTCACCTTTATCACCTTATTGAGGATTTGAATTTGAAGATTTACCATCTCTCCTTTGAATACCAACAAATATGTTATTTTCCTCATGTTTTTTACAACTCTTTCGTTTCACACATTTGCATTCATATTGAACACATGCTTTTCATGCTTGAGGGATTGAACTTGCAACACAATTTCTTGAACATTCACCTCTATCGCCTTATTGAGGAGGTGAATTTGAAGAGTTACTAGCTCTCTTTTGAAGACCAACAACATTTTTCTTGTCCTCATGGCTGTCACAACTCTTTTGTTTCACAGATTTGCATTCATCTTGAACACATGCTTGAGGGATTGAACTTGCAACAAAAGTTGTTCTTGGAATTGTTTCCCTTGTCTCCTCAACTTTGGAATATGCTCCATCTTTCTATTCATATACAATACCCCTATACTTGGGCCTCTCCTCAACAACAATAAGCTCAACAATGCCTTGTGCATGCTTACCTAACCCTCTGAAAATAGACCATGGCTCATCTGGGCATGACCTCTTCTACATGTGGCCTTAATCTTCCCTGAGCTTCCTTGTGGAAAAAAACACCTGTAAAATTCCTCAAATTCCTCTTAAACCTATCTCAATGTTTTCAGAGCATAACAATTAGTCAAAAATGACTATTCAGTCATAGAAAATAGACTTGGGCTCATCTGAGCATGGCCTCCTTCAATGGTGGCCCTAAGCTCCCTAGAGCTCCTGAGACTTCAAGGTAGAAAAACCTGCAAAAGAAGTCTCCAAATGCCTTTTAAAATAGTGACAATGGATTCAGAACATCCAAAAACCACTAGCTGGGTTTTTTCGGCACCTCATTTTGCCGAAAGATGAAGAAGTTAAGCCTCCTGCCATTTTTCTCCTTCAATCTTATTGTCTCTGGTTCGCCAAAATGCATTCCTATGTGAGTAACCTGGCTTCTGGGCATTTCCCGCGCCTAAACCTAGCACACGTGTCGTTTCCACAATTTGTGCCATAATGTAGCACTGTTAGCGGACCTAGCCACCAATTCGTGGAGGTGTTTGATGCATGGGGCCATGTGGCCAAGTCTAAACACGAAAAAAACGCTCCAATGCCAAATGGCATGAGCACTTGACAAGTGGCGACGGATGCAAAGGTGGTTGCATGACCGTTGGGTGAGCACATTTGGTTTTTGACATGTTTCCACATGGGAGAACGCACCACAACCGGGGGTTGGGGCTAAGCCCCAACCCAGACACACCCCCACATACCACATAGTCAAACTTAAATAAAATTTAAACCCTTTGTATATAAGGACCACTGTGTGGGCTAGTGGTAGCCCACACATTGCAAAAGTGTTGAACCTTGGAGGGGAGGTCCGGGGTTCGATTCCCATGGAATCCAATAACCTTTTTCCACTATAACTAAAAAAATGGGGTGCCGCAAGGTAGCCCATGTCTGGGCCACGTGGCACCGCTCTATTGGTCAATTCACATGCCACATGTCGAAACATGATTCCCCCACATCTTCCACTTGGTTGTCCAATGAACACTTTCCACCTCATCAACTGCCATGTCAATATACGGTCATGCCACATAAAATGTACGGTCATGCCACATCATCTCTACGGCCCATGCTATGAAATCTATATGGGTTGTAAGGACTGTAAAACCAGCAAAATTTTTGTCTGTTTGGCAAATCGAATAGATCGTGATATCTCACTCATCTGATGTTCGTTTGACCCCATCCAAAGTGTGTTGGGTTCGTGATGATCAGACCTACATGTCCATTTTTTTTTGAGGTAGTTCCGAACAATTTGATTTTTGGGCTAAAATTTGACCCCTGGTCCAAATTATGATTACAACTTCCCACTAAAAGGATTTTGGACCCACAAAAGTTGTTGATTATCTCTTGAGATTTAATACTCTTCTGCTTCCAAGTTCTATCAACTGATTCTACTTGAAATGTCTTTTTGGCAATCACCTGGGTACCTTGACATGCCTTGCACTGCAACTGACTATGTCCCTCAACCACTATTCTCTGGCTGCTGCTGACCCACTGTTCTCTTTGTGCTTGGAAGACTGAAAACCTTCCCACTAAGAATCAAGACCCTCTTGTCAACTCTTTGGCGTCAACACAATCTACTCTACAATGGCTGCATAAAGTTTCCTACAACATCTTGTCACAAACCAAGAAAACCATCAATCTTGAAAACAAACTTGATACAAGACTGCAAATTATGACAACAAAGTCTTTTTTCTCTTCAAGAAAATGGTCGCATATTGTACTTCATCAAAGCACATTGGATTATCCTACATCTTGGTGTACTCAATATTGACTTACAATCAAACAAACACCATCGACTCAACATAAGTCGAAAAACATGATCGACACAACATAGTCATCAAGAGAATATCAACACAAGTCGAGACCCATTTGAAACATATCGACATTCCCAATGAAAAGCCGACATTCATGATACACAACCATGTTACAATAATGGGTCACTCAGAATGAACTCTCACCAAGTTCATCAATTACAAATACAAAATCACATGCATGTGCATAGCTCCTCAACTCTCCTTCAAGTACAAACATAAGTACATAAACCCAAAAACATGTGGGTACATAAGAGTTGAAAATGAAAATCTAAATGGTTGTAATGAGTGAGTATCATACCCATCTTTTACATCCTCTTGGGGAAGTTGCGCAACAACAAGAATGCCTTCAAAACAATCGCATTCACATGCAAACTATCATCATACAAGTTATGATAAACTGCTGCAACTTGTCAAACTTTCAACAGAAAAGGATACATAAGGCTGAAAAGTGAATCTTACAAACAAAGAAATGCAAGCCTTACTTGTTCAATAAATCTAACCATTTCTTACTAAGCCATTTCAATGGTGACCTTTACTGCTGAAAATTGTCTTCTTGTGAATCATCTTGACTGACATCGATGATGGAATCTCCTCTTCCATTCTTGCCAGTCTCTTTATCCATCCGAATCTTGTGATGTCAATGAGTGGTTGGATGTAAGGTCCAACATTCGTCAAAGAGATGACCCCTCTTCTGGCAATGAGTGCAAATATTTTGCATCTTCTTTTCAAGTTGACTTTGCTTGCAAAGTTTCCTCAATATGGTTAATCTTTTTCAACATCTTGAAACATGATTGTTATCTAAACCACAATATGTATATGGAATTTTTCTTCCAGTTTTACATGCAAATTTACCATGCTTAACATAATCCAAAGCAACTGAATGATAACCATAAATATACCTTGAACATTCACCTTTATCGCCTTCTTGAGGAGGTGAATTTGAAGAGTTACCAGCTCTCCTTTGAAGACCAACAAAGATGTTCTTGTCCTCGTGGTTGTCACAACTCTTTTGTTTCACACATTTGCATTCATCTTGAACACATGCTTTGCATGCTTGAGGGATTGAACTTGCAACAAAAGTTCTTGAACATTCACCTTTATCGTCTTCTTGAGGAGGTGAATTTGAAGAGTTACTAGCTCTCTTTTGAATACCAACAACAATTTTCTTGTCCTCATGGCCATCACAACTCTTTTGTTTCACACATTTTCATTCATCTTGAACAAATTATTTGCATGCTTGAGGGATTGAACTTGCAAGAAAAGTTCTTGAACATTCACCTTTATTGCCTTCTTGAGGAGGTGAATTTGAAGAGTTACTAGCTCTCTTTTGAATACCAACAACATTTTTCTTGTCCTCATGGCTATCACAACTCTTTTGTTTCACACATTTTCATTCATCTTGAACACATGCTTTGCATGCTTGAGGGTTTGAACTTGCAACAAAATTTCTTGAGCATTCACCTTTATCACCTTCTTGAGGACATGAATTTGAAGAGTTAATAGCTCTCTTTTGAAGACGAGCAACATTTTTCTTGTCCTTAGGGTTGTCACGACTCTTTTGTTTCACACATTTGCATTCATCTTGAACACGTGTTTTGTATGCTTGATGGATTGAACTTGCAACAAAATTTCTTGAACATTCACCTTTATCGCCTTCTTGAGGAGGTGAATTTGAAGAGTTACTAGGTCTCATTTGAAGACCAACAACATTTTTCTTGTCCTCATAGCTGTCACAACTCTTTTGTTTCACACTTTTGCATTCATCTTGAACACATGCTTTGCATGCTTGAGGGATTGATCTTCCAACAAAAGTTGTTCTTGGAATTGTTTCCCTTGTCTCCTCAACTTTTCAATATGCTCCATATTTCTGTTCATATCCAAGACCCTATACTTGGGCCTCTCGTCAACAAAAATAGGCTCAACAATGCCTTGTGCATGCTTGCGTAACCCTCTGAAAATGGACCATGGCTCATCCGGGCATGACCTCTTCTACATGTGGCCTTGAGCTTCCCTGAGCTTCCCTGTGGAGAAAACACCTGTAAAAGTCCACAAACGCCTCTGAAACCTATCCCAATGTGTTTAGAGAATAACAATTAGTCAAAAATTACTATTCAGTCATTGGGCTCATCTGAGCATGGCCTCCTTCAATGGTGGCCCTAAGCTCCCTCGAGCTCTTGAAGCTTCAAGGTAGAAAAACCTACAAAAGAAATCTCCAAATGGCTTTGAAAATAGTTCCAATGGATTCATAATATCCAAAAACCACTAGCTGGGCTTTTTTGACACCTCATTTGGCCAAAAGATGAAGAAGTTAGGCCTCCTGCCATTTTTCTCCTTCAAGCTTGTTGTCTCTGGTTCGCCAAAATGCACTCATGTGTGAGTAACCTGGCTTCTGGATGTTTCCCATGCATAAACCCAGCACACACATTGTTTCCAAAATTCGCACCACATTGTAGCATCGTTAGCAGACCTAGGCCCCAATTCGCAGAGGTGTTGGACACATGGGGCCATGTGGCCAAGTCTAAACATGAAAAAGAGGCTCCAATGCCAAATGGCATGAGCACTTGACAAGTGGTGGCTGATGCAAAGGCGGTTACCTGACTGTTGGGCACGCACATTTGGTTTTCGAGGTGTGGTCACATGGGAGAAATCACTGCAACTAGGGGCTAGGGATAAGCCCCAGCCCGGATGCGCCCCCGCATACCACATAGTCAAACTTAAATAAATTTTAAACCCTTTGTATTACAAGGACCACCATGTGGGATAGTAGTAGCCCACACATTGAAAAAGCATTGAACCTTGAAGGGGAGGTACAGGGTTCAATTCCCATGGACTTTAATAACATTTTACCACTATAACCAAAAAAATGGGGTGCCATGTGGTAGCCCATGTCTGCGCCACATGGCACCACTCAATTGGTCAATTCACATGCCACATGTCGAAACATGATTCGCCCACATCTACCACTCAATTGTCCAATCATCACTTGCCACGTCATAAATTACCACATTAGTGTATGATCATGCCACATAAGTTGTACAATCATGCCACGTCATCTGTATGGAACTTGCCACGTCATCTGTATGGAACTTTCCACGTCAGTTGTATGGACTGTACAGTTAGCAATTTTTTTTCCTATTTGTCAAATTGAAAAGATTGCGACATCTCACTCATCCAATGTCCTCTTGACCCTGTTCAAAGTGCATTGAGTTCATGACAATGAGGCCTACGCACTCGTTTGTTTTGAGGCGATTCCAAAGACTTTGATTTTTGGGCTAAAATTTGACCACTGGTCCAGATTCTGATCACACCTTCCCACTAAAAGGCTTTTGGACCCACAAAAGCTGATGATTATCTCCCTAAGCTTTAATACTCTTCTGCTTCCAAGTTCTATCAACTGATTCTACTTGAAAATTCTTTTTGGCAATCACCTGGCTACCTTGACATGCCTTGCACTGCAACTGACTATGTCCCTCAACCACTCTTCTCTAGATGTTGTTGATCCATTGTTCTCTTTGTGTTTGGAAGACTGACAACATTCCCATTGAGAATCATGTCCCTCTTATGAACTCTTTGGCGTCAACACAATCTGCTCTACAATGGCTACATAAAGTTTCTTGCGACATCTAGTCACAAACCATGAAAACCATCAATCTTGAAAACAAACTTGATACAAGACTGAAAATGATGCCAACAAAGTCTTTTTTCTCTTCAAGCAAACGGTCGCATCTTGTACTTCATCAAAGAACATGGTGTTTTCCTGCATCTTCGTGTACTCAATATTGACTTACAATCCAACAAACACCATTGACTCAACATAAGTCGAAAAACATGATTGACACAACATAGTCGTCAAGAGAATATCGACACAAGTCGAGACCCATTTGAAACATATCGACATTCCCAATGACAAGTCGACATTCATGATACACAACCATGTTACAATCATGGGTCACTCATAATGAATTCTCACCAAGTTCATTGTTTACACATACAAAATCACATGCATGTGCATAGCTCTTCAACTCTCCTTCAAGTACAAACATAAGTATATAAACACAAAAACATGTGGGTACATAAGAGCTTAAAATTAAAATCTAAATGGCTGTAATAAGTGAGTATCATACCTATCTTTTACATCCTCCTGGCGAAGTTGTGCAACAACAAGAATGCCTTCAAAAGAATCGCATTCACATTCAAACTTGCATCTTACAAGTTGTGATAAACTGTTGCAACTTGTCAAACTTTCAACAGAAAAGGATACATAAGGCTGAAAAGTGCATCTTACAAAAAAATAAATTCAAGGCTTACTTGTTCAAGAAATCTAACCATTTCTTACCAATCCATTTCAATTGTGACTTTTTCTGCTGAAAATCGTCTTCTTGTGAATCATCTTGACTCACATCAATGATGGAATCTCCTCTTCCATTCTTTCCATTCTCTTTATCCATCTGCATCTTGTGGTGTGGATGAGTGGTTGGATGCAATGTCCAACATTGGTCAATGATATGACCCCTCTTCCGGGAATGAGTGAAAATCTTTTTCATCTTCTTTTCAAGTTGCCTTTGCTTGGAAAGTTTCCTGAATATGGTCAATCTTTTCCAACATCTTGAAACATGATGGTTATCTAAACCACAATATGTACATGGACTTTTTCTTCCATTTGTACTTGAAAATTTACCATGCTTAACATAATCAAAAGCAACTGAATGATAAGAATACATATACCTTGAACATTCACCTTTATCGCCTTCTTGAGGAGGTGAATTTGAAGAGTTACCAGCTCTCCTTTGAAGACCAACAAAGTTGTTCTTGTCCTCATGGTTGTCACAACTCTTTTGTTTCACACATTTTCATTCATCTTGAACACATGCTTGAGGGATTGAACTTGCAACAAAATTTCTTGAACATTCACCTCTATTGCCTTCTTGGGGAGGTAAATTTGAAGAGTTACTAGCTCTCTTTTGAATACCAACAACATTTTGCTTGTCCTCATGGTTGTCAAAACTCTTTTATTTCACACATTTGCATTCATCTTGAACAAGTGTTTTGCATGCTTGAGGGATTGAACTTGCAACTAAAGTTCTTGAACATTCACCTTTATCGCCTTCTTGAGGAGGTGAATTTGAAGAGTTGCTATCTCTCTTTTGAAGACCAACGACATTTTTCTTTTCCTCATGGCTGTCACAACTCTTTTGTTTCTCACATTTGCATTCATCTTAAACACATTATTTGCATGCTTGAGGGATTGAACTTGCAACAAAAGTTTTTCTTGTAACTGTTTCCCTTGTCTCCTCAACTTTGGAATATGCTCCATCTTTTTGTTCATATACAAAACCCCTATACTTGGGCCTCTCCTCAACAACAATAGGCTCAACAATGCCTTGTCAATGCTTGCCTAACCCTCTACCTTCATATCCCATTTTTAACAATAAGTTGGACCCTATTCCTCTAGTGTGATTTTCAAAAACACCTAAGAATTCATCTTGATAGGAATTGGAAGAAAAACCAACATTACATACCTCATGTTCATGCATGTACTTGGTAAGGGTTTTCTTTGCCTCATGGAGTTGAGTCTCCATCTCATGCAACTTTTCAAGAAGCTATTGCTTCTCCTCCTTCATGGACATAAATAGGGGTCTGACTTGTTATGCTATGCAAGAACCCTCTACTCCATTAAAATAAACTTCAAGACCTTGCTCAATGTCTTAGTTTTGCAAGAGGTTTTATGTGTCAAGTTTATGCTTCTTTTAAATGTTTATGTGTGAGTTTTTTGTAAGGTTAAATATGTGTTTTAAATAAATACACAACAAACATAACTTGCAGCAAATAAACCAGCAAACTCACAACAAAGACAAGATGATAAAGGAATTCACCCCCAACTAGGCTACATCTCCTTGAGCCTCAATCAATGGACTAGGCTCTCTGGGATTAGTTTTTCAAAGATGATTTTAAAATATGCTTCTCAAATCCAATGGATTTAATGACTATAACATTGGGTTCAAAATACATAAAAACCCCAAAAATGACTAGTAGAACTCTGAAAACGGACCATGGATCATTCGTGCATGACCTCTTCTACATGTGGCCTTGAGCTTCCCTAAGATTACTTGTGGAAAAAACACCTGTTAAAGTCCTCAAATGCTTATGAAACCTATCCCAATGTGTTTCAAGCATAAAAATTAGTCAAAAATGACTATTCAGTCACAAAAAATAGACTTGGGCTCATATGAGCATGGCCTCCTTCAATGGTGGCCCTAAGCTCCCTAGAGCTCCTGAAAATTAAAGGTAGAAAAACCTACAAAAGAAGTCTCCAAATGGATTTGAAAACAGTGCCAATGGATTCAGAACATCCAGAAACCCCTATCTTGGATTTTTTCGGCACCTCATTTGGCCAAAGATGAAGAAGTTAGGCCTCCTGCCATTTTTCTCCTTCAAGCTTGTTGTCTCTGGTTTGCGAAAATGCACTCCTGTGTGAATAACTTGTCTTATGGGCATTTCCCATGCCTAAACCCAACACATGCACCATTTACACAATTCATTCCATAATGTAGCATTGTTAGTGGACCTAGCCCCCAATTCGTGGAGGTGTTGGAGGCATGGGGCCATGTGGCCAAGTATAAACGTGAAAACAAGGCTCCAATGCCAAATGACATGAGCAATTGACAAGTGGCAACGGATGCAAAGGCGGTTGCATGACCATTGGGCACGTCCATTTGGTTTTTCAGGTGTGGTCACACGGGAGAACGAACTGCAACTGGGGGCTGAGGCTAAGCCCCATCACAGACACGCCCCAACATACCACATAATCAAACTTAAATAACATTTAAACCCTCTGTATTACAAGGACCACCATGTGGGCTAGTGGTAGCCCACACATTGCAAAAGGGTTGAACCTTAGAGGCGAGGTCTGGGGTTTGATTCCCACGAACTCCAATAACCTTTTACTACTATAACCAAAAAATGGGGTGCCATGTGGTAGCCCATGTCTGGGCCACGTGACACCACTCTCTTGGTCAATTCACATGCCATGTGTCGAAACATGATTCACCCACATCTGCCACTCAGTTGTCCAATCAGCACTTTCCACATCATCAATTTCCACGCCAGCGTATGGTCATTCAATGTTAGTTGTATGGTCATGCCACGTTAGCTGTATGGCCCCTGCCACGTCATCTGTATAGATTGTACAATCAACAAAATTGTTTCCTCTTTGGAAAATCCAACAGATCGCGATCTCTCACTCATCCGATGTTTGTTTGATGCAGGAGCATCTCCCATGCCAAGTAAGCCGGCGCGAAGACAATTAGACAATTGGACGAGCGTCAGCACAAATTTTGAAAATACCTTGGAAGTTGTTGCGCAATCTTAAATGAGCCATTAAGATGAGGCACACTTGTATTATGTAATCACACCTTGAGCCTTTAGCTCTCGTCCTTAGTAGGTAGAAAGTATTTAAAGTAGTTAATGCAGGTAGATAGAATTTAATTATAGATTAGACTGTTTGAGAGCGCAAGAGGGAAACGGGATATAGGCACCCTCATTGTGCATTGTAACATTATTCTGAGAATTAAGAAGAAGAGCATGCAGAGAGTTATGTAAGAACACCCATGTACATATATTTGGATTAATAGAAGAGTTTGATCCAAATTCATGGTTCTGTGTTTTCTCTATGTATTGATGCTGAATAATATGCTCATGAATGTTTTCTTCCTGTGATACATTTTCTTTATATGCTGTGTATATGATTTCATGTTTGAATCAAAGTCTGAGAGGAAGAAGGAATGAGTTTCAATTGTTTCTCTATCTGAGCCAGAGAGTTCCTGCAAGGAGTGCAGTTGAAGTGTCCGCAAGGAGTGCGTTGACGAAGGGTTTCGATAGAGATAGATTTTGTTCTCATCTCCATAGGAGTGCAGTGGAACACAGGAGCCGTGCAAGGAGTGCACAGGCCAAGTGAAGTTCAGGTTTGCAAACCTGAGCAAGAGCTGAAGGACTGCTGCTGCAGGTGTGCCCAGAGTCGAAAGGATTCAACACTTGGAGGTTGTTGAATGTCTACCACAAAGAGTGCGTGCAAGGTTCGTTGAAGGATTCAGAGATGTGAGAAACTCAGGAAGGTAAAGCCTTCGAATTGTTTGAAGAACAGTGCAGCGAAGTTGTGCCTTGAAGAGCTAAGCAAGTGCCATAAGTTTATGTTGTAAGTGGACAAGTTTCGCGGAGGAACACTCAGTCGTTTCGCAAATGTCATCAGGCGAAACGGACGGATGGAGTTCTCCGAGGAGAATTCGCGAATCTCTGTGAGCCGTTGGAGCTCGCAGAGGTGAAAGGGAGATACAACATAGTATTTCACAGGGTTCAAAGCTCAGGAGGGATAGAACCGTAGATCTGAGCCACAAGGGTCGTCGGATTTACACGTGGATTTGCATATTAGGGCTTCGTGGGTTGAAACTCCGAAATATTGCAACGGGAATCGCAAAATCGTGATACGCGATATCCCAACAGCTAAGTAAAGAGTGTGGGGCCACAGGGGGTCAACAGGTAGACAGGTGCCACACTTCATCGGGGTTTCGAAGCGAGAAGTCCCGATACAATCACATTAGGATTCGCGATATTGCGAACTCTGAAATGCCAATGGAGTGAAGTCGTTGAATAGTCAACTCACATGTGTGTCAGGGTTTCGACATATCGGGAGTCGGGAGTTGGTAAAGAGAGTTGTTTGATATCGTGAGTGGCGAAATTATGATAAGGAAAGTCCCGAAGAGGTTAAAGAAGGGTCAGCGTTGACTGATTGTCAGGTTTCGAGGATTTGAGAGATCTACATCCGACCATTGGATTTGTGAACTCGCGAATTATGATCCCCTGATTTATAAAGAGGGGATCTCATGAAGACTGTTGTGGGTGCAGATTTCCCGATATGGAAATAGAAGAGTTGTTTAAGAGTTCTTTGGGCCATGTGAAATAAGGAAAGATCCTGCATCGATGCGGCCTTCCGACCTACGGGTTGTGAGGTAGAGGGCATCGGCAATTTCACCATGCCTCCAAGGAGAGATAGACAGTCAACCAATCCATAGGATAGGGAAATGTTGAGAAGAAGAGGTAGGCAGATGACAGATCCAGTTGTGGAGAGACAAATGCATGATCTACGAGCCATACTCGAAGATATGGAGACAACACAAAGATGCACAGTTAGTCCAGGGGGTCTGAGTGATTCCGAAAGTGAAGTTGAGGCTGAGAAAGAAGAAGAAGTTTCCACTGAAGATGCATCAAATGAGCGTTTGATAAGAGCTATAGCAAGGATGGGTGTAAGAGAAAAGATGGACATTCCAGTTTATGAGGGAAACTTGGATGCAGAAGAGCTTCTAAACTGGATTAGAGCTCTGGACATGTACTTCGACTATGAAGACGTCAAAGAAGAAAAGAAAGTCAAGCATGTTGTCACAAGATTGAAAGGACATGCAACATTGTGGTGGGATGAACTACAAGCTGACAGACGCTGCAAGGGAAAGCAGAAGATCAAGAGTTGGGACATAATGATCGCGAAGATGAAGGCAAAATTCATCCCCAGGGATTGCCAAATTACTCTGTTCAAGAGGATGCAGAACCTGAGATAGAAGCTAATGACAGTGAAGGAATACACTGAGGAATTCTACAAACTAAACATAAGGGAAGGTCATCAGGAGAGCGATGATGAAAAAGTTGCCAGATACATGAATGGCCTGAGATATGATATCCAGGATGAGATGAGCATGGTAACCATCCGAATGGTGGAAGATGCTTATCATATGGCTCTGAAAGCTGAAGAGAAGTTGAGCCGAAAGAAAAGTCAGAGGGGTCAAGGCAGAATTCAGCCCAGAGGCAAATCAGTTTCCCAGGATAAATACCAGAAGCCCAGGGAGGAATGGAAGAAACCTCAGACTCGAACAGAGAGAGGTGGAACCTCACAGAGAGGGCAGCATAATGAGCAGAGAGGAGATTATGCTGACAACAACACTTTTCCTCGTACTAGGGGCAGAGGAAGAGGAAGAGGTGGAGGAATCACATGCTTCACATGTGGAAAGAATGGGCACAAGTCTTATGAGTGTCCAGATAAGAAGAAAGAAGGGGGAGAATCTCACATCGTCGAAGCACAGAGGCAGAATGTTGAGGCAGAAGACGCTGAAGGCGGAAGATCGTTGATGATGCGAAAATTCCTTTTGACACCCAAGAAGGAGGTGGAGAGTTCAGTCCAAAGGACCATACTTTTCAGGACTACTTGCAAGACCAAGGACATGGTATGCAAGGTCATTGTAGACAGTGGTAGCATGGATAATCTCATTTCTATAGAGATGGTAGAGAAGCTGGAGCTGGAGACAACTGATCATCCAAGCCCATACATAGTTTTGTGGCTACAAAAAGGACACCAGGTAACTGTCACTAAACAATGCTTGGTTGAATTCAAGATAGGAGGATATAATGATAAGATATTATGTGATTTCATTCCTATGGTTGTTTGTCATCTGTTGTTGGGTAGACCATGGCAATATGAGAGAAATGTGATTCATGATGGGAGAATGAACACATACACCCTAGAGAAGAATGGGAGGACACACATGTTTCTTCCAATTAAGGATAAGGAGGTGAAGCCGGAAGTAAGCAATACAATACTTCTCATGAGTGGGAAGGAACTTCTTAATGAGGTTAAGAAGAAGGAGGATCCACAGTTCATTGTAGTTAGAAATCCTAGAATTGTGTTGACTAGCACAAGGGTGGATGATTTACCAGAGGAGATTCAGGGACTGCTAGAAGAGTTCATTGACATCATAGTGGACAAACTACCTCATTTTTTGCCACCGATCAGAAGTGTGTCATCATATTGATCTCATACTAGGAGCCAATTTTCTAAACAAAGCCACGTACAGATTGACGCCGCAAGAGAATGAAGAGGTTAAAAGGCAGGTCCAGGATTTGTTGGACAAAGGATTAGTCAGGGAAAGATTGAGTCTGTGTGTTGTTCCAACAGTACTCAGTCCAAAGAAAGACAGAGGTTGGAGGATGTGTACTGACTCAAGGGCGATCAACAAGATAACCATCAGGTACAGATTTCCATTGCCAAGGATGGATAATCTGATGGATTGCTTGAGTGGAGCAAAGTATTTTTCAAAGATTGATTTGAAAAGTAGTTATCACCGGATCCGCATGAGAGAAGGTGATGAATGGAAGACAACATTCAAAACCAACGAAGGGTTATATGAATGGCGTTTTATGTCATTTGTCTTAACAAATGCACCGAGTACCTTCATGAGGTTGATGAACGAAGTCCTGAGGGAGTTCATCGGGAAATTTGTCATTGTGTATTTGGATGACATACTGGTTTACAGTAAGATAGTGGCAGAGCATCTGAAGAATTTGGCTACAGTGATGTAGAGGTTACAACAAGAGAAGCTATTGATAAATATGAAGAATTCCTCATTCATGAAGATAGAGCTCATTTACTTGGGGCTTATTATTTCAGCAAATGAGTTGAGGATGGATCCAGATAAAGTGGAAGTGATCAAGAATTGGCCATCACCGAGGAACATTTTCGAGGTAAGAAGTTTCCATGGATTGGCTAGTTTCTACCGGAAGTTCAATAGGAATTTCAGTGGAATTAGCGTAGCAATGATGGATACAGTGAATAAAATACATAAATCTTTTCACTAGATAGAAGAGGCTGAGAAGAGTTTCAATCTGTTGAAGAGGAAGATTACGGAACAACCAGTTTTGGTGTTGTTGGATTTCCAGAAGACATTTCAGGTGAAATGCGATGCAAGTGGATTTGCAATAGGGGCAGTCTTGAGTCAAGAAGACATGCCAATAGCATACTTCAGTGAGAATCCGAATGAAGAGAAAGTGAAGTGCTCCACTTATGATAAGGAGTTTTATGCTATCATACAGACATTGAAGAAATGGAGGCATTACTTGATCCCGAACAAGTTTGTCCTATACAGTGACAATCATGCACTGCAATTTGTGACTCAATAAGCGAAGTTGAATCAGAAACATGTCAAATGGGTTGAGTATATGCAGAGTTTCACATTTGTGATTAAACATATTTCTGGTACTGCTAACAAAGTGGTTGATGCTTTGAGAAGGAAGTGTTTGTTGTTGCAGGAGTTCAAGGTCAAAACTTTAGGTTTTGATGATCTCAGGGACATGTACGTAGATGATCATGATTTTAAGGAGGAGTATGAAGTAGTTGAGAATCCAATTCTCAGAGACCGAAGCGAGTGGGTAGAGTACCTGATCCAAGAAGTATTATTGTTCATAGGTAATCAACTGTGTATTCCGAAATGCTCCATGAGGGAGAGCTTGCTGAAGGAGAAACACATTGGAGGATTAGCAGGGCACTTTGGTCATGACAATACGTTCACAAAGCTGAACGAGTCATGTTTTTGGCCGGGAATGCGAGCAGATGTCAAGAGATTCGTAGACAAATGCAGAATTTTCCAGCATTCGAAGGGAAGGAAGCAGAATGTAGGATTTTATCAACCATTGCCCATACCAGAGAGGTCGTGGGATGCAATTACCATGGATTTTGTATTGGGGTTGCCAAGAACACAAAGAGGTTGCGATTCAATCTTTGTGGTGGTGGATAGATTTTCCAATATGGAACACTTCATTCCATGTCAAAAGACCAGTGACACAACTCACATTGCGAATCTGTTTTTCAAAGAGGTCATTCGAATTCATGGGTTGCCAAGGAGCATAGTTTTGGATCGAGATACAAAATTCATAGGGAATTTTTGGAGGACCTTATGGAAGAAGCTAGGAACTAAATTGGCATTTATTTCAGTTTATCATCCTCAGACGGATGGACAAACAGAAGTCTGGGAGACTTGCTGAGAAGCTTAGTGACAGAGCACCACAGCTAGTGGGACAACATATTACCACAGGCAGAGTTCGTGTATAATGACTCAGTGAATAGGAGCACAGGGAAGAGTCCATTTCAGATTGTCTATAGCATGTAGCCAAGAGGAATTTCTGAACTGAGGGATTCATAATAGACTGCGACTAGGAGCGCTAGTGTAGAAGATTTCGCAGAAGCGATGAAGGAACTTCACAGTCAGATGAAGGAACAATTGTTGGAATCAAGACAGGAATATAAGCGTAGAGTCGATCAACATAGAAGAAAACTTCAATTTGAGGTTGGTGATCTGGTTCTGGCACATTTTAGGAAAGAAAGGTTCTCGAGAGGAACATACAACAAGCTGAAGATGAAGAAAATCGGTCCATGTAGGGTCTTGAGGAAATTTGGGGCAAACGCCTATGAGATTGAACTACCCAATGGGATCAGAATTTCTCCGATATTCAATATATCGGATTTGTACCCATATAAGGCTGAAGAGACAGAGACTGGAGATGAGTATCCAGTGATCCAGTGGAAAAAGCAGATGCCAGTTGCAGAGAATCCACAGATGGAGTACATATTGGACAAGAGAGTGAGCAAGAGGACCAGGCGAAAGCAATACTTTGAGTATTTGGTCAAGTGGAAGAACCATCTAGTTGAATATGCTAGCTGGGAGACTGAAGCAGAGATACAGAAGCATGGACGGATGATGCAGGAGCTCATGGACAGGAGCCCATGAAATTTTTCAAGTGAGGGAGTGTGATGCAGGAGCATCTCCCACACCAAGCGAGCCAGTGCGGAGACAATCGGACAGCTCGACGAGCGCTAACACAAATTTTGAAAAAACCTTGGAAGTTGTTGCACGATATTAAATGATCCATTAATATGAGGCACACTTGTATTATGTAATCGAACCTTGAGTCTTTAGCTCTCGTCCTTAGTAGGTAGAAAGTATTTAAAGTAGTTAATCCAGGTAGATAGAATTTAATTCTAGATTAGACTATTTGAGAGAGAAAGAGGGAAACGGGATATAGACACCCTCATTGTGCATTGTAACATTATTCTGAGCATTGAGAAGAAGAGCATGCAGAGAGCTGTGTAAGAAAAACCATGTACATATATTTGGATTAATAGAAGAGTTTTATCCAAATTCATGGTTCTGTGTTTTCTCTATGTATTGATGCTGAATAATATGCTCATGAATGTTTTCTTCCTGTTATACATTTTATTTATATGTTGTGTATATGATTTCATGTTTGAATCAAATTCTGAGAGGAAGAAGGAATGAGTTTCAATTGTTTCTCTATCTGAGCCAGAGAGTTCCTGCAAGGAGTGCAGTTGAAGTGTCCGCAAGGAGTGCGTTGACGAAGGGTTCAGATAGAGATAGCTTTTGTTCTCATCTCTGTAGGAGTGTAGTGGAACACAGGAGTTGTGCAAGGAGTGCGCAGGCCGAGTGAAGTTCAGGGTTGCCAACCTGAGCAAGAGCTGAAGGACTACTGCTGCAGGTGTGCGCAGAGTTGAAAGGATTCAACACTTGGAGGTTGTTGAATGTCTTCCACAAAGAGTGCGTGCAAGGTTCATTGAAGGATTCAGAGTTGTAAGAAAATCAGGAAGGTAAAGCCTTCGAATTTTTTGAAGGACAGTTCAAAGAAGTCGTGCCTTGAAGAGCTAAGCAAGTGTCGTAAGTTTATGTTGTATGTGGACAAGTTCTGCGGAGGAACACTTAGTCATTTCGTAGATTTCATCAGGAGGAACGGACGGACGGAGTTCTCCGAGGAGAATTCTTGAATCTTCGTGAGCCGTTGGATCTCGCAAAGGTGAAAGGGGGATAGGGCAGAGTATTTCACAAGGTTCAAAGCTCAGGAGGGATAGAACCGTAGATCTGAGCCACAAGGGTCGTCGGATTTACATGTGGATTCGCATATCAGAGTTTCGTGGGTTGAAACTCTGAAATATTGCAACAGGAATCACGAAATCGCGATACGCGATATCTCGATGGCTAAGTAAATAGTGTGGGGCCACAAGGGGTCAGCAGGTAGACAGGTGGCACGTTTCATTGGGGTTTCGTAGTGAGAAGTCCCGATACAATAGCATTAGGATTTGTGATATTGCGAACTCTGAAATGCCGATGGAGTGAAGTTGTTGAATAGTCAACTCGCACGTGTGTCGAGGTTTCAGCATATCGAGAGTCAGGAGTCAGTACAACGAGTTGTTTGATATTGAGAGTGGTGAAATCATGATAAGGAAAGTCCCGAAGAGGTTAAAGAAGGGTCAGCGTTGACTGATTGTTGGGTTTCGGGGATTCGAGAGATCTACGCCTGACCATTGGATTTGCGAAGCCATGAATTCCGATCCCCTGATTTATAAAGAGGGGATCTCATGATGACTGTTATGGGTGCAGATTTCCCGATAGGGAAATAGAAGAGTTGTTTAAGAGTTCCTCGGGCTGTGTGAAAGAAGGAAAGATCCTGCATCGACGTGGCCTTCCGACCTGTGGGTTGTGAGGTAGAGGGCGTCGGCAAAACTGTTTGACCCCATTCAAAGTGTGTTGGGTTCGTGACAATGAGGCCTACGCACCCATTCATTTTGAGGAGATTCCCAACACTTTTTTTTTTTGGCCAAAATTTGACCCTTGGTCTAGATTCTGATCACACCTTCCCACTAAAAGGATTTTGGACCCACAAAAGCTGATGATTATCTATCTGAGCTTTAATATTGTTCTGCTTCCAAGTTCTATCAACTAATTCTACTTGAAATGTCTTTTTGGCAATCACCTGGGTACATGGACATGCCTTGCACTGCAACTAACTATGTCCCTCAACCATTGTTCTCTAGCTGTTGCTGACCCATTGTTCTCTTTGTGCTTGGAATACTGATAGCCTTCCCACTAAGAATCAAGTCCCTCTTGTGAATTCTTCGGCATCAACACAATCATCTCTACAATGGTTGCATAAAGTTTCCTGTGACATCTTGTCACAAACAAATAAAACCATCAATATTGAAAACAAAGTTGATATAAGATTGAAAATTATGCCAACAAAGTCTTTTTTCTCTTCAAGCAGATGGTCGCATCTTGTACTTCATCACAACACATGGCATTTTCCTGCATCTTGGTGTACTCAATATTGACTTACAAGCCAACAAACACCATCGACTCAACATAAGTCAAAAAACATGATCAACACAACATAGTCGTCAAGAGAATATCAACACAAGTCAAGACCCATTTGAAATATATCGACATTCCCAATGACAAGTCAACATTCATGATACACAACCATGTTACAATCATGGGTCACTCATAATGAACTCTCACCAAGTTCATTGTTTACACATACAAAATCACATTCATGTGCATAGCTCTTCAACTCTCCTTCAAGTACAAACATAAGTACATAAACCCAAAAACATGTGGGTACATAAGAGCTGAAAATGAAAAGCTAAATGGATATAAAAAGTGAGTATCATACCCATCTTTTACATCCTCCTGGCAAAGTTGTGCAACAACAAGAATGCCTTCAAAAGAATCTCACTCACATGCAAACTTGCATCATACAAGTTATGATAAACTGCTGCAACTTGTCAAACTTTCAATAGAAAAGGATACATAAGGCTGAAAAGTGCATCTTACAAACAAAGAAATGAAAGCCTTACTTTTTCAAGAAATCTAACCATTTCTTACCAAGCCATTTCAATGGTGACGTTTTCTGCTGAAAATCGTCTTCTTGTGAATCAACTTGACTCACATCGATGATGGAATCTCCTCTTCCATTCTTTCCAGTCTCTTTATCCATCTGCGTATTGTGATTTGGATGAGTGGTTGGATGTAATGTCCAACATTGGTCAATGTGATGACCCCTCTTCTGGCAAAGAGTGCAAATCTTTTGCATCTTCTTTTCAAGTTGCCTTTGCTTGAAAAGTTTCCTGAATATGGTCAATCTTTTCCAACATCTTGAAACATGATGGTTATCTAAACCACAATATGTACATGGACTTTTTCTTCCATTATTACATGCAAATTTACCATGCTTAACATAATCAAAAGAAATTGAATGAGAATCATAAATATACCCTTAACATTCACCTTTATCGCCTTCATGAGGAGGTGAATTTGAAGAGTTACCAGCTCTCCTTTGAAGACCAACAAAGATGTTCTTGTCCTCATGTTTGTCACAACTCTTTTGTTTCACACATTTTCATTCATCTTGAACACATGATTTGCATGCTTGAGGGATTGAACTTGCAACAAAAGTTCTTGAACATTCACCTTTATTGCCTTCTTGAGGAGGTGAATTTGAAGAGTTACTAGCTCTCTTTTGAAGACCAACAACATTTTTCTTGTCCTCATGACTGTCACAACTCTTTTTTTTCACACATTTTCATTCACCTTGAGCACATGCTTTGCATGTTTGAGGGATTGAACTTGCAACAAAAGTTCTTGAACATTCACCTTTATTGCCTTCTTGAGGACGTGAATTTGAAGAGTTACTAGCTCTCTTTTGAAGACCAGCAACATTTTTATTGTCCTCATGGTTGTGACAACTCTTTTGTTTCACACATTTTCATTCATCTTGAACACATGATTTGCATGCTTGAGGGATTGAAATTGCAACAAAAGTTCTTGAACATTCACCTTTATCGCCTTCTTGAGGAGGTGAATTTGAAATGTTACTAGCTCTCTTTTAAAGACCAACAACATTTTTCTTGTCCTCATGGATGTCACAACTCTTTTGCTTCACACATTTTCATTCATCTTGAACACATGCTTTGCATGCTTGAGGGATTGAACTTGCAACAAAAGTTCTTGAACATTCACCTTTATCACCATCTTGAGGAGGTGAATTTGAACTTACTGGCTCTCTTTTGAAGATGAACAACATTTTTCCAATCCTCGTGGTTGTCATAACTCTTTTGTTTCACACATTTGCATTCATCTTGAACACATGCTCTACATGCTTGAGGGTTTTAACTTGCAACAAAAGTTGTTCTTGGAATTGTTTCCCTTGTCTCCTCAACTTTGGAATATGCTTTATCTTTCTATTCATATCCAAGACCCCTATACTTGGGCCTCTCCTCAACAAAAATAGGCTCAACAATGCCTTGTGCATGCTTGCCTAACCCTCTACCTTCATAGCCCATTTTTAACAATAACTTGGACCCTATTCTTGTAGTGTGATTTTCAAAAATACCTAAGCATTCATCTTGAGAGGAATTTGAAGAAAAACCAACATTACATACCTCATGTTCATGCATGTACTTGTTAACGGTTTCCTTTGCCTCATGGAGTTGAGTCTCCATCTCATGCAACACTTCAAGATGATAGCGCTTCTCCGCCTTCATGGCCATCAACTTCTCTTGAAGGACAATGCTCTCCTTTCTATCTTCCCACATCTCTTGCACCACATCTCTCATGGTTAGAAACTCCTTCAACATCTCTTTGTCAAAGAACTTGGCTTATGAAGATGTATGAGAACTATCAATGTTTGAAGCTTCCTCCATCTTTGCAAATACATAAAACTTCAACACAAACTTGCACAATAATACCAACAACTAAATCTCTAGCTATCAATGGCAATCACATGAGCAAAAACTATCAAATTTTAGCCCAAAAATCAATGTTCTTCAAATCGCCTCAAAACAACTGGGCGCGTAGGCCTCGTCGTCATGAACCTAACACACTTTGAATGGGGTCAAACAAACATCGGATGAGTGAGATATTGTGATTTGTTCTATTTTCCAAACAAGCAAAAATTTTGCTGACTTTATAGTCTGTACAGTTGATGTGGCAGGGGATGTACAGTTGATGTGACATGACCATACAGCTGACATGGCATGACCATACGCTGACATGGTAGTTGATGATGTGGCAAGTGTTGATTGGATAATCGAGTGGCAGATGTGGGCAAATCATGTTTCGACATGTGGCATGTGAATTGACCAATAGAGTGGTGCCACTTGACCCAGACATGGGCTGCCACGTGGCACCCTGATTTTTTGGTTATTGGAGTCCATGGGAATTGAACCTCGGACCTCCCCTCCAAGGTTCAATGCTTTTGTAATGTGTGGGCTACCACCAGCCCACATGGTGGTCCTTGTAATACAAAGGGTTTAAATGTTATTTAAGTTTGATTATGTGGTATGTTGGGGTGCGTCTGGGTTGGGGCTTAGTCCCAACCCCCAGTTGCATGTGTTCTCCCATGTGACCACACCTCAAAAAAAATATGCATGCCCAATGAACATGCAACCGCCTTTGCATCCATCACCACTTGTCAAGTGCTCATGCTATTTGGCATTGGAGCCTTTTTTTCACATTTAGACTTGGCCACATGGCCCCATGTGTCCAAGACCTTCGCGAATTGGGGGCTAGGTCTGCTAAGAGTGCTACATTATGGAACGAATTAGGGAAATGAAATGTGTGCTAGGTTTAGGCATAGGAAATGCCCAAAATCTAGGTTACTCACATAGGAGTGTATTTTGGCGAACCAGAGACAACAAGCTTGAAGGAGAAAAATGGCAGGAGGCCTAACTTCTTCATCTTTTGGCCAAATGAGGTACCGAAAAATCCCAGATAGGAGTTTTTGGATGTTATGAATCCATTGGAACTATTTCCAAAGCCATTTGGAGACTTATTTTTAAGTTTTTACTACCTTGAAGTTTCAGGAGCTTCAAGGAGCTTAGGGCCACCATTGAAGGAGGCCATGCTCAAATGAGCCCAAGTCTATTTTATGTGATTGAATAGTCATTTTTGACTAATTGTTATGCTCTGAACACATTGGGATATGTTTGAGAGGCATTTTAGGACTTTTACAGGTGTTTTTTCCACAAGGAATCTCATGGAAGCTCAAGGCCACATGTAGAAGAGGTCATGCCCGGATGAGCCATGGTCCATTTTCAGAGTTCTATTAGTCATTTTTGGGGTTTTTATGTATTTTGAACCCAATGGTATAGTCATTAAATCCATTGGAGTTGAGAATAAGCTTGTAAAAGAATCTTTGAAAAACTAATCCCAAAGAGCCTAGTCCATTGATGGAGGATCAAGGAGATGTAGCCCAGTTGGGGGTGAACTCCTTTATCATCTTGTCTTTGTTGTGAGTTTTCTGGTTTATTTGCTGAAAGTTATGTTTTTTGTGTATTTATTTAAACCACATATTTAACCTTACAAAGAAATCACACATAAACATTTAAAATAAGCATAAACTTGACACATAAAATCTCTTGCACAACTAAGACATTGAGCAGGGTTCTGAAGTTTATTTTAATGGAGTAGAGGGTGCTTGCATAACATAACAAGTTAGCCCCCTATTTTCATATCAGAATCTGTATTGGAATTATAGATCACCCAAGTTTTGAATGGAATATGTATACTCGGAACAAAGGGAATGAGAGTTCGATAACATGTACCTGAGAACCCGTGGCCATAAAATTGGCTAAGGAAATGAAAGCGCTTGGTCGGACTCATGATGCCAAGATATAGATTGATATACAATTTGTGAGTTTGATAAAGAGAAAGGCTTGCAAGTTGGAGGAGACTGGGGTTGAATTGTAGATAATCGGAGTTTTGGATGCAACATGTTATCCGAACATGGGGCATGTGAGTTTGATAATTCATTGGGGGGGAAACCGAGATCATAAAATTGGATCATTGTTGAGATGAACAGGGAAGTATATCAACAAATGCTTTGAATAATCAATAGATGTTGGGAAAAATGAGCCGCAAGCTTTGAGTCTGGGTCGAATTATAGATAATCGAAGTTTCAAGTGCAACATGTATACCATGCACACAAGGCATGAGAGTTGGATGGCACCCACACAAGAACCCATGGCCAAAAAATTTGTGAACTATGAAAAGGAACGGCGGTCGATCGGACTCGTGATGTAGAGATATATATGGACATGAAATCTACCACTCTGTCGTTTGGGAACCCGCGATCATAGTAATGGATCACCCAAGTTTTGTATGGAATATGTATACTGGGAACATGGGGAATGATATTTCGATAACGCATAGCCGGGAACCCGCGGCCATAAAATTGGCGAAGGAAACATAAGCGCTCGATCGTACTTGTGATGTCAAGATATAGATGGATATACAAATTGTGAGTTCGATAAAGAGTGAGGCTTGGGAGTTCTAGCAAGTCGGGGTCGAATTGTAGATGGGCATAGGAGTTTGATAATGCATTGGGGGGGAACCTGCGGTCATAAAATTGGCTAACTATTGAGATGAACATGGAGATATATCAACAAATGCTTTGAAATTTCAATAGATTTTGGGGAAAATGAGTCGCAATATTCGAGTCTAGGTCGAATTGTAGATCACCGAAGTTTCAGGCGCAAGATGTATACCATGCACATGTGGCATGAGATTTGGATGGCACCCACACAGGAACCCGTATCCATAAAATTCGCAAACTATGAAAATGAACGGTGGTCGGTCGAAATTGTGATGTAGAGATATAGATGGACATGAAATTTGCCACTCCTTCATCTGGGAACCTGTGAGCATAGACATGGATCACCCAAGTTTTGGATGGAATATGTATACTCGGAACACAGGGAATGAGAGTTCGATAACATGTAGCCGGGAACCCACAGCCATAAAATTGGCTAAGGAAACGTAAGTGCTCGGTCAGACTCGTGATGTCAATATATAGATGGATATACAAATTGTAAGTTTGATAAAAAGTGAGGCTTGGGAGTTTGAGGAGGTCGAGGTCGAATTGTAGATGGGCATGGGAGTTTGATAATGCATTGAGGGGGAACCCACGGTCATAAAATTGGCTAACTGTTGAGACAAACAGAGAAATATATCAACAAATGGAAAAAATTAGTCGCAAGCTTCGAGTCTGGGTTGAATCGTAGATCACTAAAGTTTCGGGTGCAAGATGTATACCATGCACACAGGGCATGAGATTTGAATGGCGACCACATTGGAACTCGCAACCATAAAATTCACGAACTATGAAAATGAACGGCGGTTGGTCAGACTCGGGATGTAGAATATAGATGGACATGAAACTTGCCACTCCGTCATCTGGAAACCCGCGAGCATAGACATGGATCACCTAAGTTTTGTATGGAAGATATATACTTGGAACACAGGGAATGAGATTTTGATAACATGTAGCCTGGAATCCGCGGCCATAAAATTGGATAAGGAAACGTAAGCGCTCAGTCGGACTCGTGATGTCAATATATAGATGGATATACAAATTGTGATTTCGATAAAGAGTGAGGCTTGAGAGTTTGAGGAGCCCGGGGTCCAATTGTAGATCGGAATGGGAGTTCAATAATGCATGGGGAGGAACCCGTGGCCATAAAATTGGCTAACTGTTGAGACGAATTGGGAAAAATATCAACAGATGCTGGGAAAAATGAGTCGTGGGCTTTGAGTCTAGGTCAAATTGTAGATCACCAAAGTTTCAGGTGCAAGATGTATACCACGCACACGGGGCATGAGAGTTTGATGGTGCCTATGCAGGAACCAACGGCCATAAAATTTGTGAACTATGAAAAATAACGATGGTCGGTCAGACTCGTGATGTAGAGATATAAATGGACACAAAATCTTCCACTCCGTCGTCCTGGGAACCCGCGAGAATAGACATGGGACTAAGTATAGAATAAAAAATGGATAATAGAGGGGAAGAAAAAAAGGGGAGAACGATTAAGTACAGAACAGAGAAAAGAAAGGGAGGTAAGAACCGACATAAAGCAAATTGTTACGTAGGAACACATGAAAAGAAAAGATGGAGTACAAATTTATTTATTTCAAGATAGCAGCACATAAAATATAATTGACACGAAGACAAGCCAATGTACAAGAAGATATGGAGTGTCCAAGGAGGAAAAAAAAAACAAAGTTGCAAACAAGTTCAACAAATACAGACAGAGTAAACGAAAAACTACTGGATATGGAACACGGGTAGAAAAAACGCACCTTTGCATGGATTCTTCTACATTCCTGGTTAGGAGTTCTTTACTGTGTTTAGTTTTCCTGTTTGTGTCTATGAAGAAAAGAACAAAACAAAACGGACATGAACATAAGTTGACATGTAAAGAAAAAAGAAAGTACTATGTACATAGACTAAATAACCTAGAATAAGAGGAATACAGTAACAGATAGTGTTAGATGAATGTACCTTCTTTTCCTTTTTTTTTTTT
>JZKD02S2069677.1:163348-183942 GCA_000966675.3 Picea glauca | reverse complement strand
TTTTTTTTTTTTAGCAACAAGCTATACAGGTATGCTTTGAAACATAGAAATATGACTTTGCGATATGTTTGATGTATATTTCATAATTCAAGTGCAATACCAATTGTATCGCGATGAGACCAATATGTGTCTAAGATAAAGATGTTTTATTGAGGAATGGGAACATTTGACCACACATGGTCAATAAGTGTTTTTTTCACATGGATTTTGTTGTTCAAAAGAAAGCAGAGACTGTATTTGCACATGTAGTTTTCCAATTCTTTTATTCTGACATTATTTTGTGGCATGTCAATATTGAAGTATCCTAAAAGCACAATGGGTCTATTCATATGGAAATGACCTAATGCATTGGAAATAACATTTAGTATATTGGAGAATGTTGCATGGGGAGAAGAATATAGATTTAGTATTGCAATTTATGTTCCATGGAAAAATATCTTTGCAAGCACCATCTCAACATTCTTTTCTTCGAAATGTATATGGTGCAAAATTGGTACATGTTGTTTCACCAATATCATCACCCCATGTGTAATGTAACTTGATATCCAATTGTGGTTTGGAAATTGTTTGTTTTGCATCCATAATGCCATGTATGTTTCCTGCAAGCACATAATATCGGATTCCATTGTATCATAGTCATTGATTATATCATCCATGTGTGCATGTAAGTTGTGTGTGTTAAGAGAGAGAATTGATACAGATGAATTTGTTTGTATAGATTAGTAATCATACTGCAGTTGCCATTTTGCGGTGGTCCTGAGGCGATCCATTTCAATATCAACTTTTTGTTTGACTTTGAAGTTATCGTTTGTAAGAGGACTTAGTAAATATGAGTCTATGCTTCTGACATGGGATAGTGTTGTATATACAAGTCCATGTGTCTGAATTCCAGCAGGATGAAATGCAACATTATCAAGTGTTAGTCCTTGTGATCTATGGACTATACGTGCACATGCAACTTTAATTGTAAACTATTTTCAAATATTCAGTCGACCTGTCTTTATTGATGTCGATATTGGCTTTGATATTCGCACAATAGGTGTCCAATTTCTTGCAGTGTTTCAATTATATATATAAGCCAACTTCCTTGCTTGTCGATTGCCTATATGAGGTTCATGGAACTTAATCCAAAGGACATCAAGTTTTTATGTTTTCGTATAGACTTTGAGTATTCCATCTGCACCGTTGACCAAGCCATCCTGTGAATCATAGTTGCAGGCATATATTTCAACCATCATTTCTAATTTCAGGACAAGATGCAAAGGTAAAGTGGTTGTATGTTCATGACGTGGAACATTTACATGGTTGTCTTCTTCCAGGTCAATTGAATTGATGATGATATCATCACCATGCATGAGCGATAACATATTCCTGTTATGCATTGCAACATCCTTATTTGTGTAGAACAGGTAAGGTAACATTGGGTTTGTTGGTGTAGGTCGCAAGACCACGAATTGATATATGTTAAGTCATCATATGTTTGGTTGTTTGTACACATTCTATTCAGAATTGCAATAAATGTTTCATCTGTCTGGTGCATTGTAGTATGCAATTCAAAGCATTTAATATTGTCTCCCCAGAATTCATGTGTCATTGTTTGCATGTTAACCATGGGTTGTTCAAATATCAAATAATCTTGGATTGGTTGTGCCTGGTAAAGATCCCCACAGAATATCATGTGAATGTTTCCAAATTATTTTGTGTGCACATCTTTTATGCTTCTTAGTCGGTTGTCAATAGAATACAAGAAGCGACTTCCAATCAAAGATGCTTCATCTATAAAGACAAGTTGGAGTTCATCATAAATATTAGACAATGTATCTAACATTTCCTTTCTAAGTGGAAGAAACTGCGACTTGTTAAAAGGCATTAAAAATGTAGAGTGGATTGTTATTCCACCTGCATTATATGAAACTTTTCCTGTGTATGCAACTACTAGTTCCTTTGGTTTCATAGGATCAAAGGAATTGTTTGAATCATTCGTATAAGAATTTGGAATAGTTCTTTCGCTGTGAATGTCTTGCTTGTTCCTGCTTCGCCTGTAAGGAACAAGTGCATATGAATGTCCATGTTCAAGCGTTTTTTAAGCACAATGTCCTTTAGAATTGTTTGTTGTTCTCGATTCAATAGATGTCTTATTCTGTGGTATTTATTATTTTCAATAAGGAAAGGATGTTTTGTGACTTGAAAACCAAGATTGATACCTTTTTCACTGCCACCTACTCGAGGACGAGGCAAATCCTCTTGTAAGTCATAGGACTCGCAGGGATTTCTGGTTGTTTTTCGGTTTGTGAATGTCTCATCAAGATTGTCAGGGTTTTCTAGCTCATTAACTGCAATTTCTAGATCACCCCGTGGTGTATTAACATTGTAAGTAAATCTAGCTTCATTGATTTTCACTATAGTCTCAGAGGCAAAAAACACAGCTTCCCATGTAGAGAAGTTATGTTTTAATGCCTCTTCATTTTCATCGAACGGAACGTATAGCAACAATTTTTCTCTACAATAGTTTTCATAGTCAGAATGTTTATTGTATTTGACAAACCATATCACAGAGGTTTTTTTTCTTTTTGATATGGTCACACCATTTTTTTTGTAATGCGGTATGAATTCTGCTAAGTAGATATGCATAATAGGAGATGGACGCTGGAGGTAATAATCAATAATAGAGTGACATAGCATGTTTTCTGAATTGTCAGGCTCTTGTTCTATCAAGACCAGTGGTTTAAGCACAAATGTGTGTTTCTCAAGTGGAGATGTGTTTATTAAAACACATTTTCTTGACCTACAATTGAGGGGCAGGGAATGTGCAATGTGGATTGCTTGTTGAGCATACATTTGTTGAGTATTAACAAATGTATTTCCAAGCATATGTATCATTTGTATGGCATCAATACGACTTCTTTCAAGTTCTTTGTGTATTCTTCTGTATGATACACAAAGCTTTGATGCCATAGTATGATACACATGTGTATGTTGTGTATTCTTCTTTCAAGTTCTTTGTGTATCATACTTTGCCTGTATGATACACATTTTTGTATTACAAGCGTCTTTTGAGAGCCACATCAATTGTCATTGTATCACTAATGAATTGTGGCAAGGCTTTTTGCACAACATCTAGCTGAGAATGCACATTAATAATTGATCATGTTAAGCCTGACTGGGGTCGTTTATAGCCCCAGGGCCTGATTTGTGCAAATGAAATTTGCAGAGACACAAGTCTTTCTTCAAGTTTCGTAAGTGCACTTACATCTAGTAGTTGTGTATTACATATTATTTGGTCAGGAGTTGCAAATTGTGGCAGTTTTCCATTTTCAAGTGATCGTTTTCATGGAAGACAAACTTTGCCACTGGAAATTGTTTTATCATGTGTTGTCAAGAAGAGGTATTTTGCTTCCAAATCAGGGGTGAAAGACTTACTGTTTTTGTGAAATTCAATTGATCGCAAATTGCACATGCAATGGAAGGAGTATCTTTGATTTGTTTCATGTAGGTTTGTCTTGCATATTTCTTTCGTAGGGAAGTATGGGTAGAAAGTGTTTGTTGGTTTTCATTGGTAGCAATGCACGATGTTGCTTCTAGCACACGAAATGTGATTTTTTCCTCTGGGATAGTTGCATAACCATTGTGGGATATGTGACCGTACCACTCTTTGTTGTGTTGTTCACGAACAATTTTTTTTAGATTGTGATATGTCAATTTCTCTCTAAAAGGAAGCGTAGCAATGTATTTTTTCTCTCGTGTAGGACCTTTTTCAAGTTGTGGTAACTTAGTATATGTTTCTTGTTCAAGGGTAGGATGACCTGATTGCAGCTGGGATGAATTTCACTCTAAATAAATAGCATGTGATGCTTATGCACATTCGATGTGGTTTGGATGGCATTGACATTGGACACTGGAACACCAATATTTCCTATACCACCAAAGTTTTTTTCTCTCTTACGTATGAAATTTTTCAAGTTGTGATAACTTATTCTACTTTTTTTGTTTAATCGCTGCATGGCCTCATCACAACTGGGACGAATTTCACACATGAGTTTTTTCAAGTTGTGATAACTTAGCCTACGTTTTTTGTTTAAGCCCTTTATGGCCTTATCGCAACTGGGAGGAGTTTCATTCTCATTAAACAACATGCCATGCATATGCAGATTTGATGTGTTTTGGGTGGCATGGACATTGAACCCTGAACCAGTGGTATGTCCAAGCAAAGGTTGAGAATGGATATGTGTCGTATATGTTTTCAACAAGAGGATGTCAATTGTTCGATCGTAATTTGAATCAATAGACCAGGAATGGACAGTTCCATATAGGAGGGCCGACCAAACCTGGATATTTACTCTGAATATGATAGATAGCCACTGTAAACAGAATCTGCAACCGTCCACATTTCCTTTTTCATATGGTAGCACCATGTTTACAAGGTATTCTTGCAAACTTGCAATTGCCGTCATATTTTCTAGGAGATATGGTGAAAGGTGTTGATGCAAGAAGCTAAAAGCATGTTGGTTGCCACCTATAATTTCATTGCAAAAGGACTATACAGTGTAAATCCACAACGAATGCACATCGAACTCTGCTGCTACCAAACAACAAATTGCATTGAATAGACTATCTCCACAACTAGATACAACAATTGTTGCTAGCTGCAAACCATGGGAGTCCATGTGATGCATAATCTGTTTCTACTACGATTCAAGTTCTTTGCAAACGAGGGACAAGTAAATATGAGGTCCTCCAAGATTGCATATGGACAATTTTTTGTACAGTAGTGGTTCATAATGACCATTGACGGCATTGGCATCATGGAACAAGATGCAATATGGATTGTTAGATGCAGTTTTGTTGAATAGTAGATATCTTGTTTTTCTTGTCAATGACCATATTCCAATTGATATATTGAGCCAATTAGACAACCACTATATACAAAATGTATCTCCCCAAAGTCCCCTCTTATGTGCAGGTAGAATTGGAGATGCAGACAACTGCATCTTTGAAAAATATGTAGCGACATCAAGTATTCCATGCAACTACCGAAGAAAATTAGATTCCAATTCATATTCATACGAATCCAATGCCTCAGTGTTGCCATTTTTTAAACAACCCAAGAAATAATCTATCAATCCATTGTGCAGGTCGATCGAGGAATAACACAAATGAAGTAGAACCTTAAATGCATCGAAAAGGCAATCCCCTACAGTATATGAGAATGCATCCAATCTAAAAATCCCATTGCTATGCAACACCTCGTCAATGTTGTCATGTATAATGGAGTGTATCTGTTTCATATGACTCAACATATATTACTTGTTTCATCTTTTGAACTGTTATTTTGAAGTTGTTTCTTAGCTACTTTCAGTTTGTATGAAAACAGAGAGAAGGGAAAAAAAGAATAAAACGGAAAAAAAAAAATAGAAAACTACAAATGCAGAACTCCATACCAATCCCGATATGTATCCTTCGACCTTATTCTTGTCAAATTCAATCCCCCCTAGTCGCCAAAGCAGATGACAAGAAAACAAACCTACATTGAAAAGTAAAACAAATAGAAGAAACAATGCAAATAAATAAGACTATAAATTTGTTGAGCAGAAAGATTGATTTCAACCTATTCATTGTGTGCATCCTGCAAGCTTCTTAGAGGCAGAAAAATTTCTGCAAAATAGAAAGGACGGGACAAAGGAAACAGGTGGATGCATTTTTTTGACCTAGAGAATAAAAGAGTTTCCTCCCTCTACACCTCGACGGATCATTCCCCCTTGTGACAACTCCAAATTCATTTTCTAAACCCCTTTTCATTGCAATTTTTGAAATAGCTATGGCACAATATGCAAGATGGAGTAGTCAACATATGAAGATGCATATAAAGTTCTGCAAAATAGAAAGGATAGGACAAAGGCAACAGGTGGACGTAGTTTTTTGACCCAGAGAATAAAAGCATTTCCTACCTCTACACCCCGATGGATGGTTCTCCCTTGTGACAACTCCGAATTCATTTTCTAAACCCCTTTGCATTGAAATTTTCAAAATAACTATGGCACAATATGCAAAACGAGGAAGCCGGCATATGAAGATGCATGGTTTCTAGGAATAGAAAAGAAGAGCACACAGAAAGATGTTCTGCAATAGAATTTCGAGGTAGGGATTCCCACCATTGAAAAATATTGTCTACAAGGTGCAAAACACCAAGTAGAAAAAAGGAATAGCAATGAAACGATGGCACAGAAACTTACCCGTCAACAAGGGATGACAAGAGCTCAGCCATAAAACTTGCAAACCGCAACAACAGGTCCAACAACTTGTAAAGTTGAAGAACAAAAAACCAGTGAACAAGCAGCTGCAACTACAGGACCTCAACTTTGAAAAGTTGAATCAGATAAGAACAAGAAGCATGGAATGAACCAACGAACAAGCATCAACCACTGAACTAGTGATGTCGTTGGGGAACAATTTTGCATAATTTCACTGCAAATAACACCATAAAAAAATATGGAATGAAACTGTATAATAAACATTTAAGGCTGTGAGATTTATTAGGTAAACACTTAAGACTGTCAGAACCGTCGAAGGGCGTCGTCCTGTGAAAACATTTAAGAAAGCCTGCAATGTGGCAAGCCTGTTTACGTATGCAACAACGACAAAGACTCTCGAAGCACGCAAGCATAAAGAAAAAATCACACATAGTAATATGCTAGAGAATGTATTTGAAGGACAAACTTTGGATATGCTATCATATCAAACAATGGGATAAATTTAGCTAGCAGAAAATGCTAAGACAAACATTCGAACTAATGCTAGCATTAATCCACCTTCAAGCAATACATAGGAAAAATATATGATTCAAATAGATTGTATATGATAACAAAGTTTGGATATGTTAACATATAAAACATTGGGAATAGCGAAGTCGGCAATAAGACCTCCAATCTGTTATCTAATCAGATCATTATATATATGGTACTTTTTATTATATAAAAATCAATGTCTTTAGTTCCCTAGCTCCAACAATAGATATTATGTAAATATTTCTGGTCAAAAGACAAACTAATATGAAGTCAATGAATTATCAATCGTTATAGTCCCTCTATGCCTACGACAGGGACTACTAAAAAGATTCAAAATGTCAAAAAATTACCTCCATAAAAAAAATGATGTTATAGCACCACTTTTTGAAATGAGGTAAAAATAGCCACAATGTGAACTCTAAAAAAAGAAAATTATAAAAAGTTCTCATCAAGTTGGTCACTATATTTCTTCCATTAACAATCAAAACATTGAAATGTATAATAGTAAAACCAACCAGGATTGTGATACTAAGAAAACCATACCAAAATTTTAAAAAATAACATAAAGTAAAATCCTAAATGGTAAGTAACTAAAAGATCTAAGAATATAGCTAAAAGAGGAGATATACAAGTATTTATAAAAATGTGTTAAGACTTTATTACAAAGTAATTATCTTTCAGTAATGGTCCCACGAAAGTGTATATGTTCATGTCATTGTTGGCATTCCTAGTTGTAGAAACATGGAAAGAATATTAAAGTTGACGTCCATACGACAATTGAGATGTGTGTACACATCTCAATTGTGGCGTGCACACCTAAAATTTTAAAGTGTATAAGTATAACTAGAATTTGGTGTAATAAATGTTTTAGAGGCTTAATGGTCGGTGTTTATGTTTTAGAGGCTTAATGGTCGGTGTTTCTCTTTAAATCTATTTGTATTTATGAGACACATTTATTTTCAATATTTATGTTAATGGTCTGTGTTTATATTGTTGTTCTCTTTATCTCTATTTGTATTAATGAGACACATTTATTTTCAATATTTATGAAAATGTATGCATAATATTAAATAGTGGTAGAAAAAATTTCCATTTAATTATAATGTGTGCTCTGATAAAAGTAGAATTCATAATTAGAAAAACATCTTAAAACCATTAGCTTATTGGTAGCTCCCAAGCGGGCATAGCCAACGAAAAAAAATATGGTAGAGAATTAATAGAATTGTTATCTTCATATTTTGATTTTTTTCCATTGATTCTACTTATAACATATAAGTCATGATTGTAATTATGTGACTTGAATAAAATAAAATAACATTCTAAACCATTTTCATGAAAGATGAAGGTGACTAGTACTTATGTCCCCTATAAAGGTGTGGCCCAAAAACCTATGCCAAATAAGGGCATAGGTTTGAAATACTTCTATTTGGTGTTTGATAAATAGTATTTACAATGTTTCGTTTTTCATTATTTATGTTGAATATAAGTGAAACATTATAAATAGCCATAAGTTTGAGTTTTCTACAGATTAAGTTTTATGAAGAAGTAAAATATTTTAATTTTTAATTGGGTATTTTTAATTTTTTTTTTTTTAATAGAATTCAAAAACAATTGAAGCATCTCCCACTTCCACTCCCAATCTTATTCCTATTCCAATTTGAAAATAATTATGACGATCAAAAACTATATTCCACTCTGTAAATAATTATGACAATAAAAAATCATAATTGAAATATAATTTTTTTACAAAAATGTGTTATATTTATTTTGTCCAAATGGAAATATATTTAGATTCATCTCACAGTGTACCAAAATGTGTTATTAATGTTAAATTATGTTATATTTTGAGGGTAATAAGTTAAAGCATATTTAGGAGTTTGCACTTATTCCAAGGATGATTTTAGGGGTTAAATTTCGTCCATGGGCTAATTTTTTATGGTTTTTCCCAAAAAGATATTTGCTATTCTAAAAATGGTTCGCCCAAATTCTATATGATAAAATTATTTTACCTTAAAAATCGCCAAAATTTTATACAAACTTATGTAAAATCCTTAGAAATTTGAATATTTTTACAAAAATATCGGCAAACATTTATAGTTGGTATATGAAAGATTCCTAAGATTCGCCAAAGTTTTTACATTTTAAAATAAATTTTCATCCTTAAAATCATCCCTGACTCATTCTAATGTACTTTAAAATTGTGTTGGATAATGACACAATCACATCCCTCTGAAATGGGTGCAAACTCTAAAAATTCTTAGTCTTTGCTACTAAAGAAACACAAAACAAAAAACACTATTTTTAAACAAAATTAAAAAAAAAAAAAAAAAAATTGTAATGTTACCAATAACCCATTTCACGTGTAAATGGGGCCAACATTAGCTATTTTGGCATGACTTTTTACTGAGCGTATTTTCATGAACAATTCCTTTCATCCAATCCTTAATAATCTTTGGCATTCTCTCATGCGGATCGCAGTATGATTTCTACATACTCACATGATTGTTGTAATTAAATTGAAAGCATCAAATCATGGTTTCATTAATCTATTGACTCTCTAATTCAAATATCTATTCGTCAAAGTATTGTTAATGTCCATGCATGTCTTCAAATATCTATTCGTCAAAGTATTGTTAATGTCCATGCATGTCTCTTCATTCATCATGAGCGAGATACTTGTTTGTTTTCTTACAATTCAATTAGCATGTCTAGTATCTTATCCTTTGTTTCAAAGCAGTTCCTTTGAGATTGGTTTGGTTTTCCATTGGTAGTGGCCGATTTTTAGGTGGTGGATGATAGGCCTATTTACATACTATTTAATGGAATTGGTATTAGGTTTTTCCTATTTTGTAGTGTGATGGGAAATTGATTGTGCTGCTACTTATTTCATGCTTCAATTTCCAACATGTAGTTGTTCACATTTACAATGAGATTCTAGCAAGGATACCAATATTGTCAAATAGACGAGTGACCAACACAAATATAAATGAAGGCCCATTAAACCCTAGTGGGCGAGCTTCAATATTGTATTTATTTGGTAGTTTTAACATTTAATATGAATATTATCATCGTTTAGTGGAGGTGGGTGTTGATATTTGTATCACATGCACATTTTAAATCCTATCAAGTTGTGGGTGTGGGGTTTCACTCAAAGTTGAGTAATGGAGGGTGTGATTATCCTGCTTCTCTCAAAAAAGGCAACTGAGGGCCATGGTATCATGACATTTGTCAAGGCTTGTCACATGAGCATTCAATTTAAATCATCATTAGGGTTAATGTTTGTTACTATTTGAGCTAGGGTTTTAAGCGATATGAGATCAAGAGAGGTCTTCATCAATATATTTTTAGTATATTAAACTTGGTCAATGTTATAATCCAACAAATTAAAAATGTTTAAATGTTAATGAATGTAGTCCACTTTAAGGGAGAAACCTCCTTTTACAATATATCTAACTCAAAATACAATATGAGATGAGATAAGATGATCCTAAGACTAGGTATGATTAGTATATATAGGAGACAAAGGGTACAATCATAATGAAAAGGTGTAATGAATGGTTCTAGCCAACATACAAATATAACAAAAGAAATGTAATAATTCAATATCTAAGGCTTAATAAGGGGTTTAATACATAACATGGGGATTTTCTAGGGCTTCACATGGCGCTCCCCTTAAAAAAAGTGTTTTCCTCGACACTTGACTAATCATAGGTGTTTATGCAAGAATAAATATTCTTCCCATGTCGCCTCTTCCAATGGTAGGTTCTTCCATTTAACGAGGTACTATGTAATTTTTCGATTTCCCAACTGTTTAATCCTTGTTTCAAGGATTTTTTTTTGTTCTAGTATGATTTTCCCTTCTTCATTAATCTCTAGTAAAATGGTTTGTACTGGTATCTTGTTGTCAAAGACCTTCTTAAAATCCTAAAAATTTACCATTCTAAACTTTCACAGATACAAATTTATATCAAAAATACCAAAATTTATTTTTTAAGACTAATTTTAGGATTAGTAAACAACCTAAACATGCACGCAATATATCTCGCAAGCTATAATGACTCAAAATATAGAAATTTTGTCAGATGTAATTTGCTATGTCTCCTTAGGATTCAAAAAATTGCAGAGTCAAAAACTTCACAAATAAAAAATAAAAATAAAAAATTACAACGAAAATTCCAAGCTAACTCTTTTAAAATAGATTTCAAGATTAGTCAAAAGCCTTGTATTCCATGGACTATATATCTGAAAGTATAGTGAACTATAATCTAAAATTTGGAGCACCTACACTAGGATATATCTTCTCGGTGTCCACAAAATTTGATTGTTTGAAACCTCCCAGAAAAAAAAGTTATAGAAAAAATCCCAAGATGACTCTTTTAAATCTAAATTCAAGATGATTCAAAAACCCTATAGTCCATAGGCTATATGTCCAAAAGTATAATGACCCAAAATGATGCAGGAGAATCTCAAGCGAGCCAGCGCGAAGACAACGGACAGCTGGAAAAGCGCCCAGCACAAATTTTGAAATATCTTGAACCATTAATGAAATATCAAGTGGAGGCGCATTTGTATAATGTAAACGGACCTTGAGCGATTTGCTCTTGTCCTTAGTAGGTAGGAGGCATTTATAGTAGTAAATGCAGGTAGATAGAATTGAATGTTAGATTAGACAGTTTTAGAGCGCAAGAGGGAAACCGGGATATAGACACCCTCATTGTGTATTGTAACATTAGCATGAAGATTATAGAGGAGAGCATAGAAGAGAAGCAGAGAGAGCTGTGTAGCAGACTCCATGTACAGAAGTTCTGAATTAATACAAGAAAGTTGTGATTCAGACTCATGGTGTTCATATATTCTCTGTGTATACATCTTTGAATGTTATGCTCATGAATGTTTTACTCTTTCTGTCATGCAATTGCTTTTATGCTATGTATGAATGATTTCTTGTTGAATGTTTGAAATCTGAGAGGAAAGGGAAAATGAATGAGTTTCAATTGTTTCTCTATCTGAGCAAGAGTTCCTGCAAGGAGTGCAGTTGAATCGTCTGCAAGGAGTGCGTTGACAAGGTGTTCAAAGGTTTGTCTCTAAAATCTCAGGAGAGATAGCTTTTGCTCTCATTCACACCAGAGGTGAAACCAAGCACAAGAGCCGTGCAGGGAGTGCGTAGGCCGAGTAAAGTCTCAGAGTTGCGGACCTGAGTGAAGTATTGAGAGACTGTTGTTGCAGGTGTGCGCAGAGTCGAAGGATTTCAACACTTGGAAGTGTTTGAAGGTTGCAGCAAGGAGTGCGAGCAGGAGTTTTTTGAAAGCCTTCAAAGTCGTCGAAGGAAGGAAAGAGGCCAAGTACCTTGAGAGTTGAAGGAAGGTGTAGCGACGTCGGACCGTAGGAGGACGAGTTCTCAAGGAAAAACACGGATGGTCGGAATTCTCTGTGGAGAATCCGCGAAGTCCCGTGAGCCGTCAGATCTCATGAAAGAGTAGGGGAGTTACCACGGGTATTCCTAAAGGTTCTAAGCTCAGGAGGAGTAGGATCGTATATCCAAGCCACAAGGGCCATTAGATTTACACGTGGGTTCTATATCCGGATTTCGTAGGTCGAAGTTCCATAACCTTTGCAACGGGAATCGCAATATCATGAAACGTGAAGTCCCGAAGGCTAAGAGAACGGTGTGGGGCCAGAGGAGTTAGCGAAGTGGACATGTGGTGCACTATTGACACGGAGTCAAACTCCGTTGATCGTTTCAGAGTTTCATGGAGTGAAGTTCTGATTTCATTGCATTAGGATTCGCGATATTTCAAAGTTCGAAGTCCCGACAGAAGTAAAGGGGCGTTGAAAAACCAACCTTGTGAGCGCATCAAAACTTCAGAAAACCGGGTTTCGGGAATTTTGGGAACGAGTTGCTTGAAACCACAACCGCCGAAATCGTGATAAGGAAAAGTCTGAAAGAGAAAGAGGAAGGGTCAGCGTTGACTGTTTTTGGGTTTCGGAGATTGGAGACAAGGCGCTTGACCAATGGATTCACGAAAGTGCGAAGTCCGATCTCCCGAAGTACAAGGGGGAAATTCTTGAAGTTGATTGTGGGCGTAGATTTCCCGAAAGGGAAATAGAAGAGCCATTTTTGAAAGCTCTTCGGGCCAATGTAAGGGAAAAGATCCTGTGTACGTAACCTTCCGACCCGCGGGTTGAGGAGGGATGCGTCACAAAACCTAAAATTTCTACTACAGGTACCTTGATATGTCTTCTAAGTAACCTCCAATTTTTTTTGTTTGAATCTGATCCAGGTGGATATCGGTGGCCGCTCACCTATTCCACTGGATTGAAATACAATTTTCCACCTTGGAAATTTTTCTACACTTTTTCGGGTCCCAAACTTTCGGGGTCGTTTTGAGGCCCTAAACAATGTTTTTTTTTACATTTGAGGGCCCAAGGGATACCCTAAATCTCTTGCCTAGGCCCAGTCGAAATGTGTTCCTCTTAGATAGACCTTTACAATGAGAAATCATGCACCCCAACAAAGATCGTATGCAAAATTTACACCCTTGGGAACTTGATGTATCAACTACCCCCATCGGGACCCACAAACCTTTTGGCATTTCATATTTTTGGGTTAGTGTTTTGGATTTTCTTTAAATGTTAAAAACACCTTTGGAGCCTCATTGTAAACATCATATTCTTGTGAATGAGAATAGTCATCACATATCTTCTCATAGATAAGATGCCACCATTCTAGCGAGTCATTCACACTATATTTTTACAGTTTTTGTACATTTCTGTCATTAATAAAAATTGTGAATTATTGCGTCTCTATGTTTATTGCAATATCTCTGTATATTTCATAGTTATATGTATTCCTTAATTTCTTTCTCAAAATAATCTCTTTCAGTGGTATCATAGGAGGCTGCTCATTGTCGTTTCTTAGTACATGTCCATGACGAGGTCAAGATATAGAGAGTTATGTCTCGAGCTAGTTTCTCTTGAGGAAAACCAGCCTAAGCAACCTCCCATGGAGGAAGAAAAAAAATACATGGGAGAAGAAGATTCTATTAATTTTTTTCTTGAGGAATGCCTCATTTGACTGAGGGATGAAATGATGGAGAATTTTTCCAAAATCCTTCAACGATCGTCGACAACAACATACCCTTTTTCATCAAGCAGACACTTTGGAAGCATCATCCCTTTCAAGGTACAAGTTAATTCTGATATTCCCATATTTGAAGGTCAAACAGATGTTGATGCTTTGGAAAAGTGGTTAAATATGCTAGAAGGATATTTCTTTGTCAACATTTTTTCTGATAGAGAAAAGATCACCTTTTCCCTCCGCAAGGTGTCCCCCATGTCAAATATTGGTGGGAAACTTATTGGGAGCAAAATTCCACAAAGGAGTCTGGAATGTTTGGAGCCAACACCACTTGGGATTGTTTTATGGATGTGGTCAAGGAACAATATTACCCAACTGGAAACTATGATGACCAGTACATGAGATGGACCACATTGCGTCAAGAGCAGGGACAAACAATGCCAGAGTTCACAAATACCTTCCATACCTTACGCATTAAGATGGGTATCAAAGAATCCAAGAGGCATCTGGTTTTGAAATACCATGGGGTTCTACACAAGTACATCCAAACCGAAATGGAGTATTTGGACATCTCATCACTGGGATCTGCTTATCGATATTCTCTCAAAATTAAGCAAAAATTTAAGAAACAGAACAAGCGAGAGTTTGGTTCTGCAAATCCACAAAAAGCAAAATATGGTAAATACAACCCTAAATCACAGAACAACCAACTTCAAGACAACCATTCCAAGACATAGGAAAAAAGGGGTAACAGGAAGACAAAGAAGGACACTAGGAAGTGGTGTGACTTCCACAAAATACATTGGCACAACACTGATGAATGTTTCTCAAAACAGTCATTGGTGACCGAGCTCAAAGAGTCGAACCCTGAATCGAATTTTGATTCAGAAAATAATAAAAGGAGACAAATCATCGATGTAGAACCCATTGTTACTGTCGCAACCAAAAAAATACAACCAGAAAAACCAGAGTATCCTAAGGAGTGGGAGCACCTGTTCCATTCATAGATGTCGGTGAAGGGGACCCCGCTACGTTTTATTACTGATAGTGGAAGCTAAAAGTACCTCATCTCAACATAGGTTGTCAAGCAGTTGGATTTTTCGACAACACCACACCCACATCCATATAACATCAGGTGTCTTCGTCAGGGATGATATATTCATGTCAGCTAGTAGTGTCACATGTCATATAGCATCAAGCCCTCTAAGGATGGGGTATTGTGTGATTTTTCCCCACTGGAAGTCTATGATATTCTTTTAGGGCAGACATATATGTGGAAGTGTCATGTTGTTTATCAGTCTCGACCTTGTAGCATCATTGTTACTCCGGGGGTCAACTCTACAAGATACCATAGATAGTTTCAACTATTGTCCCAAAAAAACAAGGCTGTAAAGTAATCTCTCATACAACAAAGTTTATGCTCTACACAATTCGATCAGAAGGTGAATAGAAATACATTGCAACCATTGCAGCCTCAACCCAACACAATTCTATCCAGCAAAAGTAGATCAACAAGATTATAGAAGAGAACAAATATATTCTTACTACACCTATGAGGGTGCCTCCACACTATCCAGTCAAGCATAGTTATTGATCTAGGAGGATATTTGCAGTCAACATGTTTCAGTTAACTTTAGTTGCAACCAATCTAGTCCAGCCAACAAAGAGCTCGTAGGGAGTTGTCTGATTCATTTCAAATGAGGGAAAATGGACTTCACATGCTAGAGATATAGTTTTTTGATGTTTTGGGTAAAAATGGAAAAATCATAATGTATAATGATTAATACTTGAGCTTGGGTTCTCATAAATTAAAGTATTTTTCATTATAAAATAAATTTATTAGGTGCAAAATACATGTAGGATTTTAGTTCCTAGTCTCAAGGAGAGTCTCATGGAGAGTTGATATCTTCATGGATGGTTGAGATATATTCTCAAACCAATCCCTTGAGATATGCCAAGATCCTAGGTTAGCGTATCTTGAGAGATTTTACCTCCTTAAAATTCTTGAGGTAGTTCTCAAATGAAGATATTATTTAAACCCATTTTGGAGGTCAAGAGGGGAGTCTCTTTTTTGGACTCCTTTTTAGAGAACTTGTTGATTCATAAGTATTTTGTAAAGGAGAGGATTCATTTTCCATTTTGTGTAAGGAGAGATGACAAGTTGAATGTTTTTTGTAGAATCCATACGCCCTTTAAAATACGAAGAATCAATAAAGGAGCTTCATGGATTTCTTGAACCCGGAGACCTAGCCAGGGGGTTTGGTGAACTCCGTTAACATATCGTTGTCCAAGTATCCTGTTACGATTGCATATTTCTTGTTTTCTTATATTGAATGTATCTAATTCATTAGTAAAGAAATATATAAGGGATATATTTGATTATGTTTATTTCCAAACAAATGTCAATAAAAGTTCTTTGTTGAAAATGTGGATGTAAGAAAATTCTCACCAAGTTTTCATATCAGTTATAAAAAACCCCTTAATACTCTTCATGCCACATATTAACCAATATATTCCTACAAAACTCAATAATATCATGCATATAGATTGGATGAATGGATCTAACCCCTCCAGGAACACGCTAATTCCATGTAGAAGAAGGACAACGTCTTTCGCAAGACAAGCAGCTCACCAAGATTCAGTTTCAGAAACAAATTCCCCAGTAGCATGACACAATGGATACTATTGCTTCCTAATGGGGGAGGAATCATCTAGGTGAATATCGGTGGCCACCCACCTATTCCACTGGCTTGAAGTATAGTTTTCCACTTTGGTAGTTTTTCTACACTTTTTTGGGTCCCAAATGTCTAGGGTCGTTTTGAGCCCCTAAATGACATTTTTTTTTACATTTTGGGGCCCAAGAAACAACCAAAGTATCTAACCTAATCCTGGTCGAAATGCATTCCTCTCGAATAGACCTTTCCAATGAGGTATCGTGCGCCCAAAACATAGATCATATGTAAAAGATATTCCCTCAGGAAGATGATGTATCAACTAACCCCATAAGGGCCCACAAACCTCTTGGTGTTTCATCTTCTGGGGTTAGGGTTTTGGATTTTATTTATTTTAAAAATTCCTTTGGAGCCTCATTTTAAACATCATATTCTTGTGAATGAGCATAACCATCACATCTCTTCTTGTGAATGAGCATAACCATCACATCTCTTCTTGTGAATTAGCATAACCATCACATCTCTTCTCAGAGATAAGTTTCCACCATTCTAGCGAGTCATTCACTCTGTATTTTTACAATTTTTTTACATTTTTGTCATTAATAAAAATTGTGCATTATTGTATGTTTATGTTTATTTAAATATCTATGTATATTTCATTGTTATATCTCTACCTTCATTTTGTTCTAAAAATAATCTAGATCAGTGGTATCCGAGCAGACCACTCATTGTTGTTTCTTATTGCATGTACCTGACGAGGCTAGGGTATAGAGAGTTGGGTCTCAAGATAATTTCTCTTGAGGAGAACCATCCCAAGCAGCCTCCCATGGTGGAAGAAAAAAGAGATGTGGGAGCAGAAGAGTATATTAATTTATTTCTTGAGGAAGCCCTCATGCGATAGAGTGACAAAATGATGGAAATTTTTTCCAAAATCCTTCAACGACTGTCGACAATAACATACACGTCTTCATCAATTAATCACTTTGGAAGCACCTCCCCATTCAAGGTACAAGTTAATTTTGATATTCTTGTGTTTGCAGGTCAGCTAGATGCAGGTGCTTTCGAAAAGTGGTTAAATATGCTAGAAATTTATTTATATGTCCACCATTTTTTTTGATAGAGAAAATATCACATTTTCCCTCCTCAAGGTTGTCCCCCGTGTCAAATATTGGTGGTAAACTTACTGAGAACAAAATTACACAAAGGAATCTGGAATATTTGGGGTCGATCCCAATTGGTATTTTTTATGGATGCGATCAAGGAACAATATTACCCTGTTGGAAACTATGATGATCAATACATGATATGGACCACACTGCATTAAGAGTGGGGCCAAACAATGAGATATTTCACAAATAGCTTCAATACATTGTGCATCAAGATGGGTATCAAAGACTTCGAGTGACATATGTTTCTAAAATACCCTGGGGCTCTGCACAGGTAAATCCAAACCGAAATGGATTTTCTGGAAGTCTCATCACTAGGATTCTCTTATCGATATGTTGTCAAAATTGAGAAGAAATTTAAGCAGCAGAACAAGTGGGAGTTTGAGTCTAATTCCTAGAATAAGTTGGATAACGTCTTCTGCAAGGAAAACAACTCACCAAGGTTTAGATTCAGCAAAATCTTCCCCATTAAATTGACGCAATGGATACCATTTTTTCCTAAGTGGGGAGAAAAGATCCAGGTGGATATTGGTGGCCACCCACCAATTCCACTAGCTGAAAATACAGTTTTCCACATTGGTAGTTATTCTACACTTTTTTGGGTCCCAAATTTCTAGGGCCATTTTGAGGCCCTAAACGACATTTTGTTTTTACATTTGGGGGGTCAGGTGATATGCAATGGATTTGGCTTGAACCCATTGGAAGTTTTTTCCTCTTGGATAGACCTTTCCAATGAGTTATCGTGTGCCCCAAACAGAGATCATATGAAAATGTTACGCCCTCGGGAAGTTGTCGTATCAATTACCTCCATTGGGCCCAAAAACCTTTTGGTGTTTCATCTTATGGGGTTAGGGTTTTTTATTTTCTTTATGTTAAAAAGGCCTTTGGAGCCTCATTGTAAACGTCATATTCTTGTGAATGAGCATAGATTTCACATCTCTTCTTAGAGATAAGTTTCCACCATTCTAGTGAGTCATTCACTCTATATTTTTACAGTTTCTGTACATTTTTGTCATTAATAAAAATTATGCATTATTGTATCTATGTGTTTATTACAATATATCTGTATATTTCATTTTTATATCCTTTTCTTCAATTCGTTCTCAAAATAATTTGGATTAGAATGTAATGAACTAAATGCTTAAAATATCATAAAATAACATAATTACACACCATGTACTGAATGTGAGTGTGGAGCACAACTCCAAGATAGATAAGTTACACAATAAATCCTTAAATAATAGGGGAACTCTCTCCAAATAACCAAATACCATTCATACTTCACAATTCACCCCTTCAATAATGAATACATGATATCTTATATATACCTATTCACACTTGCCCATGAGGCCCCTTTATCACTAGGGTGACCCTATTACATATATATTTAAACATTACATGTATAGTTAGGCCCATATGTGCCCCCCCTTGGGGTTATATCATATACATTTAGCCATATATATACCCCCTCTGGGATCATAGCATAGTACCCTCCAAAAATATTTGTCCTCAAAGATTTGCAATTAAAGGCTTCACATGTGATGAAACCAAGCAATATGGTTTTCTTATGTTCCTTCTTTCTTTATTCCATTTTTTATGATCTATCCATCCAAAATCAATTAATTTCGATCTTAATCCTTGGTGTTTAGTTATTGTATAATATTATTTCCTTTGATTCCATTTTTTTTTGTAGCTTCTCCAATTTGTAGTGGTTGTCGGTCTCTAATAATAGCTTTTTGAAGAGAAGTTTGGTGATGCCTTGTTCCATGAATATTGACAAGTGTTCCATCTTCTTCCTTCATAATATTGATATCGTCCTTATTGTCTTCCTTGAAATGTTTCCTGGTAATGAGGGTGTCAATATGGTTACACATTTGATGGTCTTCCTTCATTCTGCACACTCATTTCATCTATCTTCTTTTCAAAGACAATGACATCCTTGATCATCTTTGTTTTTCCTTGATTACTCTAGCCTTGGAGATAATACCATCATATTATATTTTTTTGAACTTATTGAATCTTCTTCAAGTATCTTTTGTTGACCTTCTTGAATCTTGTCTTCTTTCTCCTTTTGATGTTGTAAGGTGACCCCACCTATCAAATTCTGATGTCCTTCTTCCATTTTGGATTTCATTTATGATTTTACCTCATCGGTATTTAGGGATTCTTCAACCTTCTTGCAAATTTCCTCTTGCGTCCTTTTGGTAAATTATTCATCCAAGATACTTCTTTCTTCTTTATTTTGACAATTCTTCTTTTCCTCTTTCAATATCTTAACCTCATCCAATATTTTTTTATTATAACTTCGTAATATACATATCTCTTCATATTTCTTTTTCAAATATTCCCTTGATTCATCTTTTTCCCACTTTCCTTTGCTAGTCTTTTATTACTTTAGGTTATTAACCTCCTTAATGAGTGATTCATTAAGGGATGCTATATTAGGTAGATCCTCACCCTTGTTCTTAATCTCTTCCTTTCCTTCTTTTAATTCATCTTGAATTCTATACAATTCCTCCATTTGTGTATCCCTAATCCATTTATCTTAGAAGAGTTTTTCAAATTATTCCCATGTACAATTCTGTCTAGTATCTTGATCAATACCCATCCACCACTTCCAAGATTCATCAAAAAAATAATTTATTGTCTTATATGGAGTCATATTATATTCTTTTACCAACCTCAACCATTTTGTAGGATTGCTTTCATCTTTATCTTCATCTCCTGTAAATTTAGGTTTTTCCATTGATTCTTAATCGAGGTCTAACCTCAAAATTTAACTTACTGTTGATACTAAGAGGGGGGTGAATTAGTATCAAGTACAATTTAAAACCTTTTTCAACTTATAATTAAACCATTCAATTATATCCAATGAGAAATGAACAATGGTATAAGA
>JZKD02S2069677.1:142350-156631 GCA_000966675.3 Picea glauca | reverse complement strand
ACAGTCAGAGTGCAATATTCCTGGCAAAGAACCCAACTTATCATTCAAAGACAAAGCATATTGATGTTCAGTATCACTTTGTGAGAGACATGGTTGAGGAAAAGAAGGTGTTGCTCGAAAAGGTGGACACTTTGAAGAATGTTGCAGATTCATTGACAAAGTCTGTGAGCACAGAAAAGTTCTCTTGGTGTAGAGTAACAATGGCCATTGTTTCCCTGGATTGTTGACTATATAATCCCCTGGACCCCTGGATGCAAAGAAAACAACAAGTGGGAGAATGTTGGGTATGTGTTATATTCTTTACATGTGTGTGTGTGTGGGTGCATCAGATACGACAACTGCGTCTGACGATCCTTTCACCTAGAGATTTTCTGTGTGCACCGGGCTCTTTCCTAGGGGGGTCCTAGGGGGGGGCACGTATGCCCCCCCCTGGTTACATGCAACATTCAGGGCAGCGCTCCAAAATTTCTTTTTGGGCGGTTTTTGCTATTTTTAGCGGATTTTGCTACTTTTAGCTGATTTGTAAATTAATCCTGGATTAAGGGATTAGGGTTTTTTTATCTACGAAATACCTAAAAACATTGTATATATTGTATGGCGAATGGTGAAATTCGATATAATGAAAATAAGAAATGTTTCCCCGGTTGAGGGTTTCCGGTAAAAATCTCTGTGTACTCTCTGTATGAGCCATTGATTAATTTTTGTATTTCTTAAGAATCTATATGCATTGCTTTACTTCACAAGTTTAAAACTTACATGGAAGGCATCAAAAGAGTGTCAAAAAAAATATCTATGCAAAATATCAGTGGCTCAACCAAAAAGAGGTAAACACAAAGTCTTGTAACAACATACCCAAAATTCTACATAGTAACATGTCCCTACTTCAACATGCAAAATTTTCAATAATAATAGGGATACAACCAACATGATCCAAGACAACAGATAATCCTCATCAACAACCTTTACTCAAGCATTATAGGAATATAACCAACAATAAACACAATGGAGAGAAAATGATACAAAAAACAAGAAAACTTTGTGCATTAACATGTCTATGCCACCAAATTAACCTTATTAAAGCATGTAATGCATTAATGACGCCCTGAAACCATTTCCTTTTTTCATTTTTTTCCCTTATTAATGGAACAAATAACATTGAAAGAATGATCAAATAGAATATTGAGTTAAGATTAGACGATTATGGAATGTGATCCCTTTCTTTGGCATATTGGTATGAACATCCAAACCTATAACTATTTGGATGTATTGGGCTTACTTATGTGGATGGTTATGGGATGTGATCCCATACTTTGAAATATTCATATGAATATCCATACATATATATATATACATATATATATATATATAGTCTCCCCCTCGCTTTGACATCAATGAAAACAATATTTCCAACATATTGTAGTGTGGGTATCTTTCATAACTTAATAATCATTATAAACAATATAAGATCACAACATAAGATCACAAATGCTCAATCGTAGGTTGAGTGGTACAAATGAGACAATGTGTCATATAAGGAAGCATGCAGGTTGTTGGCCCTTGGTTATGGAAATAAGTGAAGATCAAGAAAGAAAAGGCAAAATGTGAACTACATGGAAGACACAGTGACTGTTACTAGGTCGAAGTGAGAAAAATATCAGAAAAGGAGTGAAGTAAAAGGAAGCAAGTCGTTGAACAAGGAAATCGAGGACGCCATATCAGCAAGAAAGAAGGATCGTAGAAAACTCATCAAGTGGAAAAATCCACCATTGGATGATTTCGAGCACCGCGCAAGAAGGAAGGAAAGATAGGCTGGCAAAGCCCTGAAAACATGGGTCAAGTTGAACTAGGGTTTTGGTATCTAGGGTTTTGACACCTAGGTTTCGACCTAAGGATGGCAGTGATATATTGTAATGTATAAATAAGAACCTACATGAGTGAAGGAGGTTCGATCTAGTTGTACTATTGACATGAGTGATTATTGTTGTGTGAGAGAGAAGAGCTAAGTGTGAGAGCCTTATGGTATTGTAAGATATTTAGTTGGGTGCGAATGTCAAGTCCTGAAGCTGGGTGCACAGGAAGGGGAGAGACAAAGAGGAGAAGAAAGAAGATATGATAGCTGAGAGCAAAGACAAGAACTATATGCTTCATCTCAATACATTATAACACACAGTTTTGTGGACGTAGCCCTAGAGAGAGGGTGAACCACATATATCTTGTGTTGTATGTGTTATTGGTGTTATGTTCTTTGTTATTGATATACTGCTATTGCATTACTGTGTTAGATCTGATAGATATATCTTGTGAAGTAGATCCGAGGAAGATAAAGAATACTATATTATTGTGTGTCGATCACTTTGAACCCACTTTATATTCCTTCTGGTTGTAGACATCTCTATCCTGCAACCCCCACATAGTTGTTTTTGGTGAGACTACATCTAACTCGAAGGTGTTACCAAAAGGGATGATAGATAGGGATTGTTGGTGTGATCTTGGAGCTAAACTTTGGTTCTGCCCCTGTGCCAACAAATGGTTCCATTGTCGAGACATGAATGGTCTTGAGGGAATGTCAAGGTGGTTTCCATCAAAGACAGAAATTCAAAAGTGGATAGAGGATCAAGAGAAGGACTGCGTTGAAGTGCAGAACAAGAACCCTAATATTAGTATAGAGTATTGGTTGGAGAGATATATCTTTACTGATATACACAATATTTTCTTTGGAGGAATCCATCAAGAGCTATATGAGTGGTTAACTAGGTTAGAAGATACCCAGTTCGAGATCAGATCTAGACCTCCTATGGTTTGGACATCAGCACTGATCAAGAAGGTCAAGAGAGTCAATAACATCATGTCACGAGTAGTAGATCACTATTTTGATAGCACCATTGGAGGGTACATCAACGACTTTGTTGTTGAGAAAGTAGAGTCATATAGCCAAGCTGAGAGATATTTCTTCAAGGGACCTAGAGGAAAATTTTTACATTTGCTGAAGCTCAGGATCAAGATGCTATTGCATGAGAAGAACATCTTGAAGATACAGTAGATTGGTCGGATCTGGAAAAGATAATGTTTAGGAATTCGGACAACAACAGTGACACAGAAGATGGACATACATGTAGTGGGAGAGAGTTTAGAGAAGTTCATCTTGTGAACTTATTCAACCATAACTACAGGGATGAGGGTTTCTATAGTGAAGAAGAGGAAGACTTGATGAACAAAGAGCATTCAAAACCCGCTAGGGAAGAGGAAGGAAAACTTGAAGAACCTCGTCGGGATGAGTCAGAAACTTCAGTAACTACGCAGACTGCAGAAGTAAGTACTATTAATCCCCTTGTTGTTTTAGTAGCACTAAGAAATCATAATAGTCAGAGTTACTAGATTCCTCAGAGTATTATTACTAGCAGTTCAACATATACTCATATAGGAAACCTAGGAAACCTGGGAAGATCTATGGCATATGAGATGAGGCTCCCTATCTTTAGGGGAGATGGGTCTAAAGAACCTGATCAACATTGGCTCCAATGTGAAGCCGTATGGAATATTAAGAACGTCACAGAAGAAGCTATTAAAATAACCCATTTTAGTACTACCCTAAGGGATCGCGCACTGAGTTGGTACATGAAGCTTGTCCAAGGACTTGCATAGCCTAAGTCGCTGACTCAGATCAAGAATGCATTGATTACAAAATTCAAGAAACCCAAATTGGATTCAAAATGTATTACAGAGATTAAAGAGATCAAGAAGAAGGTAGCCGAACCCATTTTGGAATTCGATCAGAGATATAAGACCTTAACGGGCCGATTGACTTTTCAGATCCTAGATGAGTAGAATAAAGAGTGGTTCATTAATGCCCTTTTACCACACATTAGAGTTCCTCTTATGCAACAGAAGATTGCTTCGCCGGCTGAGGCATTGGAGATCGCCATGAAGCTAGAATCATCCCCTATGGGAGAATCCATTTCTGGTATGAGCCAAATCTTGAGTCAACTAACTAGTTTGTCTCTGCAGGTCGAAGATATGAAAAAAGACAAGGGAAAAGATAAAAGAGAAGACATCTAGTGTGTCAGATGCAGATCAGAAGGCCTTGACAAGGAACACTATCCCCTATTCCATGAATACTTGGACTCTGGAGCTCCAAGCCCTTTGAAGCAAGTCACCTTACCCTGGTGTGAGGTATGCAGAAATAGACATCGCCCTCGTGAGTGCTATTACATGAAAAAATATGTTCATACACCCATAAAGTTTTATTGGACGTTCTGTAAGTCTTTGGGACATGATGATAGGGATTGTAGGGCTTACGATATCATGCATGAAAGGTCAAGAGACATATACACAATTCAAGGTGAAGTACAGCAAAAAGGAAACACTACGCAGTATAACTCCCCTGGGAGAGGAAACTTCAATCCTTGCGATGGATTCATAGGATGAGGATGAGGAGGTATGGGTCGAGGCCAAGGATAGATAATCTATTATAGTTGCGCACATCAAGGACACCTAGAAAGTGACTATCAAAACCCTTGTACCACTTGCAGTTATTGCAACTCCTTCAAGCATGTTATCGAGGAATGTCTAGCATTGCTGGCTAAGATTTAGGAAAGATGAGGACCTTAGTAGAACCCCCAAGTGAAACTGATATATGCCAAACCTTGTGGAGAATACCCCAGAGTTTTTTTTATCACTAGGGGAGGCGATGTTATAGGAGAAGACAGATTGATCTAAGGAAAGACTACAGAAGACCCAAGAATTAGGAAAGATGCAGAAAAGACCCAAACTTGATGCAAAGAAAGAAATACATATATTTGAGAAGGAAAGAAAAGACTTCAAAGAAGACCAAGGCTCTTCATCAAAGACATGACTAGAAGTAAGGGAATATGCAATGTCGCAGGAATTTGATCAGTCTGCTTCGCCAAGGGAAGGAAAAGAGGTAAGCAAGCTCATGGAATTTATATATACTTGTATTAAGTTTATTCAGGATGAGAGCATTGTACAAGAACTACAAAATTTAATCAGACAGTAAGATCTAGGAAAGATAGACCCCTTACTGAATAGGGAAGTACACCAAATCACTAAAAAGAGAAGGAAAAATAAGGAATTACACTTGAATGTTCAAATAGGAGAATATGATATAGACTATGTGGTCCTCGACTTAGGGTCGAAGGTCAATTTCAGGATGAAGCAAATTTGAGCACTGATGGGAAAATTGAAGCTAATTTACTCCCCTATCAAGCTTAGGATGGACAACTAGAAAGCTATCAGCCCCTTTGGACGGTTGGATCATGTCTCTATGGACATCGATGGAGTAAGAACATTTGCAGATTTTGAGGTAATTGACATAGTTGATGATAGTTGTCCTTACCCTGCACTGTTAGGAATTGATTGGGCTTTCAGTAATTCCATTGTGGTTGATTTAAAGAAAATACATATGACATTTGAAAGATATGGCCTTAGGGTCATTGAACCCTTAGATCCAGATGAAATTCAGTGATACATAGAGCCCATCAGAGAAGAAGACTGTGCATATGAACTAGAAAACATATAAAAATTAACAGCCAGACAACATGATTAGATTAATCCTACGGCCGATGGAAACCTAAGCTGGAAAAGTGGCAGTGCATGTTCATCAGACTTAGAAGAATCACTAGAAAACTGGAAGAATAAAATGTATAAGGTATCTACAAGAAGATGTGCTAGATTAACCAAAGAAGTTCGCTGGATAGGCACAATAGTAAGTAACTTACCCACCTTTGATGGTCTGAATCCTTTAGAAGCCTTCTTGTCGGAATTTGATGAAAGTGTACCAATGTAACAAATATTGTTGGCAATGGATGAGGCCCTGAAAGCCTCACCAACAAGATGGTGGGGGACACACAAAAAAAACATTACAGAATGGGTACAATGTCGTACCTTGATGACAGCGCGGTTCTCAGCACAAGTAGAACACTGCGAAGTCTAGTACACAGGTCGACTATGCCCAAAGGACCATGTGCAAAGTTGTAAAGAAGCATGGAGTAACATTCCTTAAGAGTAGTGGGTGCAAAAATTCATTAACACACTTGACACGACACCTATCAACTAGTACCTTCAAGCAGAGTTGCACCTCATCACTACATATTGGGAAGGTATGACTCATAATTTTGTAACCACCTTCTTATTTGAAAGTCAATATCCTTCAATAGACCGAGCATTGTATATTGTAAGATAGAAATTATTCGAGGAGGCGTCTAACCTCCCTTTGGAGAAAGAAGAGGATGAATGGACTACGCCTCTCCAGAAACTACAAGGATGTTACAACATCAATGTTGATGAAGACGATGATCCAAGAAAGGTGAACATCGCAGAAACAGAAGGCCAAAGAGATGTGGAAGGACCAGGAGTTGAGTTACCATTCATTGGAAAGACAATCAAGATTAAGAAGGTCAATATTGGAACAGATCAGACACCAAAGCTTGCAAATGTTGGAGATTATTGGGATGTTGCCACTATTAACAAAATTACAGAAATATTGCATGAATATCAGGACTTGTTTCCAACCAAGTTCACTGATATGAAGAGCATTAAAGGGCCTATGGGAGAGATGAGGATCCCTTTGAAACCAGATGCAATACCAGTCAAATAGAGAACCTACATATCGAACCCTAAATATAAGGAGAAAGTGAAGATTGAGCTCGACAGAATGTTGGAAGATGGGATTATAGAACCCGTGGAAGAGTCAGAGTGGATTATCCCTATGGTAGTGCAAGACAATAAGATAGGAGAGATCAGGATCTGTGTAGATCTCAGGAAGCTGAATGATGCATGTTTGCATGACCCCTTACCTACACCATTCATTGATGAAGTGTTAGATAATGTGGTAGGATAGGAGGTATACTCTTTTACAGAAGGATTCTCAGGATACCATCAGATTCGGATTGCCAAGAAAGATCACCATAAGACCACATTTGCAATAGAATGGGGGTCCTATCAGTATACAGTGATTCCACTTGGATTGAAGAATGCCCCAGCCATCTTTTTTAGGGTGGTGGTCGAAGCATTCAAGGAGTTTCATGTGCATGTCGATGCATATTCTATTGATTTAGGAGAAGTGTTAGAACAACCTGGGGAAGGAGATATTGACCATATGTTAGCCTTTTCCAGCAGGAAGCTATCAACTACTGAGATCAATTACACCACTACCAAGAGAGAGGGTTTAGCCATGGTGTGTGCATTGCAGAAATTTTTCCACTACTTATTGGAAGGACACTTTAAAATGTTTATTTATCACTCCGTGCTAAAATACCTAGTCAAAAAGCCAGTGTTGGGGGGAGAGTATGCAGATGGCTTCTGCTATTTCAAGAACATGACTTTAAGATCATAGTAAATCCAGGAAGAATGAACAAAGGTGTTGACCACTTGTTGAGGTTGGAACATTGAGAAGAGCCCACTAGATTGGAGGATACATTGTCGTATGCACGGTTCTTGACCATTAGAAAGATTGACGACCACTTCATAGAAATAGTTTAGTTCCTATCAATAGGAATGGCAGCTAGCGAATATACAATTCCCCAAAAGAAACAACTAGTAGTGCGTGATGCAGACTTTTCACTTATAGTTGGACAACTATACAATATGGGACCTAATGAGATATTGAGAAGATGTGTTATGGAGGAAGAACGATCGATGATCCTCACAGACGCTCATGAAGGCATCGCAGGAGGACACTATGCAGGGAAATAAACCACGCAAAAGGTGCTTAGAGCTGGCCTTTGGTGGTCTACCTTACAAAGAGATGCTAAAGACTATTAGATAGCCTACAATATATGCCAAAGATTTGGGAAACCATCTAGAAGAGATGAAATGCCATTAGCACCATAGTTGTCCGTACAAGCATTTGAGAAATGGGCCATCGACTTTGTGAGACCTATAAACCCACCAGGAAAGCGCACAAGAGCAAGGTACATAATTATAGCAACATAGTACTTGACTAGATGGGCCGAAGCAAGAGCAGTTATAGACAGTAGTGCAACTACAGTTGCACGCTTCATATTTGATGAAATCATAACCAGGCTTGGATGCCCAAAGATCCTTATGAGTGATCAAGGCACACATTTTATAAATAAGACTGTTGAAGCCTTGACTGAGGAATTTGAAGTACATCACCAGAAGAACATGCCTTACCATCCACAACAAAATGGGACAGTGGAAGCATTTAACAAGATCTTGGAGACAACGTTGACGAAAATTTGCAGTGTGAATAGGGATGACTAGGATTTAAGAGTACCTACATTACTATGGGCCTATATAACCACTTGCAAAAAATTAACAATGCAGACCCCTTTTAAGTTGGTGTATGGTCTTGATGTCATTGTCCCAATGGAATATTTAGTACCAAGCCTAAGAATTTCTACCTTTATAGACATGGATGATGTTGGCGATGTTCAAGAGAGGCTCGTGCAGTTGGTTGAACTCGAAGAAGATAGATTTATTCCAGGATTCCATCAGCAGATATAGAAGGAAAGAGAGAAAGCCTATCATGAAAAGCACATAAAGAATAAGGAATTTAAACAAGGTGAACTAGTACTGGTATATGACAGTAAGTTCATAAAACATCCTGGGAAATTCAGAACGCATTGTCTCGGGCCATATGAGATTGCCTATGTTACAGAAGGAGGAGTTGTGCAGTTGAAGACTTTGAAGGGAGAATGGAAGGAAGGATTAGTGAATGGGAGATGGTTGAAATTGTATTATGACAACCCGCTGCTCCACGGCTCTAAGTAAAAGAATAAGGAAAAGGGTCTATGTACCAGGTACAGTTGAAACTAGGTACCAGACATAGAAATGACAGTCTGCACAAGGAAGGAAGGAGACGATGCATAGAGTAGAAAGAAAAGGTTGCACTGCGCAGTCTGAAGTAAAAATAAAACAAAAAGGTTAGATCTAAAGTGCCTTGGGATGAGTCATGAATGAGTGTTGGGGGCTTGTTGTCCCTTGGTTAAGGAAATAAGTGAAGATCAAGGAATAAAAGGAAAAATGTGAACTGCGCGGAAGACACAGTGACTGTTTCTGGGTTGAAGTGAGAAAACGAGTAGAAAAGATGGAGTGAAGTAAAAGGAAGCAAGCCATTGAATGAGGAAATCAAGGATGAAAGATCAGCAAGAAAGAAGGATCGTGGAAAACTAAGAAAGTGGAAAATCCATTGTTGGATGCTTTGGAGCACTGCGCGAGAAGGAAGGAAAGATAGGCTGGCAAAGCCCTAAAAAATTTGACCTAGGGTTTTAGACACCTAGGGTTTTGGTATCTAGGGTTTTGACACCTAGGTTTCAACCTGAGGATGTCAGTGAGATATTGTAATGTATAAATAAGAACCTACATGAGGGAAGGAGGTTTGATCTAGTTGTACTATTGACATGAGTGATTATTGTTGTGTGAGAGATAAGAGCTAAGTGTGAGAGCCTTCTGGTATTGTAAGATCTTCATCTAGGTGCGAAGGTCAAGTCCTGTAGCTAGGTGCGCAATAAGGGGAGAGACAGAGCGGAGAACAAATAATATCTGCTAGCTGAGAGAGAAGACAAGAACTCTATGCTTCATCTTAATACATTATAAAGCATAATTTTGTGGACGTATCCCTAGAGAGGGGGTGAACCACGTATATCTTGTGTGGTATGTGTGATTGGTCTTTTGTTCTTTGTTATTTATATATTTCTATTGCATTATTGTGTTAGATCTGATAGATATATCTTGTGCAGTAGATCTGAGGAAGATAAATAATACTAGATTGGTGTGTGTCGATCGCTTTGAACCCACTTTACATTCCTTCTGGTTGTACACATCTCTGTCCTGCAACCCCCACATAGTTGCTTCGGGTGAGACTGCATCTGCCTCGCAAGTGTTACCGAAAGGGCCAGTAGCTAGGGCTTGATGGTGTGATATTGGAGCTGAACCCTGGGTCTTCCCCTGTGCCAACACAGGTGAATTCAGAAGTACTATGTGTATAAAGATCTTAGGTTGGTGCATATATAGGTCTTATTGAGTTGGTGCTCAACTGAGGAGATTGGTGTCTCCAATAGGTTGGTGCCTACATAATATCTTGATGAGTTGGTTCTCAACTGAGGAGATTGGTGTCTCCAACATGATGCTTCTTACAAGCTTTGTAATAGTAGGTTGGTGGCTACAAACATTTATAAAGATAAAAGATACAAAATTTTGGTTTTCTCCTGCAAGGGTTTCCACATTAAACTTTGTGCATTGTAATTTGAGTTTATATGTGCTAATGAATGCTTAAATAAATAAAAGGAATCTTCTATTGATTCACCCCCTTAATATACGCATAAGTTCAACACAATATATTAAGATGAACAATCTCATACACTACATAGATTACTATATTAAAAAGTGATGTCTATTAATGATAATTGTTGGTCAAACATTTATGAACTTATGTTGTGATCTCATCTTGTTTATAATCATTATTAGGTTATGAAAGATACCCACAATACAATATATTAAGATTAAAAATGCCATACACTACATAGATCACTATATTAAAAGGTCATGTTTATTAATGACAAAATTTTGGGATACCCACAATATTTTAAGATGAACAATCTCAAACACTACATGGATTACTATATTAAAAATCCATGTCTATTAATGACACAAAATTTCTTTCAAAAGACTTTGTGTAAATTTTATGCAAAATGAAATCACCAGGTTTTTATTGATGTTTTTAAAATTTTATTGTCATAATTATTTTTTTAAAACCTTTTTCTTTCAGAAAATATTCAAATAATGATTATTCTATTAGAGATATTTCTAGATCAAAACTGTGTGTGGAGTTTTGAAATGTTTAATGTTTCGAGTGAACACTCCACGCATCATCAAAGACCTGAAAAGCTTGTATATAGTAAAAAAGAGTGCTGAAATATAAATATATATAACCAGATAAAAGTTATTATTAATTAGTTGGACAACCATTGATATTAGGTAGCTTATTAAATGAAATATAAGAATAATAAAGATAAACATATATATAAAAAAAATGAATGATGAAAATTGTAGTTGAAAATATTCGAAAGGCATTGATTAAATTCATAATGGTAATATATAAGATTAGAGTAAGATGAAAGTAAATAAGTGAAAGAATCCATAAATTATAGTATGCACATGATATGATATAAAGATACTATAATAAATTAAATTAAAAATAATTTATATGGTAAAGTATTCAAAAATTTTATTAAAATGACAAGTATTTATCTAAAAGAGTATTCTTTTGATATAGTCTTAACTTATTCAAAGGATATCAAATTGAAAAGAATGTAAATGATATAGTATTTTATTTATAATATTAAATTAAAAAATGAGGTAAAAAATTTAATAAGAGAGAGATTGGAGATAGTGTATAAGTCAAAAGACCTTAGAGTTAGCTTAGGACAGGGGAGAGGAAGGAAGATTCAAGTGGTTAGTAATAGAGAATTTAAGGTGATAGTAATAAAGTGATTATTGATAGTTTGTAATAGAACAGATGAACTAGTTAAGGAGAAAGGGAGAGAAGGTTAAAATATATATTTGATAGAGGTGATTAATCAAGTGAAAATACTAAAGTAATTAAGGGAAGTTTTTAATAGAAAGGATGAAAAAGATAAGAAGATTGGGAGAGAAGGTTAGCAGTCTATTTAAAAGAGAAGATTAATCAAGTCATAAAAATGAAGTGAGGTTTTGTTAAGATGGGGAAATGTGAAAAGAGTAAAGGAGGGTTTAAAATAAAATAGGGTTGAAAATAAAATAAAAAAATGGGGTTTAAAGGATATAAGGTTAAGAAGGAGAAATATTAGAAGTGGTGGAGAAATGTGAAAGGCCGAAGAGATAGAGATTAGGAGAAAATAAGTCAAGAAAGGATTAGAAAGAGAAGAGGGGATTTTTTAGCTAGCCAGATAGGCCAGGGAGTCATGACTCATGAGGTGTCAAAGTGTGGAGGTCTGATGGTCAAGGTGATGAATGATAAGTTTCTAGGAATGGCTAAGCTTTTATCCATCTTCGCAATTGGAGTTATTAGGATGTTTTTTGATTTCAAGGGATTCTTGAATGAGACGAGAGGAGTAATGAGGGGCATGGGCTTAGTTTTTGGCTTGGTCAAAGCAGATCAACTGCTTATATTTAGTTGAGTGTTTGATGATAGAATATTTAGAGACTCGATTATGTGCATTGTCAACTGTATTATCTTTAAGAATAACTTTAAAGGTTCTTCTGGTTTGGCCTATGTAAGATTTCCCACAGGAGCACGAGATCTGGTAAACTCTTAGGCCAAGCATTGGGTCACATTTGTCTTTGGAAGTTCTAACAATTTTCTTGAGGATTTTGTGGGGTTTGAACACAGTTTTGATATTTTTCTTAGCAAATAATTTCGCAATGTGATCGGTGGTCCCTTGGATATAAGTGAGAGAGAGGAGAGCACGTGGAGGATTGGAGAATAAGGAGTTTTTTTTCTTAGGTTTGTTGGCTAAATGGAAGTCTTGGTTAATGTCAGAGAGAGAGTATCCATTGTACAATAGGGATTTGGTTAAATGGTTATTTTCGTTTGCGATGCATTGAGGAGCGGATATGCAGAGAGATCGAGTGACTAGGGTTTTAAGGACAATAATTTTTTGCATTGGGTGATGGTGGGAGCTAGCATTGAGATGTCAGTCAGTGTGTGTTTTATTCCTGTAGATTTGGTGGGAGAGAGCGACATAATTTAGTACCATTCCTTCTTGGTGGGAGAGAGATCCATCATTTCATTTAAAGACATGCCCTCTTTGAATTTAGTACCAGTTAGGTTAACAGTCCCCAGGCGTAGAAATTTTTCATTGTTTAACAGAGGTGAAGACCGAGGTAGGGAATCATAATGTGTATTTTCTTTTATTTGTATTTTTTACTTGTGGGAAATTTGGGCAATGTCATTGGAGGTCGGAAAGGCAGAATTTCAAACTTCCAGGGCTACTCAATGCAAAGGATTTGTGTATCTCTACCGTCAAAAATTGGTGGTGATAGTTTGACGAAATGGCATTTTTGGAACTCACCTTGTGAGAATCCATTTCAAGTTTATGTCACCTCTATTGTTTCTATTGAAGGGGGTGATTCCTGGAATCGCCCCCCCTTTCTCTCATATTTTATTGAAAATCAAGAGAAATTCAAGGTTGGGGTGGGGTACTACAGAGGTGATTCTAGAAATCATCTTCACCCCCATTAATCTTTTCTCCCTTATTGTTGGTTCCCAATGAGTCGTCACTCCTTTTGTGAGGGGGAGGGGGAGAGGGAGATATTCTAGGAAATAGGGGAGGGTAATGATTTCAGGAATTGTTCTTCCCCCTCCCTCCTCTTTTGATTAGGGGCACGGAGAGAGATTCTAGGAAATTGGGAAGGGAAGGGGACAATTTTAGGAATTTCCCTCCCTCCCTACCTCCCCTCCTATTAGTACAAAAGGAATCATCGCTCCAATGGTGGGGGCAGGGGAGAGATTCTAGTAATCGTACAACCCCTCCACTCCCCCTCTGAGTACCACAACCACCACCTCTTGTTAGTGCCAAATAGGCCACAGGAGGGGAAGGAGGGAGCATCGCCCCAAAAGAATGCATTTTTATTTTTTATTTTTAATTTATAAAATATTGTATATTATTTTTTCTTTTTTAACATATTTTTATATGTATATGTTTGTGAATGATTTTTTCCTTTTTATTTTTCTTTATTTTTCTTTTTTCTTTTTAATTTCTTTTAAATTTGTATGTTTGTTTTTTAAGTATTATGTTTTTTCATTTAAAATGTTTGTATATAGATAAATAGATGGATTTGAAAAACAACAAGATTGTTCTTTTTGTTTTGGGGTTTTCCCCTTTTTTATGATTTTTTTTGCAATAGTGTTGATTCTTTAAGAAATGTTTTTAAAATGTTGTAACTCTAAGCTCATAAAAAAAATGAATGTACTACTTGTAGCATCATGTTTTGATTCATAGGGTAATTTTGAAGTTTTAAATTGGAACATTACTGGTTGTCAAGGCCACAGTTTCAAACAAGTTGTAATGTTAACTCTGGAAAAATGGGGAGTACTACAAACATCAGTTTTTGTTTCAGAGGTAGATTTTAAGGTTTTTGTTCAGAACGGTACTGGTTGTCAAGGCCACAATTTCAAACAAGCTATAATGTTAACCCTCAAAAGAAGAGGTGATGTTGGGAGCACCACTTTTTAATTCAAAGTTCCATTTTAATGTTTTTATTTGTAACTTTATGAGGATTTAAGACCATGGTGGAAAAACGTTGTAATTTTAACCACACC
>JZKD02S2069677.1:92958-117381 GCA_000966675.3 Picea glauca | reverse complement strand
TCACTTTATTATTTACCTTTTAAAATCTCTTAAACCACTTTGACTACTTTGACCTTTTGGGGCTTCTAGATGACATATGAGGGTCCTCCAACTTCACAAGGCCATAACTCTCAAAATGTGAGGAGTTATGTGACATTCCACATACCACCAGAAATGGAATGACATGTAATATACATATAGAATATTATTACCTGAAAATATATCAAAACTCATACTGTTATCCATCAAACAAACTTGGGTTCTCCAACTTCTCATGGCCATAACTCTCTAACCGTGAGGAGTTATGTGATGTTCCACATACCACCAGAAATGGTATGACAAGAAATATCCATCTAGGATAGTTTCACTGACAAATTCACTGGTGTTCATCTCATTATTCAACAAATAATCATGGATTCTCTAACCATACTTCTAGGGTAACTCAATCCGCAAAGCGTCTTCCCGTGAGGGCTTTCACCATAAGGGGACCACTTTGGAGTTCATCCATTTCTACTTATTATAAACCATGACAAGACAATAACGAGTCATCTTTACATCCAACAATATTGGGTCCATTACCCAACTTTGTGCTATGGGGCTTTCTTCAAGGATTGACATCAAGGAAAACCAACCTTAATCAACATGTAGAACAACCATTTTCCCAATGGGGATTGGATGTTGTAGGAACAATAAATCCAAAATCAAGTAAAGGAAACACACACACACACACACACACACATATATATATATCCTCATGGCCACATATTACTTTACGAAGTGGCCAGAAGTAGTAGCATTGAAAAAGGTTGATTCTGAAGAGTTTATTAAGTTTCTCAAAGATAATATTTTGTCAATATTTCGTGTCCCAAAGAAAATTGTTATTGACAATGGTTCAATTTTCATCGGGTCAAAATTTACAGAAATTTGTGGAGAATATGGGATCTTCATGGGGAAATCATAAAATTACTATCCACAAGGGAATGGCCTTGCTTAATCCACCAATAAGACACTCATTCATATATTGAAGAAAACTATTGATAAGAACCAAAAGAATTGGCATTTGAAATTGACAGATGCTCTATGTGAAAATAGAATGACTCTGAAAGACAGTACACAGATGTCTATGTAAATGTTGGTTTATGGGAAAGAAGAAAATATGTCAATCGGCCTCGAATTAAATGCCTTGACTTATGTAGTTAATACAAGGAATTCAGAAGATAGCACGCTTATGCAAAAGAGAATGAATCAATTATTGAAATTAGAGGAAGAACAAATTGAACCTTTGTATAAAACTTCTTAGAGACAACAAGGTATCAAAAAATATTTTGATCGGAGCACAACCATAAATAATTTTCAAAAGGGTGAATTTGTGTTACTTTGGAACAAAGCTAAGGAGAAACCATCAATGCACACAAAATTTGAAGTACTATGGGTTGGACCATATATCATTGAAAATATTATGGGTTTTAATGCTTATATGCTCAAATATATGAAAGGGAAAATGTTAATGTTGCATGTTAATGGGAAACATTTGAAAATTTTCTTCGCCTGAAATTTTCTCATCTTCGTGTACATAGTTTTTAATTTATTTTGTACATCCTTACAATTTGACTCCATATCCCAAAAGATAGAAGCATCTAGTCATGAATATTTTGGATTATTGACAACCCACAGGAGGTTATCATCCCACATTTGGAGCTAGGTTTTGAGACCATTTTGGGCTTCCATGTTTTCCTTCCACATTCTATTTTCCTCACTTCTTTACTCCATTTATTTTCCCCCTTATATACTTCCCCTTATTCCCATTTCCTTTTTATCCCTTCTTTTATCCCTTTATGGTTACTATACTTAACCATATTTTAGTTCGAAGGTTCGTGGGTCTTCATTTACACCCACTTACTCATTTCATAAGTTTGTTTCAACACTTAACTTTTTCTTCAATTTCACGGGTTCGTGGGTTCAAACATTCACTTTCCTTTTTTTCGATCCTCACTTTGCACTTTAAGTTTTGTGATCTACATTTCGACCATCACTTGAACTTTAGCCTTGTCGTGGGTTTCGGGCTCTAAAGCATTCCATATTTCATGCAAGCAAATCCAACCGATCGTTCCTATACACTTAGTATAATTTTGATCATCTCTACAATAGCGGGTTGGCGGGTTCACGAAACTCCTATACTTAAATTCTCTCACACTCATCCCTGCCATTTTGTTGTTTTTTCCAATACACATTAAAGTATTGTTTAATGCTAACAACAATCTTTCATTCCCCGAAAATATCGTCATTAATGGAAAAAAGATTGAGGAATTATTCATTAAAATCTCATTTAATCTTCATTTGCCAAGGGATTAAAATATCATTGTCTTTTTGAAAATATTTACTCAAGATCATTATCCAGTTGAAGAAATAGTTTTGTCAACCTATGGCAACATCATCTAGAATTTTTTTTTGCGATAACACTCTGAATATTTTTGGCCGCGAAGATCAAAACTTCCAGTGGTCAAGAGATCAATATTGGTATTATTCCTCACGTCTTACTGAACAGAAAGATGGGAATGTAATTTGGACATCTGGAATTTCTCGTGTCATATGTGTTCCTAAGGTTTTAGATTGTAAGGAAATCATTGCATGGTGTGTGGAAAAGTACGTACCAAATCAAAGAATCATACATCTCCAGGTTCATTCATTGATTTCTCTTTCACCTCAAGTCTTCCACAAGATGTTAAACCTGTCAAATCCAATTCTTATTTTCAAAGGTGAAGATTGCAGAGAATTCTTGAAAAAATATAACAATGGGCTTGACCTCCTGCCGGAATATTTGGAGAATGTTGCACCTGTCCCATCACACATAACAAGAATCCAGGTTGAATCTCTAAAAAATCCCTATCGAGAAATTGCATGGCTATTTACCAGAGTAAAAGGTCAGGAAAAAACTTCTTCTATATCTTGAATGATTTTATATATTTTGTATTTTACAGTTCATGAATAGGCTTTTTTTTTATTGGGGAAAGCTCGTTTATATTGAAATATCTTCCCAATTGTCACAATACAAAAAAGATAGGAAATTATTTATCTCCTCTTAATTGATATTTTCTATTGTGCATTGTTTCCAATTCCCAAACTTAACCATCAGTAAAAGGGAAAATTGTGAAATAGATCTCGTTACCTTTTGGTATCAGGCATTGTGGAGGCATAAAAACCATTTGTTTTTCAATGAAGTTTATAATGATTTTGGTTCAATATTCAAAAATATTTTGTTGGGTGAAAACACTCCAAGGATATATGTTTAAGCTACCAATTTTTTAGAGAAAAGGGGGACAATAGAGAAAATGGATAATCACATTATCATAAGGATATTTTTCACAAAAGAAAATCCTTCTTTTTCCCATATTACATAGCCGATAAATTATTTATTACGGAGGTGGCAAGGAAATATAATTTATGGTTGCACTTTTTCCATAAAAGAAGGAAAAAGCAGTCTATTCCCCTACCATGGAATATTGGAGAGTTCATTTTCAGAAATATAAATAAAGTTGATGAATTTGAAAATCATTTTAACAATGTGACTTTAAAATATGTTGAAAATATCAAAGGTTTTGATCCGAACAAAATCTTTGTTGGAAATATGCTATCAATAGGGTTCAATAACTCTTTCATTCAAATTGTCTTGAATAAAGAAGAAGAAGACGATAACATCCAAATCCCTCATGTGCATAATGTTGGTGATTTAGAAACATTACTTAGCATTAATGATCTTTACAAGAAAAAGGGAAAAATCCCCAGTGAAATAAGTGTTCAATCTCCACTTGTCACTCCCAAGCATACTACCTCCAGGAGCAGTGCTCCAACGACCCACCCAATTAAAAATATTGTCAACAGTAGTTTCAGTGAAGGGGGAGAGAAGAATCATCCCTCTAGAAAAATTGAAAGTTCAGACAAGTTTCCCATGAGAAAGAAGAGAAACAACTAAGTGCAAGAGGAAGCAATCAATCTTATAGAATATGGAATCCAAAGTTTTTTCTTGGAGGATATGGAACTAGAAGTAGACACTGAAAAAATATTTCCTGCAATAGAACAACAGGAGCATATTGCTCAGCAAGATTCTTTACTAGAATTTATTGGGACTGAGACCTCTAGTGAAGAAGAATCGTTCACTTTTCAAAGCGTTATGTTTTACAAAGAATCAAAAATCTTATTCTAGAAAGAATTAACAAGAAAAATAAAAAAGGAAAGGACTGCTCAAAGGTCGACCTCAAGTAGATAAGACCGTCCCATATTTCTAAAATCCATAGGGAAACTGGGGACATAGTTGATGACTCTATTGATGATCTAGAGGCTGATAATGATAAATTAAAAGAGAATATCAAAGAATTAGAGACTTCCTTGATTCCTCTTCCAATCCTGGCTAGCACTTTTACAATGATTAAACCAACTACACCTGGTATCAAGTTAAATGGATCTTCAATTTTTCTCACAGTGGTCCAAAATTGTGTTGAGAAAAACATTAAAAATAGAATGTCATTGATAATAGAGGCCTGAGAAGTATCAAAAAATATTGTTTCTTTTGGTTCAAGGGAACATGGATTTCATGAGTATCTCCAAGTATATTTTAAGAATGAAGAAGGATTTTACACAGATGTTGTTTTACCATTTGGGATAAGGGTCTCAAACATGACATAATTGAAAAGGAGAGAATAAGATATTCCTTCTGCAAGTCGGATAAAAATATTGAATGCCTATTGGAAAGAAAATATCAAGAGTTTGAGAAACATTGTCGAAGCATGCAATGAAGCCATAGTGAAAAGAGAAGAATTATTAAGAAGGATCAAAGAGATATATTTAGGAGGAAGCACTGATGAGGTGAAAGATCCTAAATTAATTTTCAAGTCAATTTTTATGAAAAGAAAGAAATTTGATGAACAAGTGGAGAGATTAAAGGGATTAATAGCTGAGAAATTTAATGGCATAATTGAATATGGAAAGGAAGAGATAGATAATTTGCTTATTAATTTTTGTATGAAAAATCAAGATATTGAGGAGGAAATCCACGACATTTATCATGACATAAGAGAAGATTAATTGTTTAATATCAAGATTAGGCATCAAATAAATGTTGCACCAATGAGGAATTACATTGAAGATTGGTTTAAGAGGGAAATCGATAAATTAACTAAATAGGGCTAAGAAATAGAAGTTGAGACAGTTCCTATAAAAGTCAACGAGGAAAATAAAAGGACAGCAACAAGCAAGTGAAAGGCAAGATATATCATCATAGTAAGTTTATGATGATCACATTTTTCTTTCCTTATCATTTCTTCATCCATTTACTATGCTTCTTTGACTAGAAAGGTTTAACCGAAATCTGATCACTTCTTCTTGTCTTCCTTCCAGGTCTTGCTACTGATCCGAAATTGATCTTTTAAAGACTATGGTTAATTTTATGCATGAGTTGATTTACCATTTAGGAATTAAGAGAAGAAGAATATTTTAGTGAATGAATGTTGTATCCATCATAAATAATGCAGAACGGAAAGTAAAGATCAAGAACAACAAACCATAATGCCAAAGATTGTTAATGGATTTCGGCACAAATTTTCCTACGTCTTTGGGTCTCTTTATTTAGTGGGAGGCTTATTATTAATCCTTAATGCTTAAAAAGAATACCAAGATATGATTACATAACAAATCTTGAAACCACCTTTCGTATCTGCAACTTCTGGACATCAACAAACATCACCAATGGCTACAACAGGGAATTTTGATACTTTTGATTATGAGCTCGGCTATGCTTGGCTCAACATCTTGGGATCTAGAGGAACTTTTTTGTTCAGCTACTCAGATGCAAAAAAAAAGCCATATTAATACTCTCCTCTAAATTCTGCAACTTTTGATTATAAAGTCGAACTATTTCTGAACAGGCCCTCAGGACCTCCCCTCAGCATGAATCCCAATGTTGCACCCTGTTAGATCCGTACAGTTTCGAACTAAATTCCAAAAAAAAAAATATCTTGATTTTTGTGCTCATACAAATAATCCATACTTCACCAAATTTAGCGATAGATAGGAAAACTTAGTGAGATTTTGCCAAATTTGGAGGATTCCTGCCAGATTTGGTGGTAATCGCCAGGTTTAACTAAAAATGCCAAACCTATTTGACCTTCGAGAAGGTGCCACGTGGTGCCTCCTCATTGGGCCACATATCATCTCATCATTGGCCTGAGCCATGTCATCTTGTTGAGTCAGCTAACACGTGTCATTTATATGGCCACGTCAGCCAACCAAAACATCCCACGTGTCATATGTACGGGTTGCCACATCATCGTACGACGACATCAACCAACCAAAACCTACACATGTCATCTGTACGGGATGCCACATCATCGTACGACCACATGAGCCAACCAAAACCTTCCATTTGGAATCCATATGGGATTCCATGCCATCGTATGGACTACTACGTGTCAGTTCGTACAGTCCACGTCATTGCCACATCAACACCCAAAAATGTCAAATCCACCTGACACGTTTCACGATCATAGGCTTCCACGTGTCATGCTAATGTCAGCATGATTTCATGTTGACATCATCATCTGTACTATTGACGTCATCAGTTGACTTTGACCTGTTAACTTTCGCATACGGTGTCCATTTTTGGAAAAATTATATATGGATGAAATCGGCATGATGAGCCCTACGTAATGGTGATGGTTTTTTCTGATTCCAAGAAATTTGAAATTTTGGACTTCCTGGAACTATTTTGGATCATTCCCCCCCACTAAGACCTTTTGGTCCTCCAAAAGGGTATTAACCAGTCATCAAATGCAGGATAGGCCTCCCCACTTGTCCTTTGTCTTTAAACTATGTCATGTGAACCTGTCGCATCATAATTAATTGCATAATAACCATCACAACTGAAATCATATTGTTAGCCATTTGAACTTGTTCACATCTTACTGAATCTAGTACCATCCATGTAGAAAACATTAGCAGTGATAATATCATAAATACGATTGAAATTGAACCAATATGTTTGACTGGCTTGCACGACATTAACTTAACTTTAAGCAAAGTACAATTGAACTCCCATCCTACAACCATCTCATGTTCACGCTTAAGATTAACTACTTTACTTGGCATAATTATAGGTTTATTACTTCCATAGGTTGCCTTCTTTATTTGTTCCATTGTTAGAAGAGATTGATCTACTTTAATATGATGAGCATGTACAACATATTATGTCCCGTCTTTAGTTAAGTGATATTGATTATGTTCCCTGTAGAAGATTTCTTTGTGATCATACAAATAAGGTCTACCTAATACCATTCCACATGTTTCTAGTGGCACCACACCACATATTAATTCATCCACATACTTAGATGTAATTGAAAATATTATGATACTTTGCTTTGTTATGGGAAATTTGTGATCTTTTCTTATCCAATTAAGTGAATAGGGTTTGTGATGCATCTTAGTGTTTCTTAACCACTTATTCTGAAATTAAGTTAGATTGAGATCCACTATCTATCAATGTATCGATATTAGCATGTTTCATTATGACCCTTATATGAAACAACTTACTTCTTGAATCAAAACCATCACCAATTTTACATGTCAAACCAACTGTTGTAATCATAGACTCGTCACATGAATCTAATCCCAAGTCTGTTGGTCGTGTTGTTATTGCAACTTTGTTTCTCCCTTTCCTCTCTTTCAACCACTTCGGTCTCTTCTCTGGCTACAATTTCCAACAATGCTCATCATCGTTCCCTTCTTTCTTTCAATGCTTGCAAGAGAGCTTCTCTTCCTTTACTGTCCCTGAATTTTCTTTCTTCCCATTCCCTTTGCCTTTTCCATCCTTCTTTGAAGATGATTCCCTTGATACACTAACTCCAATTTTCCCTGCTTTAATATACGTTGCTTGGACAAAAACCTCATCAATATTAGTATGTCCAAATATAAATACAGTATTACAAATATAAGCAGGCAAAACTCCTATATACTTCATAAGAGTTTCTTATGTAGTCAATGAAACATCTAAAATCAAATCCATCTTACAAAATTCATATGTGTATTCCTGCACTGACTGTCCTTTTCTTAATTGAAGACTTTTCCATTCAATTGAATCCTTTTCCTTATACCCCAAAGGATAGAATTGTTTTCGAAGTATGTAAATAAAATCTTTCCATGATGGAAAAATATTACCTACTTGTTGAGTTCCATGTTGCATCTTACTTTGCCACCAGATGAGAGTTGTTCCTTCAAGATGAAGTGATCCCAATCTTATTTTTGTTGCCTACTCTTTGATTTGATTCACATTACAATATACCTCCATCTTTATAACCCATTTATCAAGTTTCTTATCATTAACTTCGCCATCATACATAGGTAAAACAAATTTTACATCGAGTTTAAGTAATGGCATATCAGACTTGTGTTTATGAGAATGTTTTCTTGAAGAACTAGTATCTGAACTTGTACTTGAAGGAGAAGAATATGATGGACATGAAGGAGGTGAAGGAGGATATTTTGGAGGGTCCTCTCCTTCTTCACTTTTGTCTTGCTTTGAAGATTCCCCTTGAACCGGTCTCTTTTGTTCCAAGTAATCATCATACAATACTTTTACCATATCTGACATGGAAAAGAAAGTTCTTTGAAACTCTCTTTAGTTTTGAGAAAGTCCTTCTTCTGATGCCATATTCTCACTTTGAGATGTCCTCTTTCTTGATACAATCTTTGGATATCCTTCTACAAGCTCTCCTTCACCATGACTTATCTTTTCCATGGTAATCATGCAAACTCAAAAAACCAACTGTCAACTTTCTTTGATACCACTTGATTTGAAATTGATATTTTAAAGACTATGGTTAAGTTTATGCATGAGTTGATTTACCATTTAGGAATTAAGAGAAGAAGAAGATTTTAGTGAATGAATGTTTCAGCCATCATAAAGAATGTAGAATAGAAAGTAAACATAAAAAACAACAAACCATAACACCAAATATTGTTAACGGAGTTCAACACAAATTTTCCTACATCTCCCGACCTTTGTCTTCAATGAGAGGCTTCTTATTAATCCTTAATGCTTAAAAACAATACCAATAAATTCTTACATAATAGCTCATGAAACCACCTTTCAGATTTTCAACTTCTAGACATAAAAAAACATCACCAATGGCTGCAACATGTATTTCTGATACTTTTGAGGATGAACTCGATTATGCTTGGCTCGACATCTTGGGATATAGAGGCACTTTTATGTTCAACTCCTCAGATTCAAAAATAGAATCCATATTCATATTCCCCTCAAAATTCTGCAACTTTTTAGTGTAAAGTCGAACTACTTCTGAACAGGCCCTCGAGACCTCCCCTTGGTACGAATACCAATGTTGCACCCTGTCAGATCTGTATAGTCTCATACTACATGCCAAAAAACTATTTTTTCTCGATTTTCATCCCCGACTAAATAATCTAGACTCCACTATGTTTAGCGACAGTTAGCCAAACTTAGCAATAGTTAGCCAAACTTAGTGGGATTTCTCTATATTTGGAGGATTCCCGCCAGATTTGGTGATAACCGCCAAATTTGGTGGAAATCGCCAAACCTCTTTGACCTTCCAGAAGGTTCCATGTGGCCCTCCTCATTGGGCCATGTGGCACCTCCTCATTGGCTCGAGCCACATTAGCCTGCCCAGTCAACTGCCACATGTCATCCTTACGACCACATCAGCCAAAAAAAACCTACCATTTGTCATCCATACGGGCTTCTATGTCAACGTATGACCATGTCAGCCAACCAAAACCTACCACTTGTCATTTGTATGGGCTGCCATGTCATCTTACAAACTACCATGTGTAAGTCCGTACAACCCACATCATCACCACATCAGCACCCAAAAATGTCGAACCCACCTGACATGTGTCATGCTCAGAGGTTGTCACATGTCATGTTGATGTCATCACTCATATTGTTGACTTCATCAGTTGACTTTGACCCATTGACTTTGACTTTGATTTTTTTGTCTCTTTGGGAAAAAGTTCAGAACACGATAACTTTCGCATATGGTGTCCATTTTCGGAAAAAAAATATGTGGCCAGAATTAGCACGATGAGCCATATGCAATGGCGTTGGTTTCATATTATTTGGAGAACTTTGAAATTTTGGCCTTCCTAGATCCATTTTGGATCAGCTACTCTACCTTTTCCCACCGTCTTCTCTCCATAGTTTGCTTCTTGTTTATATTTACTTTTATGGTCCGTGAGAGCCCCAATATCACTCTTGTGGACAAACGCATTTTAATTTCAAATCTTTGTTATAGACTTTAATAATTTTTCAGAAATACCAAGAGAACAAAATCGGGATGAGTTTTGATGGTGTTTTATAACTCTAAGTTTTTTAGTATAAAATATTTGATATTGATCGATCATTTTCTTCCTTTGAGCTCCACATGTGTCTACTCTATTAAATTTCTCTTATGTGTATGGATCATCTTCTTTTATTTTTATGTGTGATCATAAATCTCTACTTTAGCTATGATGGATGTGAGGAAATTTTGCTTATGTTTTCAAATATGTGATGTATGTGATTCCTGGTCATCTCTCAAGAATTCTCTTTAAAATAAAACATTTTTATTTTCTGGAAATGTTTTTTGAATATAATAGTGCACTTTCTCAAAGTCCTATATCATTTTGGAAATTTAGAATTCAAAGAATATCGTAAAACAGAGAGGAGTACCACCTCTATAAAGAAGGAGGACATGTATCCTCATGAGGTTGGAATTTTGGTCCTCACAGATTCAAGCATCAACAATAGGTTACTATGTATGGAGGCCATCTATAGTAAATAAGGCCCATATAGTAGAGTGAGAGCAATAATTGTAAGAAAGATGACTAAAATGTTTCACCTGCTGAAAATTTCCTTCTCTAGAATGTTCCTAGGAGGTAGATAGAACTATGTAAAGAAGTAGAAGCAATGTAATGAGATGACTTATGAAGTATATTGTGATTGGAGCTCTACTCATTGGAGGTTTCCCCCTCAAAGAGGAAAGAGAACATTTCTCTCATCAATAAAGGTATAATTTTTTGTGGTATTATGGTTCTTTTATTTCTTATTATTGTTGTAATCTTCCATTTCTTCAATTGATCTAGGTAAATTCTATTATTTCTACTCTACATATTCCAATTTACAAATAAATAACACTACAAGTGTTATCAAAGCACTTTTTTGAGCCAACATTTAAGATCATTTTTTCAGGCTAGAGACGTATTTCATCATCTATAAATAACATAGTGATCTATCATTCAATGGGTAAACATGTGGCAGATGAAGAATACATGCAAGAAATACAAGTGGTTTCACCCAATTGGACACCCTTGTAACCTCTATTGGTAACCCTTTGAGTATTACCACATTAGATAGCACCTATATACATAATTTCACTTCCATGTATCATTGGGTATATCATAAGTCCCCTAGGCCGCCTAAAATTGACTTTAGCTAAGTGAATTGATCATGTTTTTTCTATATATCACCAAGAACAACACTCGATAAAATTATTGTCTAGTAGAGGAGTAATCATGTATTATAGCTAAGGGTACATTCGAGCCTCCTTAGTTGGTTCCCTAAGAAGTTGGGTTGAGTACTACTATTGGATGCCATGTGTATATAAGAGAGATATAGCACTTGGCACTTCCTTTCCCTGAGGACCCTTGAAACCCTACTTTCTAATGTCAATCCAAAAAACTCCTCCATAAACAACAATATTGAGAATTTGTGAATTTTATCACTAGAGACCTTGCCCCATGTTGCTAGTCCATGAAATTCTTACATAAACTTCAATATTGAGACTTTGAGAATTTTTTCAGCACAGTAATATTCAAGTGGGAGTACAACTCCACTAGGAGTAGCAGAAAAAATAAAATAAAATAATATTAGGTCAATTTGATCATCATGATACCCTTATTTGATACCTAACTCAACAAAATCCTTCTGTCAAGTTGATTATTGTGGTACCACTCTCTAGTAAGTCCTTTATTGGACCTTATCACCCTACTACCAATTACCTATCTGTACAGACCTAGAATGCAATGTTTATCACCTTGGTTGTACCACTCGCTAATAACATTTTTCTTATAGACCCATATCTCTATGGTTACCTAAGATGCAAAGATAACCACTGGATTATCCTCCTCTGAAACCTAGTGTGATGAGTTGCAACACAAAATAGACACAATTGATCTAGAACGGATCATCATATATTTTTTCATCTATCTTAGTACTTTCTGGATGGAAAAATTGGAGAAATTGGCTAGCAAGGCCCATTTTAGTGGCAGATCCTAGTTTGGAGATTTGGGGTCTGGAACCTTCGAGATCCATTTTGAGACATCAAATGGAATTTTTTTTGGTAAAATATATACAAGAATAGCTCCCATCTCCTTCACATTTTTCTATACATTGATACATTTCCAATGGCGCAAAAATAACCTCAATCGAAGCTCGTATGAAAAAGTTATGCCTCTCACAAGTTGACCTACCTTGTTGGACACCATAGTACTAGTGGATATCATGCTAGTCACCATTCCTCACATGTTTGGGTCTAGCCACATGTATACTTTCAATAATATTCTAGAAGGTATAAAACCTTATCACTAATTGAGGGTTGAGGATGCAAAAACACTAACCCTGGACGACTATCGGGCTATGTTGAATATCAGGCCACTAGGAGGAAAAAGAGGTCCATTCTATAACATTGTAATTGTTCCATAGTTGATAAGATCATTTATGGGTGGTATTTTTAGAGAATAACAAAGAAGGTGGGATATTTTGTAGTATCCATCTACGCCATTGTTTCAAAGCCAAACTCCATAGCGAGTGCCCCCCTTTCTTTGTACTTGTATTTCATAGCTAAAGAAGAGAGGGAAAAGCATAGGATCCACCTTCTAGTTGGTTTTTCTCCCATATTGGGTTTCCTAGGATACGTATCGTGTTTGATTGTGTGGATGGTGTGTTTATTTTCTTGTTCTTTCATATTTTAATTTTAGTTATTTCATAAATTCAAGCACTAAGATAGTAATAGTAAAATCTAAAAATCTAAGGACATAACCCTGTCTATTAGAATATTTTAGTATAATTCAATATCTATTGGGATGAAATATTCCAGTGGAATATTGATTTCATTTTATATATGAGAAACCAATACTCTACCTACCAAAATCTTAATTCCATCAATGACAAGCTCATCAAACTAGAGTCACTTCCAAATTCATGGAATTGCAAACTCAATCTGCGAGTTCTAAGTGGAAAGACTAGCCATCCAAAAAGGAAGGAAACAAATCATCCAATTCCGTGAGGCCTCAGTCAACCCCACTTGTTCATGGCCCTATGACACAAATGTGGCATAGAATCCCTAAAGTGGATCTCAACAAATTTTATGAATCTAACCCCATGGGATAGATCACTCAAATGGAATATTTTTTTCTCTACATGGAAACACAGATGACTTAATGAAACTTCATGTGGGTCTTTTATATAATTTAGATATTGAATGTTGAAAATGGTTGCAATTCCATAAGAACTCTCGCAAGGGTTATATTGCTTGGACACAATTTCATCCAGGTGGCCACCCACCTTCTCCAACTGGTCCTAAACGATTTTTTTTTAGAAAATGGGGAGAAACATGGATCGCAGATCATGTTTCTCACCCAAAATTTGTATTTCTTGGATAGATATTTCCAACGAGCTATTGAGTGCCCCAAACGGAGATCGTATGCAAAAGTTATGCCCCTGGGAAGTTGACGTATCAACGACCCCCATCGGGGCCCACAAACCTTTTGGCTTTTCATCTTCTCGGGTTAGGGTTTTGGATTTTACTTATGTTAAAAAGGCCCTTAGAGCCTCATTGTAATAATCATCTTCTCATAGATGAGATTAGCCATCACATCTCTTCTTAGAGATAAGCTACCACCATTCTAGCGAGTCTTTCACTCTATATTTTACAGTCTCTGTACATTTATTTCATTAATAGAAATCGTGTATTACTGTATATCTATGACTCTTGTTATTTCCGCTATCTCTTTGTTATATTGTTGTCTCTTTTTTAATATCTCTAAATATTTATGTGTTATATATCCGCTCTCATTTCGTGCTGAAAATAATCTGGACCAGTGGTATCAGAGCAGGCTGCTCTTGATCATTTTTCAGTGCATGTCCTCGACGAGGTCCGAGTATAGCAAGTTGGGTCTACAGCTTGTCTATCTTGAGGAAAATCACTCTTGCACACCCAAGAAACCCTCAATGACGGAAGAAAAGAAAAATGACGGAGAAAACGATCCTATCAGTCTATTGCTTGAGCAAGCTCTCACGCGACAGAGGGAAAAAATGATGGAGAATTTTTCCCACATCCTTCAATGCCTGCCGATAGCATCAGGCGCATATTCATCAAGTGACCACTTTGGAGGCACCTCGCCTTTCAAGGTACAGGTTAATTTTGATATTCTTGTATTTGAAGGTCAAATAGATGCAGATTCCCTAGATAAATGGTTAAATCTTCTAGAAGGTTATTTCTCTGTTCATAATTTTTCTGTCAAGAAAAATATCACCTTCGCATTCCTTAAGGCTCTCCCCCATGTGAAATATTGGTGGGAAACTTACTGGGAGCAGAGTTCCACAGAGGAGTCTGGAATATATGGGGCCGAGCCCACTTGGGATTTTCTTGTGGATGCGGTAAAGGAACAATATTACCCTGTTGGAAACTATGAGGACCAATACATGAGATGGACCACACTATGGAAAGATAGGGGCCAATCAATTTCGGAGTTCACCAATAGGTTCCATACCTTGTGCACCAAGCTGGGTATCAAAGACTTCGAATGACATTTGTTTATGAAATACCGTGGGGCTCTACATAGATACATCCAAACTGAAATGGATTTTATGGACATCTCATCACTCGATGTTGCCTATCGATGTGATGTTAAAATCGAGCAGAAATTTAAGCACTAGAAAAAACGGGAGTTTGGGTCTACAAATCCACAACAACAAAAGTATGAAAAAGACATCCCTAACAAACAGTCTCTTGAAAACTAGTCCAAGCCACAGGAAAAGAAGGGTCACTGGAAGACGAAGAAGGACACCAGAAAATGGTGTGATTTCCACAAAATCCCCTGGCACAATATCAATGAATGTCGCTCAAAACAGTCATTGGTGGCAGAGATCAAACATAAGGAGCTAAACCCTGATTCATAATCTGTTTTTGAAAATAATGGGAAAAGATAGATCATCGACGCAGACCCCAATGTTATTGCCACGACTGTAGCAATTCAACCAGAAGAACCAACAGATCCTGAAGAGGGGGAGTGCCTTTTTCATTCACAGATGTGGGTGAAGGGGACCCCACTACATTTTATTGTTGATAGTGGAAGACAAAATAACCTCATCTCAACAGAGGTCGTCAAACAATTGGGATTGTCGACAACACCACACATGCAACCATACAACATCGGGTGGCTTCACCAAGGATGGGATCTCTGTGTCATCCAGCAGTGTCGATTGTCATATGGCATCCAACCCTTCAAGGATGAGGTATTATGTGATGTTACCCCACTGGATGTCTTTGATGTTCTCTTGGGCCAGCCATATATGTGGAAATTTCATGCTATCTATGAGTCTCGACCCCGTAGTGTCATTATTACTCTGGGCGGTCATCTCTATAGGATACCAGAGGTAGTTCCAACTATTGCCCCACCTAATCAGTGCCGCAAGGTAGTATCTCATACTAAAAAATTCATCTTCTCCACAATTTTTTCAAAAGGGGAACAAAAGGATACTGCAACCACTACAGCCTCGACCCAAGCACCTTCTATCCACCAGAAGCAGGTCGACAAGGTTGCAGCAAAGAACAAAGATTCCTTCTACACACAGTCATCTCATGTAGCCAAATTGGTTAAAAAGGTCCAACCCTTCCAGCCACAGGTTCATGACGACCTTCAACAAAGCAAGCAGCACGACGGTTCCAATAGGGAAAGAAACTCACCAAGATTCAGATTCAGCAATCTCTTTCCCCTCTCCCCCGAGAACTCAATGCAATGGATACCATTTCTTCCTAAGGAGGGAGGATTGATCCAGGTGACCACCCACCTTCTCCAACTAGCCCTAAATGATGTTTTTTTAGAAAATGGGGAGAAACATGGATCATATATCATGTTTCTCACCCAAAAGTTGTAGTTCTCGGATAGATCTTTCCAACGAGCTAATGAGAACCCCAAACGGAGATCATATGCAAACGTTATGCCCCTGGGAAGTTGACGTATAAACTACCCCCATTAGGGCCCACAAACCTTTTGGATTTTCATCTTCCGTGGTTAGGGTTTTGGATTTAACTTATGTTAAAAAGGCCCTTATAGCCTCATTGTAATAATCATCTTCTCATGGATGCAAGTAGCCGTCACATCTCTTCTCAGAGATAAGATACCACCATTCTAGCGAGTCTTTCACTTTGTATTTTACAGTCTCTGTACATTTATTTCATTAATAGAAATCATGTATTACTGTATATATGTGACTCTTGTTATTTCCGCTATATATTTGTTATATTTTTCTCTCTCTTGCAATATCTCTAAATATTTTTGTGTTATATATCCACTCTCATTTCGTGTCGAAAATAATCCAGATCACAATTTGTCTCAAACCTCTATGAATGCTTTGAAATAGACACTTAATATTTGGGATGACTGACCAAGCTTAAATAATCTAGTAAATTCAAAGAGTTCATCTTCACTTTTGAGAAACTCATCATATGCACCAAAGTCATGTATGCAACCTTTTTTGGGGAATCCTTTATCAATGGTATAAAAGAAGAGATACATGTGGCATCCGTCGACATGGATTTTGATGTTGCACCATGGGTCCACATGGAATCCTGAGGCGATTCCTTGTCACCCCTCCAACCACCTGGTTTTTCCTGGTCATCCTCCCTTCTCTCTCTTACCCTACCTTACCTTTACCTTATCTTACCTTTACCTTACCTTACCTTCACCTTTCTTCTTTAATTCTTAATATATAATTAAAATAAATATTAATAAATATAGGACCCACCCATATTGGATGTCACATGGTACTACTATAGTGTCCCATGTCACCAATGGGTCCCATACCCCACCATTACTTTTGGTGTGAAACCCATCCGCACCCCAGATCTAACGATGGAGAATCAAGATCGATCAAAGATTATGGTTAATTTTCAAAGGTTGAAGTATTTGGGCATTAATGGTGCCCTGACCCCCCCTAAAACCACCATACCACCGAGGGTACTCGTGGCACTCCCATAATTATTTCATAGGTTTATGCCAATTTTAAAAATCACTCAACAAACTATTGATACCACTAATGGTAACAGACTGCCACTCTATCGATTTCACTACCATGGTGGTCTACCACCTTGCCACCAGGGCCTATCACCTGCCACCATGGAATTTCCACTGTATCAGTCCATGTCATCACCGCCATGTCACCCTCCATGTGGCCTCCATGTCATGATGACATCATCATATGGAAAATTTTCCAAATTATTCCAATATCCCAAAAATGCATAATTTTGAGAACCGTCATTGGGTTTCCCAAGAACCTTCTAGCTTAGACTTTGCAAAAATTATTGTCTTACACCCTGCAAGTTGGACCATACATCCTAAGCATTGTAAAAATCACTCTGATACCAATCTGTGAAATACTCGGACCACCATTCTAGGCCACATCACTTGTGGAATAAACTCTGAATACCAAACTGTAACATACCCATCAACCTGAGTACCCCTAAATTTGTCTTCTTAGGAACATTCAATTTTTTGTTACCAATATTTAATTAATCAATAAAAATGTTACTAACACATGCAACAATCAAGAACATGCTAAACCATATAAGAAATGAATAACAGGTTATGTGTAGCATTAACAACAAGCATGCACATTATAAACACATATTTCAGAGATGATAAATATGCATCAAAATATGAATTCATAGAAAACACATAAAGCACTTATATTTAAATTAACCATTCACTAATTGGATGCAAACTTTAGACGTTCCACCCAAACAAAGACACAGGTGTTCCAAATATCAACATCATGTCACCCCCGAGCCAGGGTTATCAATCCATAAGGACGGGTCTTAGTCCGACTCTAACACACATAACCAGCTATCAAGGTATCAAGGTTTTCCCAACAACAAAACAATCTTATTTTACCATCCCTCTTCCCTTCATCCTGCACAACCCAAATAAATTAACCCCTTTTCTCTATAATGCATTCCCTCATGTTGTTCCACTTCCTTTCAAGGACTCCAGTGCTACTGGTTAGTAAATGCCAATGCTAGAAACTCTAAGGATTCTCAGTTATGGACAGTTCTCTATCAAATTCCATTATTCTCATGCACATGTGCATCCATTCCCTACTATAATAATCAATCATTTATTGCAACCAACAAGCAATGGCTCTTCTCCCACCCTAATTCATTTCCCATTCCTAGACCAAGAGCAAGAATGAATGAGGAATGAATAACAAATGAATGCAGAAAAATGAATGAAAAAAATTGAATGATGAACCATCAGTGGCAAACAATGAATGGTGAACCATGAATTAAAAACCCCCAAACAACCCAAAAATGGGGTTTATATACTTACATGCAATAAATAACCATGTCGCCTTCCCCGATGAATCTCATGTAACCACTTTCCCAAATAAATCCAAGATGGGTAATTAAAATAATAATAAAAATACTTAACCCCTTTAGCCCCCCTCTATCATGGAATCATAGCCCCATATCTTTGTCCTTCTCTGTCTTGCAACTAGCGATGTATTTTTTTTAAATATTCAAAGCATTACATTTCTAGGTATTATGACCTTTCAACTTTACAGCCACTCTGACCTTTCATCAAATAAAAAATATATATTATTAATCTGGGGAATCAAAAGTGGGGTATTACATTAAACATGTGAAAATTGCAACACCATGCTTGCAAGGTTTTGCTCACTTTGGGAAAGGACTGACACACTCCTTGCTTATGTGAGTATAATGTGTATATCGCAAGAAACATAGTACAACAAGTAAACTCATCAAATATAATATGTGTTATAAAATAGAATTCAAATATAGATTGTTACATTGCAAGAAATTATTATCTTCCTAAGTTATGTAAATTATATGATCACGTGAGTCTGATTTGAAAAATGTGCATAGACAATCACTGCACAGACAATTTAAGAAAATTTACAAGAGTAATAACAAATATTTCTATATGAAATGGATGATAAAACATAATGTACAACATTGTACATGTGGCTCAAGATGTTATGTGGCACTGGTATGTAAAAAAACATTAACACATTGTGTTCATCCCAAATAGTGTAAACATTGTCTAGTGTGGTAGAAGGCTAAAATTTTAAGAAATTTCACAAGAGTAATAACACATATTTCTATATGAAATGGATTACCAAACATAATGGACAACATTGTACATGTGGATCAATATGTTATGTGGCATTAATATGTAAAACTAAGTTAACCCAATGTGTTCATTCCAAATAGTGTAAACATTATTTGGTGTGGTAGAAGGATAAACCAGTGAGAAACATTCCTATCTAAAATTCATAGCCATTTTCTGTGTGGAAAAGAACTTATAACAAAGAAATCAAGAGTCAACTCAAATCAAGGCTAGATAAAAATGTGAATACTACAACACAATTCTTGCAAGATTATATTCTCTTTGGAAAAGGATTATCGCACTCCCCATTTAGTTGAAAAAATGGATATTCACCAAGTTATGGAATAAAACTAAGGAAACTTCCAAAAGATATGTTTAGGTAAGGAGGTCATCTAAACATATCCACATATGTTCAAGGCACAACTAGATTGTATAGTTGAATAGTGATTTCCATGTTCATCGTATTCACATGACCCTCTACCACTCCTACAAGTGCAATGAAAAGAAGGAACATACAATAGGATTGAAAATAGAACAAAAAAAACAATACAATGAGGAATTAAAAAGGAATCCCAATTGTTGTTCAAGCAAGAGAATAATGGTTCCCCCATTCATAGCATAGCCAATTCTAGAATGAAGACAACTTCAAGTCAAACAAATAAATAATTTCCATGGAGAATATGCATGTGATTTTCAAAGAGAAGGAAACAATGACACAAGGAATCCATGATTCAACTTGTCCCTAATAATGAATCCAAAATTCCCCTCATTTATATATTTTAGTAGAATAGCACCATTTTTTGGACTAATGTCATTAGGAATTGATTTTAGTAAATTATCAACTATTGTATCAAATTCCTTTACTGACTCATTTTCCTTCTTTTTCATCTCATGAAATTGTGCCAATAACAACCTACCATCTATTTTGGTTCCCCACCTATTCATAAAGGTATCACGAAAATATTTCCAAGTCTTGATACTCTTATCATGAAGGTTATTGTACCATTTTTTTTCATTTTCCATTAGAGAGGTAGAAAAAATCTTCAGGGTTGCATCCTCATCACTGTTATTAAGTGGATGAGTTTCAAAAGTTGAATAGAAATCATCCAAATGATCTTCAAATGTGATGATGTTGTTTCCAGGAAATATAGAAAACCATTTATCGAACTTCTTACACATATCATGAGGGTATCCTCAAATTATGGACATGTCTAAAGGCTTGGAGGCATTGGAAACCCATGATTTCAAAGCCATTAGAGATAAAGGAACTCTTTATCCAAACATGGACTTTACTATCAAAGAGTTATGAGGAGGTTTCCTTTTATAAACCTTGGTAGGGTTAGTAAATATTTTATTAGGTTTAGGATTATTGTTTTCAAGACTTGGGTTCTCTTGATGTGGAATCACCAGATGAGAATAGTAGAATAGGATTTGATGTAATCTCATCAAAATTTGGTTGAAGCATAGACTTTGGATTTCCAAGGAGAATAATTTAATTCTCCCCAACAATGGTGCCAAAAAATTTAGTACAAAATCTAGTGCCTTTGTGGAAAGCCTTTCACAAGGGCTAAGCCAAGTGTAACATGGAAGTGTTACCATTGTCACCTTATTAATCACTTCCCTTGTTTTAGTGAAGGATTAAATCCAATACAAGGGATACTTCCTTAGAAACCTTAAGGAATCACATAGCAAGATGGGATCAAGTCTATAGCCTCATATATTAGTTACTCAAATACACCACCCCTGAATCAATTTTTTCTAGGTGAGTATAAATTGGTTCAATCAAGAAATTTCCATATTTGTGTGGGAGAAGTATCCAAGACAATTTGTGATATTTAGAAAGTTACAATAGACCAAGAGGGTACCCCAAACACTACAAATAAGAGAAAAATCTATGGTTGTGCAAAACGTGTGTGAAATCTGACAATATTCAGCAAGATATCTAGTTAAAACAACAACAAGAAATCAACCCTTTAAACAAGTAAACATGCAATAAAATCAGGGCTAAAAATGCAAGTTTAACTAGGGTTTTATGAACAATTATTTTCTTAAATATAGAGGGCACATAATATCACTAAAAATGAAAGACTTCGAGCCCTAAAGGGATGAAAATTCAATTGTCAATGCAATAAATGAAAACAAGATATATTTTTAAGTATAATATGCCAACTAATCCCTAGACATCCAACCTAATTATGGTTGAAAATTGAATAATAATTTCTACAAACCTTAATCTAACCCTTAAACAATAAAAGAAAAGGTAGATTTTGTTTTTAAGGAATGACTGGTGGGAGTTAGCACTAGTGCCTACTATTTTTCGGGGGATTATGGAGTCAAACCATGGACTCTCTTGAAAAACGTGAAGCATGGATCTTGGATAAACCCTAAAGTTGTCCACTACTAACCTTAGGATACTATCCTATAATATGATAACTAGGCATGTCCACTACTAACCCTAGAAAATCCTCATGTGTCCCTTAACAATCTTTAAAGACAATATCAAGGGAAGGTTCTCCACTAGAAACCTTCCTAGGGTTTGAAATATAGGATCTATTTAAGAAAAATACAAGGAAAAAATGCATTTTCACCAATTGTTAAGCACATTCACACTTCATACATTCAATAAAGAAATCAACAAAGATTTAGAAAGAAAACTTAGTAGGTAAATCAATGTTGATCCACCAAACCCTAACCATAAATCATCGATCAAAACTGAGAAAGAATCCATAAATCATCCCTCCAAGATGTCGCATAAGTCATTCATCCACAGATAAAAGATAAATATAGAAGTAGATAAGTAGTAGTAATCCTCCAAAAGTAGTGATGATACAAATGACGGAGTGCTTCCTCTATTTTATGAGGAAACCAAGAACTTTACCCCTCAATGAGAAAATATCATCTAAAATCCCATAAAACATAAAGAATCTATGATACAAGGTGGATAGGTATAATGTCAACCCCAAAAATGCCTCTAATTTAAACAATATACAATGCTAAAACATGAATATGTCCTCCATATATTTTCCATGTGTGAGTATAGAGGGATCATAAAGTTGACATCATCTCCAATACTTGTTGCAAATGCTTCAAAGGTCTGTATCTCTCCAAAAGGTGCAATGCATCATCAAAAAGTCATGTCTCCTCATCAAAATGTCATGTCTCCTCATCCAAAAGTGCCACCTCATCATTAAATGTGCTAGGTCAACTCAAATAACTGTCACATCATCATCAAGTGCAATGCCCCATCATGTGTGCAATGTCCTCCACCAAAATCATGGTGTCACCAAAGGAAAGGGATCCATGACCTCTCCAAATGGATTTACTATCATCATCAAATGTTGCATCATCAAGCCAAGCCTCAATGTCTATGTTGCGAGGACCCTTAGGCCCTTGGAATTGTCATCATATGTTAGACATGAGCATAAGAATGTATGAGTATATGTAATAATGTGAGTTAATCCAAGTAAATGATATATGAAAATATGTAATAAAGGATAAATGCATCTAATGAATGATTAGTTGGAGCGGGTACAACCGCTTCATCCATTTCCCTATTGTATAAATACGCATGAAGATGGAATAAGAACTTGGTTTCTTAACCTTTCCTAAATTCTCTCTATCTTCTTGAGTATGTGTCTATTCTTTATGTGCTTTCCCTAATGCAGTGTCTTATTGAATGCCCGTGCAATCTAGAATATTACAACATTTGCATCGTTTTCTCCTTCATTTGGTTTGGCTTTGTAAACTGACTTAAAACTAAGTGTAAATTTTAAATATATATATATATTGGAAACTGAGGATAACATTGTTAAGTGTAGAAAGGACATTGCTTCAAATTTATGGAGAGAATGGAAGCAAATTAAATGGCATGCGTTAACTAAACCATCATTAGCATTTCCTTGATTTAACTCCAAACAAAGATGGATAATCCAACAATAATTAGAGGAATATAATTAGTATCAAAGATAATAGATAATTCCTGCAAAGAACCTTTCATCAATGATCAGAGGAATACAATTGAAAACCATATGCACCCAATAACAACTAATAAATGTTGTATAGGTTAGGATATACACCATTGAATCTAAAATCATTTAAATCCAATGGTGTATATCCCAGCCTATACAACATTTATTAGTCTATTACAAGGTGCATATTTTCTATAGAATACAACCATTATCGAACTTACTGGATAGGAATGAGTACGAAGAATCAAAAACCCAAAACTATACACATTAATACATCTATGTCATCTCATCAATGCATCACTACCACCTCATTAATGTTAAATAATGTCAACCAATCCATCAAACCTACAACCAATGCACAATGTAAATCAATTCCACCAGCACCCAAGTGAATATATGTACCTTGAGCCACCGTGAAAGGCATAAAAAGAGTGTCAAACAAACAAAAAATAGGCATGAAAAATATTAGTGGCTCAACCAAAAAGAGGTAAACACAATGTCTTGTAACAACATACCCAAAATTCTATGCAGTGACACGTCCCTACTTCAGCATGGAAAATTTCCAATAATAATAGGGATACAACAAACATCCAAGCCAACATAAATTTTCATCAACAACCTTTACTCAACCATTAGAGGAATATAACGAACACTAAACACAATCGAGAGAAAATGACACAAAAAACCAGAAAATTTTGTGTATTAACATGTGAGTGCCGCCACAATAACCCTATCAAAGAAGGTAATGCATCAATGACGCCCTGAAACTGTTTCCTCTTTTTCCTTTTTTTTTCCTTATTAATGGAACAAATAACATTGAAAGAATGATAAAAAGGAATTTTGGGCTTAAGATTGGATGATTATGGAATATGTTCCCTTTCTTTGGAGTATTGGGATGAACATCCAAACCTATCATTGTGTGGATCCATTGGGCTTACTTATGTGCATGGTTATGAGATGTGATCCCATACTTTGAAATATTAATATGAACATCGATATATATATA
>JZKD02S2069677.1:43316-86308 GCA_000966675.3 Picea glauca | reverse complement strand
TCAAAACCTTTGTTTCAGGGTTCCTTTCAGGTGTCAAGAGTTACCTGACTCCAGTGAACCAATTCTCCTTCTTCAAATCAGTCATGTGAGATGTTATAAGTGTCTCCTTAGTGTCGTTATCATGGCATTATGTCTGATCATCGTTTGCAACACTAGTGACCAACTTGCGACACTTGCGAAAGTTGTAGGGAATATGTGACACTTATGACGATTGAGAGGAATATGCGACACTTATCTAGTTGAGAAATTTTGACGTGTAACAGAATGCCCCCCAAAGTATGAAGTCAGAAGATGCGAACTGATGACCGAAATACTTTGTAGATTTTCAAGCAAGGGTATAGACTCAGAGAACCTGACAGAAGCTGCACACAAACATCCAACAAATATCATGACATATTTCAAGACCCAAGGTAGGCATAACTATGCTTGGGTGATCGAGACTTGTAAGGTATGGCCGCCATACTATACATTGTGGATCCATAATTGTATTGATAAAAGAGTATAGCCACCAAAGATACAATGTGGATCTATACTGTGATGACTCGGACTGATCGTATCCACAAAGAATACACAGTGGATCTACGAGATGACAATACATAGCCACGACCAATACAAAGTGGATCTATGTAACAATGTATGTGTTCTTTGTCCAAAAAAAACTACTTTGCAACCTGGGAGAAACATATATCAAAGTGAATTACTCAACCTAGGGTCTTCTTACCAATCCTAGTGCGATACAATTATAACCATGTGAATAGATGTCTTGGTGTCGAACATGGCAGAAACCACTTGATTACCGGTCAATGAGGTAAACCGTTAACAAGTGCGAGGGAGATCACCATTAATGTCAATGATTCCCAAGGTACCCTAGTACATTCCATCGAACATGAATAGATGAGCTGAGGTCGAACATTCGTGGAATCATTCGATCAGAGGTCAATGGTGTGAATCCACTGTTGAACGTGAGGAGGCCTGCCATTGAGGCATGTAGGTCCCAAAGTACTAATTAGTTTCTAAGTCTAATTCCTCGATAATGTGTTGAAGTCGACAGGAATAGACTCGTCGAGGGAGGGCCTTGATGTATCCCTCATCAACGATGTGAAACACATATAAATATGTAATTGGTAGATCAAAAGAACATGGACTGACACGGGTTTTGAGACACGATATTTGGGATGGTTAACTCTCGAGGCGGATACTTCCCTTGAACACTGAGGCATGACAACGAAACATGACATGGACCAAAACTATGCAATGGATGCAATGACTTGCGTCAGGTGACCCAGAGGAGTGAAAGGAACTCAAAGGATTGGCTTAGTGCAGAGGTTCAGCGGATTATGATGTATGTAAATGACAAAGTACCATGTTCAAGGGCGACTCTAAGAAGTGTTGTATGATGTTCTCAAGAGACTGCTTGGCTTGCTCCTTTCAATTTTTCCCCCATCCAGATAGATGAGTACCTCTTTTTGATTTAACGAGCTTGAGGAGGATAACACATGCTCGATATAACTCACCTTCGGTAAGTCCCTCTTCCTTTGTTTAACGAACCGGAAGAAGTAAGGGATCGGTCCCGTATGGGCCTATCGATGTGTGCTTTTAACGAGTCCAAAGACAGAAAACTCGAAGGTTTTTCGGGATCATAGAGTTTGGAAAAATGCTTAAAAGATAACTCTCTCAGTTCATTTTTCATACAGTAGTCCAACGAGACCGAAAAAGGGTTAAACTATCGCTCGAAAGACGCTCTTTCTGACCTTTTAACGAGTGTGAAAGAAAGCAAGATCGCTCGACAATCTTTTCATGTTTAGAGAGTCTAAAAAGGGTTTAAAGGAGACTCCAGGGGGGTTCCTTTTTCGTGTGTTCGTATCTGGATGGGTCCGAAAAAGAGATAAAAATTTACCCGGTTACATTCTCATATTGTTGAGCTTGAGAACGAACTAAGACTATGCTCATAACTGCGACAAGGTGAATGATTCATTAGAACTGCCAAGAAGCCTGCAATGCCAGAAACTACGAACTAGAGTTTAGTGAAGCCATTTCATCATTAGAGAAACCCACAAATGACCATACCTTATAGAAAATGGAATTCTATAAATAAGAATTGATTTGGAAATTCATTTACCATTTCATTTGCAAGGATTTTTGGAGTAGTGGAGAATCTCATTGTGGAGCAAATCTTGTTTTTCTCGTTGTTGGAGCTACGATCAATCATTTCTCTCGTCGTTCGAACTAGGTAGCTGCCCATCCCTTTCTCTTTCAAGTGCATGGTTTCAAATTGACTTTCATGGCATTATTTATTTCAAATACAAATCCCTAGGTCGCCCCTCTTTGAACCGAATCGGCCTCTTTTTAAACATTGATAAAATAGGGGGATTCCTTTGCAAAAATGTGTTAGAGAAGAGTTATTAGGATGTCTACACCCTTGCATTCAATTAGGCAGGTCATTCTTGGCAAAATAACTTCACAAAAATCCTCCCCAAATGCCCACGTCCCCCCAAAATCGTTTTTACATTTTTATAACATTTTTATCATTATTTAACAAATGTTGAAGGGTGTGGTGGTTAAAAATATTGAGAGGTAGCTTTTAGATGACATGGGTACTTTTTTTTATGTTTTAAAATGTTTTTTTGAAAATCGCCGAAATTATCAAAACGTGAGGAATAATGAAATTCTTGATTTTTCTGTTTTGTAGGTGTCTTCGGTGATCATGATTGAATGGAAAGAGAGGGAAAACAAGATGGATGATTTAGCCGCTCTATGGAGTCCTCGTACACAGGCCGCTTTGCGAGCCTGTGGCTTGCTCAAGTTTTTCAAATTGCAAAAAACGAAGAGAGAGATTCTACTGCTTGAGCACATGATTGGTCTTTGGGACGTTGCAGAAGAGGGATTCCATATTGGTACACAACTCCTAACCATTGAGTTGGAAGATGTGTACTTTTTAATCGGCCTCTCGAAAAGAGGGGTCCCTATATCTTTCACTGGACAGAGGGCATTACCTAAGAAGGTGGACGTGTATATGGCATGTCACTGTATTCCGGGAGCAAGGTTGGTAGGGGGCAGAATCCCTATCAAGGATATACAAGATCTTCCTCTTCGATCCATATTATTTGCTATCACAAGCGTGACCGGTAGCACTAGTGCTCATTTTTCATCGATATCGCAGGTGGCCTATGGTGTTCAGTGTTTGGAACCAACACTGTTCAAGTTGAGTGTAGCGTTCCTTCGGAATGTGAAAAAACAGATCTCTCAGTGCAGGACTGGTCAGAAGCAGTTTGGCTATGGCTCATTTTTGGTCTCATTCTTTATAGATCACATCCCTCAGATGCAACCTCAGATAGCATTGGCAGTACACCCAGTGGATGAACCTCAGATGGAGAGGTGGACTAGTCTGTCTCCAAGACTAGTTTCGGAGTCAGAGTTCCACTTCACTGGTGATTTCTTTGCCTGGCTGAGACGACAGTTCCTCTGGATAGAGGACTTCCCTTATGCCGATGTAGACTTCCGTGGGAGTATGGACTTGATTTTTCCCGCGGGGGAAGACTGGGATGATTCAGGTAAGAGATTAAGCCATATCTTGTCTAGTTTTTGTTTTTTAAGTTTTTTGATGTATATGCATTTTTTGGGTGTGTAAAAGAGTTTTGACAGATGTTTTGTTTCCAACATGCAGACAAGGGAGCAGTGTGCCCAGTTGATATACCAGTACCAGGGCATCGTGGAGGCTCCCCAGATGCAACAGATCCGGTGGTACCAGTGATGGGTCTCCGGGAGGTCGAAAGAAACCTCCAAGGCGTTACGATGGGCATCCCTCCTCTGCGGAGGGGGGAAGTTCCTTTACATCTGCAGCGGCACACTGTAGGGGTACTAGAGAATATCAATTCTCTATTGAGGCATGTAGTGCGTGCAGTAGTATGTTACTCACAGCACACCGTAATGCGGGGAGATTAGAGTCTCCCTGTGATCATTTTTTTTGTATGCCTTGTTAAGCGATGTTGTATGGGTGAAAAGACCCAATATTTTTCCCTTTTACACACTTTTTGATGTAAAGCAAACATTTCAGTCACGCCATATATGTATATATATATACAGTTTCGAGTTTTTATGATGTCGATGATTTGTACATGATGATGTCTGTGATGTGTTTTAATTTATATGTAATGTACAGTTTTTGCTTTCCTTGAATCTTATCTGTGGGCTAAATACCGATCCATGATATAATTAGCTAATGAATCTAAAACACTATTAAGTTCTCTCGGAATGTGTCTATATTCAATGTAATCGAACATTCATTCAAGACGACGAACTTGCAAGTGTAGACGTAGTAGGATAGGACTACGGATAGCATAGATGTGGTTGAGTTGATAAACCACGAGTTGGGAGTCTAAGTAAACGATGATACGAGAGATACCTAGGGAGGAGGCTTGGGTTAACAGTCCAATGACAGCGTAGTATTCTGCCATATTGTTGGTTGTTGGTCCTAAATAGATGCCTCCTGAACTCAACACCTCATCAAACTGATAAATAACCCATGTTGCCGAAGCAATGTTCTGGGTATGTCGGTTGGCGCCATCGATGAACCCAAAAAAGATAGGAAAGGCAGACGTCATCTGCGCATGAAAACACATGCACAGTCATGAGTGGAAACGGTAAAGACTCGAACACGTGAAAGAAAAAGACACACCAAACTAAAATACAATAATGTACAAAGTACAGATGCTAGGTGATCTAGGCATAGTACTTTTTAAGGTAAATCCCGTTTTGGGGATCTCCCAAGGAAATTCCATCATGATCTACTAGTTCATAAGATCCTCTGTGTAGAACACGTTTCACGATGTAAGGACCGTGCCACATAGGTTCTAACTTTCCTGTTCCCAATTTATTGTGTGCTTGGTCATAAACGAGGACTAAGTCTCCTTCTACAAAGGCTCGAGGTTGGATGGATTTGTCATATTGACTCTTAATTCGTTTCTAATGTGCTTCATTAATGAGAGCAGTGTCACGGCGTGTTTCGTCCAGCTTGGATAGATACAAGAATCGTTCTTCTTCCGCAGAAGTATGGGGAAGGAGTTCTACTTTAAATTTGAGTGATGGAATTTCACATTAGATTGGTAGTACGGCTTCAATGCCATAGACCAACTGGAAAGGAGTGAATCCAGTTGAGGTTTTCACAGAAGTGCGATAGGCCTAGAGAGCGGAAAACAATTGTAAATGCCACGATGTCTTGTTGTACCCTACCATGCATTGGATCATGGTTTTTAGGACTTTGTTGATCGCCTCAACTTGTCCATTTTCTTGAGGGTAGTAAGGGGATGAGTTTGCATGGAGAAAACCCAATTTGACATGTAATTCGCTCATCATCTGGTTTTTGAAGTGTGCACCATGGTCGGTGACAATGGCATGTGGTACACCAAAACGAGTAATGATGTGGTTGAAGAGGAATAGAGCTGCAGTACGACCATAATTCAGGAAGGTAGGCATAACCTCAGCCCATTTTGTGAACTAGTCAACGACGACGATGATGTAATCGTGCCCCCTGGCTGACGTAGGCTTACACTGCATGAAATCGATACCCCATTTGGAAAAGGGGACGACGGCAATAATGGGATGTAGTGCAGTAGGGTGGGTGCATGCCTTCTTGATGAAGATTTGGCAGGGTGGGCATTATTTGACGGCCTCGATGCAATCTTTGAAAATCGAGGGCCAAAAGTAGCCGGCACGTAGGATTTTTTGGGCTGTGGACATCCCGGAAAGGTGACCGCCGCAGGCGCCAAGGTGACAATCGTTCCAGACACATTCAGCCTCTTCGTGAATCAGACATCGCCGAAGGATGGTGTCAATTCCACGATGATACAAAGTGTCACCGAGGATGAGATAACGAAGAGAGTGGTGACGGATGCGTCGACGCTCTTCGCGAGAGATGTTGGGATGAAAACGTTGAGTTTGAAGGTAGAGGAGAATGTCTCTGTACCAAGGGTCAGGAGTGTTGATGAGGAAGAAAGATTCATTGGGGAGAGAATCTATGGGGTCAATGTTTTCATTGGCACAAGGGAGAGCACAGATGAGCTCGGCAAACACCAGGGATTTTTTGGCTTTAGCCTTTGTAAACTCGAGATCGAATTCTTGAAGAATAACGATCCATTTCAAATATTTTCCCCCAAGTACTTGACGTGTTAAGACATGGTACATGGGGTTGGAGTCTGTGATTACCGTGGTGGTGCGTAACAAAATGTAGTGGCGAAATCTTTGGACAGCAATGACGGCTGCCATGGCCAGTTTCTTAACATGCGAATATCTAAGTTTGGGTCCGGATAGACTCTTGCTCAGATAATAAATCACGTGTTCTTCGTCGTTAGAGTCCTCTTGAACTAGCACCATCGCAATGGTGGAAATAGAAGCGGCCAAGTAAAGGATATAATCCTTTGTATATTCGGGAGGATGTAACAAAGGAGCGTGGGTCAAAGCGTGCTTGAGAGCGTCGAATGACCATTGGGCAATGTCATCCTAGATGAAAGGGACATTCTTTTGTAGTAGCCACATAAATCCTTCAGTGATCTCGACATAATTGCAGATGAAATGACGAAGAAATTTTTCTTTGCCTTGCAAACTTTGGAGTTGGGTTAAGTTGGTAGGTGGAGGTAAGGCTAGAATGGCCTTGATCTTTAAGGGATCCACCCTGATCCCGTCTTTGGAGATGATGAAACCGAGGAGTCGGCCGAATTTGACAGTGAAAATGCATTTATGTGGGTTCAGTCGAATACGATAGAAGCGACATCGAAGAAAAATTGCCCGCAAGTGACCAATGTGATCGTGTCGGTTGGATGAATGGGCGGGTAAATCATCGAGGTAAGGTTCCGCGATATGTTTGATGTCATGGAAAGCGTACGACATGGCTCGCTGGAAAGTAGCACCAGCATTTTTAAGGCCAAAAGGTAGCTTTCGGTAGGCGAAAGTTCCCCAAGGGCAGATGAAGGTTGTCTTATGTTGATCAACAGGTAAGATTTCAATCTGGTTATATCCAGAAAAGCCATCCATGAAGGAGAAGATTACACTTCTCGCGCAATTATCGATGATTTGATCGATGAAAGGCGTAGGGTAGTTGTCCTTGGGACAAGCTTTTTTGAGATCTCGATAATCTACGCAAACACAGATGGTCCCTTGTTTCTTGGTGACCGAAACGAGGTTGGAGACCCATTCTGTCAAAGGGACGGGGTAGATGAAGCCAGATTTTAGAAGTTTTTCAACTTCTTCCTTTATAGCTTCCATTTTCTTGGGGTGAACCGGGCGGAGTTTCTGTCGAACCGGTTTTGTGTCAGGGTAAGTCTTGATTTCATGTATGACGATTGAAGGGTCAATCCCTGGCATTTCCTCATAGCTCCATGCAAAGATATCGCATAATTCTTTGAACAAAGCGGTGTAAGAAACCACTTCGTCGGGCATGCAATTAGCACCAAGATTAATGTTTTCCACGACACCTTCTTTGACTGAAATGTCAATTGTGATTGTAGTAGTGATGTTACCCATGTTCCCCTCAGAGAAATTATTTTGTGTGAGGATAGGGGATTGTGGAGCATCGGTAACATCAGGGGGGAAGACAGATCATATGTCTTGAACTTCTTCCAAAGGTGGAAGAAAAGAGGATCGATGGTGGTTATCATACCAGGGAAATTCGTCAATGCTAAGAATTTCCATGATAGACTCGTCGGAAGGGAAAATGTGGGAAATGTAATCAACGATAGATGACAGGGAATCCAACCACGAGGGCACCGAATAGGTATCGGGTGCTAATGAATGTGAATTGTTGGGAGAGAGAGAGGTAGATTGGATAGCTACGCATGCGGCCTCGATTGGGCTGAGTGGCATGGTGTCACTGAGCACATTGAATTCCAAAGGACTATGTACAATCCAAGGATCTAATGATTCCAGGGATTGATAAGGCATAGTCAAGATCATGTTGACGGAAGCGATGTGGTCTGCAGTAGGTGGAAGTGGTGTAGGGAAAGTACCCATAAGCCTAGAATATTTCAATAAGCTAACACCAACGCTTTCATACGTAACTAGGTGGTCTCCCAAAAAAGGAATGTTGTTGGTGGCAGATATGCGAGCGTCGGGTGTACAAAAGTCAAGTTGATCGATGGTGACAATTTTGCCTGGATGGGGGAATTGTACACATCGAAACACCGACGAGGCGACAGCAGTCATAGCGTAGAACCAATTTCTTCTGAGTAAAAGGTTGTAATCGAGGGGAGCATCGACCACCTCGACATCAACGGTAACAGTTTTACCGCCCAATTGGACAGCGAGGGATTGTAGTAATCCGTGAGGATGGAAACCTCATCCATCGAAGGCACGTAACATCGTAGGGGATTTGTTAAGGGCAAGTGATTTCAAACATTTCCAATAGGCTAGAGACATGACACAGGTGGAGGCTCCCTCATCCAGGATGTTTCGATGAATTTGTTGATTGTGAACAACAACATCAATTTGGAAAGCTAGCTGGTGGGAGAGTCGCGGTTGATGATCATCCAGAGTAAACGTGATGTAGTTTGATGACTCGGGATCGAAAGCGCCAATGGTGGCTAAGAGCGTCCTACGTTGGTTGGGACAATGTTGTAGAACTTCCAATGCGGACATGGCACATGGGACTTGGGCCAAATCTTCTACAATATTGTAATTTTGGGCAGCCCGTGAATTAGGATTGAAAGTGGATTTCTGAATGGTGCTCTTAGGAGGGCGTAAGATGGAGTCAAAAGAAGTTTTCTCAATCTGAAGTGGCCCGGATGGAGGGCTAACAGACGGAGGATTAACAGAGGATGGTAAAGGATCTGACGAAGAACCGTTAGCAGTCTTCGGCTTATCAGGTTTAACTGGCGTGTCGTATGTCATAGAGCGAGTGGTTAGATTAACCCCGTTAAACATGTAAATGTGTGCACTTGTCGAGGCCTCATCATGGGGTTGGTTGGAACTGCCCCCCGGCGTGGGGGTTTGTGCAACCAAAGATTGTTGTTGCGGAAAAGGCTGAGTAAGCACAGCGGGCTCTGAATTTCCCTTGAAACATTTGGCCACTTCATCATGATGTGGGCAGTCTCGAGTGTAGTGATCGTCACCGCAAATGAGACATGGGCATTTTGGTTTTCGTTGTGGTTGTTTTCCGGCAGCAGGGGTTTGCATTTGGGTTTTCGGTTTTTCGTTGTTATTGTTCTTCTTTGTTTTGTTTCTCGCTTTATTCTTGCCCCCAAATTGTTGTGAAGGGGTTGATTGGACCACATTCACATCAGAAACCTAAGTTTGAGGGGGGGTAGAAGAGGGTGCAGTCGAACTGGGAGCAACCGTCGAAGAGGGCCGCTGAATCGTTCCAGTGGACTGGATGGTAGACTGAGTTTTGACAGAGCCAATAACTCCATCCGCATGCAAAGCAGTCGATGGTTTGGATGGATCGTTAGTGACACGGGTAGCGTTCGGTATCAACTCATACAGAGTAACAGATTGTAAGTACTGAGCTCGAGCGATGGCTTCTTCCTCGATGACCACACCGCCCATGGCTACATCACGAGCGATCTAGGGTAATAAGGATTTCGTGAACCATTCCGCTAATAATTGGTCAGGGATGACCGCTTTGATTAGCCTTCGTCGTCGTCTCCATTCATGGATATTATCAGAGATGTGTATGGAAGTTGTATGACAAAGGGAGGTTAATCGTTCAGTACCCATATCGTATCGGATGGGCAGTTGGAAGTGTGTGAGGAAGGACATGGCGAGGGAGTTGAAATCGTGAAAAGATGCGCGTGGTAATTCAATATACCATTTTGCTGCGGAACCCATGAGTGTCCATTGGAAAAGACACAAATGAATGGAATCATCCATGAGGGAGTTGGATGAACACCACAAATGGAAAGTCATCACGTGATTGTTCGGGTCTTCTCTGGAATTTCCGTCGAATTTTGGGATATCACAAGGAAGTTTTGCTGGAATAGCTAACCAAACCGGAGAATGATAAATGGGATCATTCGTTAACCGAGACAAGTCTGGAAGATCCAGGGTAGCTAGAAAAGGTAGTTTTCGGTTAACCTGTGGGTAATGTTGGTGTGGCATAGGTACACCAGTGGGGCCCATTACTGGGTTATGTGGATAATTATAACTAGTGGGCCCTCTCATATGAGGTTGGTTTTGACCAAGGTACGTAGGGTTTGAGGTGTTTTGAGAAGCCTGTGTGAGCGGAGGATAACCGGATGGGTTTTGAGGGTTATGGATTGGGTTGGGCATTTGTCCATAGGGAGGTTGTTGCGGAGTCTGAGTATTTTGTCCCGCCGGGAAATGTGGGTTTCCTGAAGAAGGGACGTTCCATGGATTGGGTGCGGCAGGCACATTTTGTCTCGTGGAGGCATGCGGATTTCCTTGGAAAGGGACGCTCCACGGATTGGGTGAGGCAGACACATTTTGTCCTTGTGGTTGATGGTGGACTCCGACTTGAGGTTGCCCCCTAGCATGAGGGTGTCCCCCGAATGGCATTTGTCCTCCGGTGGGAGGATGCCCCCCAGCTTGTGGTAGAGTTCTCAGGATTTGAGAGCCATACGTAAAAAATTGACCAGTACTGCCGAGCGGATTAGGACCACCAAGACCGGTCCCTCCGGGTTGTTGGATAGGAATGGAACTTCCCGGTAAAACTTGGGTAGTGGCCGCATTGGCAGTGAAAGAATTTAGTTCCCTGTAAACAAAAGGGAGTGTAGGTCTCGGCATTACAGGTGTGCCTATCGCGGCTTGCGTGACCACTGGATTTCCGGCGGGAATAGTCGGGATGTGAGGGACTATCGTAGATTGGGTTGTCTGGAGGGGAATAGTAGACCTCGGGCCAACGAACGGTATGTTCGGACCAACGAGTGTTGTGGCTATAAAAGTGGTGGCACCGGTAAAGTGATTTGGAGGTACGATGTAGGAGAAAGATGCGTCGGCACCTTCCCCTGTTCCATAGAGATCTCACACCAAACGTGGTGGAGTCCGAACGATGTCCACGGTCCAAAAAGGGTCATTTGCTAAAGGGTTTTGAGGAGACCCAGCCGGAATGTCTGGATTAATGACAACAAATTCTCCGGTAGAATTTAAGTGGAGGATCCATCGTTCGTATCCTTCCGGAATGCGGTATGCTTCTAGAGATTTCGAGACAATTCAAAAATTCTCCAAAGGGATGGGAACTTCTTCCTGGGAAGTTGTAGCGTTTTGAACCTCGCTCTGTTGAGGAGATTTCTCCATAGAATGAGGGGGTAAAGGGGTGTCTCCTTCCATATTTTCTGGAGGAAGTCCCTATAGCCTCCGCGAGTGTCGTGGAGGGTCGATATTGGTGGAAAAGAGTCGACGAAAAAAATCTATGGCCAACTAGCGAAAAGAAACAACACACGCTAAAAATCTAAGAATCACAACCAAGCAAACAGGACCTTATTTTGATGACCGTACTAGTTGGTGATGAAATCCAACGTCGCGTGATCAAGTCCAGAAGGGGTGGGGGTAGGGTGGAACAGTTACAATGGTGACCTGCTTAACAGACTTATGTCTTGGTGTAAGCTTCCACGCAGTAATTGTGGATTTACCCTCCAGGGAGCCCGAGTGAGTTTGACCAATGTCTGTTCCAGGTACAGTGAGACTTCCCGTCATTGTCACCTTGTGTAAGACCCTAAAGATTATGGCCACTAAGGTTACCAATTCGCAGTCAGCCCCTGGGCGGGAACAGTCGACAGTCCGATCAGGACGTATAGGCAGGGTATCAAGCCCGAAATCAACTAGAAGGCTTCCATGCAGTAATTGTGGATTTACCTCAAAGTGACCCCCATAATATGATCCAACCACCACAATCAGTTAAACCGTGGAGAATTAGTCTCCGTAGCTCACCCGAATGGGACCTTGTGCGTAACCCCTGTGTGAGAGGGGGATCCCAGGTAGACTTATACGATAACTGGATTTGACTGTCCCTAACTCAGGATGCTACTGTTTGTTTTGGAAACTTTGGAGAGTTATGCTCATGGCCTAATCCAAAGTGATACACCTATCCTACTGTTGGTGGAGGATACTAGCAAAGAAAAAGTTCTAGATGATTTTTTAATTAGCATTGATTTTTATGGCTGTTTTTTACGCAAAAAGGGGTGTATGGAAGTGAAACAAATGGAATTGTGACTCAGACCCAAAGAATGCATCGGTCATGATAAGCAGTCATTTTCTTTCAATGAACGTCTATCTAAGGGAGAGAGAGAGTTATTTTCACATAACAAGCACAAAATACGGAGTATCCTCAAACATTTCATTTTCTCAATCAAATCCTGATGTAATGCAAAAACCTTTTAAAATGCCTTCTAATATGCACAATCAATCATGGAGATGCTTTTTCATTGTTCTTATATGAGTTAAAGATCGATTCAACACAATGCTTGTCTCGCTAATTGTCTTTGTATGAATGAAAAATCAAACTAGCACAAGCTAAATTCATACAAATAATGTACCCTCTCGTTGCAATCAAAATGAAAAGTGAAAGAAAAGAAACAATCAAAGAGAAAACAAAATTCACCCCCAAAGCAAAAGTTGAAGAACAATGACCTCGACTCAGATCGAGATAAAGAGGTATGTAGGCCTTTGATGACCTTCACCAAGGTTTTTTACTCAGCTGATGAGGAGAGAAGAACAATGCATGGGTTTCAAACTTCACTCAACAGAAAAAACTCAAAAAATGGTGAAGAAGGCTGCAAGATCCAATCAACAAGGTATTTATTCTTCAAAAAGACAGATGTCAAGGCTGAAAATGAAGAACAATTGACTCACTAGATCACTCAGCAGAAGAGACACAGAGGCAAACCCTAACAGGGCAATTCTGGAAGGTTTTTGGGCCAAAAAGAGGTTGGCTCTCTGTTGCCAAGGGCAAGGAGCGTTATAGCGCTCTCTGTAAATCCATTAGGAGCGTTGGTGCTCTGTTAACACTAGGACAGGGGCGCCAGGATCTAAAACTCCAAAAATTGTCAGAAAATTCCAAAAATTGGGATTCAAACTTGACAAGTATGCTGAGTGTGATAAGGTGGGGAGCCAATCAGCTCATGAAACCAATCAAAAGAGTAGTAAACCAGGTCTGAAACAATCAAGGCACAGAACTAGGTCAATGAGGAGAAATCGAAACAAGAGGTTTCGATTCGAGGGAATTTCCCCAACGGAGTCGCCAGTTTCTGTTGTAGGAAAATCTTCCTGTGGATAGGTAGATCGCCTCTAAGGCTTGACCTTAACCCTAGACAGAAAAATGCTTAACATGGAAATTGACTTCCTTTCAAATCTATCTAAACTAATACATGAGAAGGAAGGATAACAGAAGTACCTATTAATCGATGTTTGTCCCTGTACGCTCTGAGTTGCGCTCCAATCCTTTGCTCCTCGCTGAGTTCTGCAGGAAAACAAGATACGACCACTTCCTACTCTATCGATATTAGCTTGAAAATATATCTATCAATTAATGATAAGTTCATGTAACATCAGACACAAACTAGAAAGAAACAGGCCAAGCGTGTCATATTAATGAGAATAACGACAACAGTGCTTACAATCGTAGATGCGAATGTGGCAGCTTCGTCAAGTCCCCTTTGTCTAACCCTTTCTCAAAAGATCCACAACCTGGCTGACAGCAGCTTCACTGATCACTGCTCCTTTGGCTGACTGTGTGTTTCCTATGAGATCATAGGTTTCATGCTAGAAATTCTTCCCCCTTTCCACCATCATAGAGCCTGTTTATATAGGTTAAGAGGAGCTTAACCTCTTGATTTATCTTTAGAACAAGTTGGGAACCTCCTCCTTAGATTGGGGATCTCTTGATGAAATCGAGAATTTGAGCACAACTGCCTCCTAATCTCGAAAGATCCTCCCCTTATTTTCCTCAACGGGCCAACAACTGACCCAGATTAGGGAGCGCTCCCTCAGAAGGGGCATCAGAGCGTTGTAGCGCTCCTTGGTGAGCCTTGGGGAAGCGCCAGCACTCTCAATATGAGAAGCGCTCCTCCAAAAGGGTTTGGGGAGCGTTATAACGCTCCTTGAAGCATTATAGGGGAGCGCCAGCGCTTCTGGAGCTAAAGTAGGGGAGCGCTCTCCCTCAAAACCTTTGGTTCAGGGTTCCTTTCAGGTGTCAAGAGTTACCTGACTCTAGTGAACCAGTTCTCCTTCTTCAAATCATTCATGTGAGATTTTATAAGTGTCTCCTTAGTGTCGTTATCATGGCATTATGTCTGATCATCGTTTTCGACACTAGTGACCAACTTGCGACACTTGCAAAAGTTGTAGGGAATATGCGACACTTACGACAATTGAGAGGAATATGCGACACTTATCCAGTTGAGCAATTTTGACGTGTAACAACAAGTCCATCCTAATGTTGGACTCATAACCTCTACTCATTCGCAGGGCACTTCGATCCCTACCCCCACTTTTACAAACTTTCACTCTACAACTCCACATGTTCCGCACGATCTTGTTGGGACATATTTGAACCAAAGAATGCAGACCCTTGCCAGCCAAATACAAATGACTGGAGGGAAACCACCATCTAGTGGACCTATCCCTCCTAGAATACCAACATTCTATAGTGGGCCTACCCCTCCTGGGGGACAACCCCCTTTTCATGTTCCTCTTAGAGGGCAGCCTCCCTTTGCCAGTCATACCCCGGTCATTAATACACCGCTGGCAGGGGGAAACCTTCGCTTGTTGGAAACCCTTCACAATCCTGGGGAGTATCTTCGAGAGGCACATTTACCCAACCCCATGTTGGGGGGAATTCATATCATAACCCACAAGGAGGAGTATCAAATCATGTTCCTTCCTAGCCATCTTATGGACAACCTTATCCGGACATCCCAAACACCACCTGGAGTCCTCAAGGACAAAAACCTTATCCTCCCCCAGGGTCTAATGTTTGTCCTCCCCCTAATGTGTATCCACCTTCGGGATCCACTTCTTACCCTCCTCAAGGGAAACATGTTTATCCTCCTTATGGGAAAGAAAATCACACGTTTCATAATGCTCAGAACCCATCGGGTTATGCAAATGTTTCTCAGCCATCATTGAATCTTTCTTATCCTGGTTAGTAACAACCATATGTAGGAGGACCTATCGGTTACAATTATCCACCTAACCCAATTTATGGTCCTGCTAGTGTTCCTATGCCACACCAGTATCATCCACAAATTAACCGACAACTACCTTTCCTTGCAACTCTGGATATCCCAGACTTGTCTCGGTTAACCAATGATCCTATTTTTCATTCACCAGTTTGGCCAGTTATTCCAGCTAAACTTCCTTCTGATATTCTGAAATTTGACAAAAAATCTGGAGAAGATCTAAATAACCATGTGATGACTTTCCATTTGTGGTGTTCATCAAACTCCCTCATGGATGATTCTATACATTTGCGTATTTTCCAGTGAACACTTATGGGCTCTGCAACAAAGTGGTATATTGAACTACCACGTGCTTCTTTTCATGATTTCAACTCCCTTGCCATGTCTTTCCTCACGCACTTTCAACTGCCTATTCTCTACGATATGGGTATTGAACTCTTGACCTCCCTTCGTTAAACTGAATCCGTGAAATCATTCTTGACATATTATTAGTAGAGTGGTTTACTAAATCACTTTTACCCCCGATCGCGTGCGATGTCGCTATGGGTGGCACGGTCACTGAGGAAGAAACCATTGCTCGGGCTCAGTACTTAGATTTGGTTTATTCACAATTTGGTACTTTGTATGAGTTGCTTCTGAATGTTGCTCAAGCTAATGTTGACCCATCAAAGCCATCATCCGCATCACATGCGGACGGTGTTATCAATCTGTCAAAACTCAATCTACTTCCCAGTCGACCACACTCTCCTCTATCTCCCCCCAAACTCAGACCTATGAGGTGAATACAGTTCAATGTTCCCCTTCACAACAATCTCAAAAAATACTAATAACAATGAACAACCAAAAAATCAAGCTCAAACACCTACTACCGAAAAGAAACCACAACGGAAACTGAAATTCCCATGTATCATTTTTGGTGATGATCACTACACTCAAGACTGTCCACATCACAATGAAGTGGCCAAACATTTCCAAGGAAATTTACAATCTGTTGTGCTTACTCAACCTTTTCCATAGAAACAATCCATGGTTTCTCAAACCCCCTCTCCTAGGGGGCAGTTCTACCCATCCTCATGATGAGGCCTCCACAATTGCACATATTTATATGTTTAATGGGATTAATTTGACCACTCCCTCTAATACATACGACACACCGGTTAAACCTGACAAAGGAAAAGTCACTAACGGTACCGATACTTTACCGGATCTATCACCATCCTCCATTAGTCCTCCATCAATTAATCCTCTATATCGACCACTTCATATTGAGAAACCTACATTCGACTCTATATTATTCCCTCCTAAGAGAACTATCTGTAAATCTACCTTTAAACCTAGTTCACGTGCTGCCCAAAACTACAACATTGTTGAAGATTTGTCTCAAGCATTGTGAGCTATGTCTGCATTAGAAGTTCTACGACACTTCCCCAATCAACGTAGAATGCTCTTGGATTCTATTAGCATTGTTGATTCTGAGTCATCCAACCATATTATGTTTAACCTGGACAATTATACATCTCGACTCTCCCACCAACTTGCTTTCCAAGTTGATGTTGTTGTTCACAATCAACAAATCCACCGAACTATTCTGGATGAGGGAGCCTCAACTTGCGTCATGTCTTTAGCATGTTGGAAAAATTTAAAATCACTCGCACTTAACAAATCCCCAATGATGTTACACACATTCGATGGGTGAGGTTTTCATCCCCATGCGATTTACAGTCCCTGCCCGTCCAGTTGGGCAGAAAAACCGTCACTGTTGATGTCGAGGTCCTCGATACTCCCCTCGATTACAACTTATTACTTGGAAGAAGTTTGTTTTATGCTATGAATTTCATTGCCTCGTCGGTGTTTCGATGTGCACAATTCTCTCATTAGGGAAAAATTGTCACTTTCGATCAGTTAGATTTTTGTACACTCAACGCTCGTGCTCTCACTACCAACAATATTCCATTCTTGGGAGATCACAAGATCACATATGAAAGCATTGGTGTTGGCTTGCTGAAGGATTCTAGCCTTATGGGAACCTTCCCTACACCACTTCCACCGACTACACATCATATGACCACTGTCGATATGATTTCGACCATGGCTTATCAATCTTTGAAATCATTTGACCCTTGGATTGTACCTAGTCCCTTGTAATTTGATGCACTAGGTGACACCATGCCACTTATTCCAGGTGAAAAATCATACTTTGTTTTCCAATCCGCTTCTCCCTATTTAGATGACCAACATCTATTGGCACCCAACAGTTACTCGATGCCATCATGATTCATCTCCTTGTCGTCTACGATCGACTACATTTCCCCAATTTTTGTTTCTAATGAATCTATTAGGGAAATGTTGATCATTGACGAACTACCTCAGGATGATAACCATCACCAACCTTCTTTTCTTCCCCCTCATGAATAAATTTGAGGATATATACACTCTATCTTCGCTCCTGATGTTGATTTTCCATTGTCTTCCATGACTTCAACTTTCAATGATTTGGATTCGGTAGTTGACATGGTGATCTCTTTGGTAGGGCTATTAGAGCCTGATCTCCTTACCCCTGTCACGACCCTCGACATGTATTCCTTCCAGAGTGATTTTCTTCCATCCAGTGAAAATCTCTTGGAATCCATGACTGAGTTTTGTCCCTTGACATGGTGTCCTTCCAGAGAGTTATTCTCTTGGAAGCCATGATCAAGGAGAGTCCACGAGCATAGTTTCTCCTCTATGTGACAGGATCGTTAAAAAATGAAACAGAGGTCACGAGCATAGTTTTCTCTTCTCTGTAGCAAGATCATTAAAAAATGAAATAGAAGCTTTGAGCATAGTTTTCTTCTCTGTAGCAATCTCGTTAAAAAATGAAACAACGATATGGGGATTGAACCCGGAGCCCTGGCTATAGTTATTTTTCTATGTCAAGATCGTTAAAAAATGAAACAACCACCTCTATTGAACCTTATTTTCATCCACTCTTATCCTTTTTCTCCCTCTAGTAGAGAAATTGGTGACAACCTCAAAGTTAGTGAATGAATTGAAGCTTGGAGGGCATGTCTCCAGCCTTTGATGATCATTCTAGATATAAGCCACTAGCTTTCAAGATGGGGGGCATACCCAGCTTAGTCCTTGTTCTTTCTCGTGCTCAAAAAAATGTGAGAATGTAACCGAGTAGACTTTTGTCACTTTTTCGGACTCACATGGATATACGAAAAAGGAACCCCTTGGAGTCATATTTAAGCTCTATTCAGACTCTCTAAACATGAAAATATTGTCGAGTGATCTTATTTCCTTTACCACTCGTTAAAAGGTTTGAAAGGACATCTTTCGAGTGATAATTTATCTCTTCTTCATCCTCGTGAGACTAACATTACGAAAAATGACAACATTGGAGTCATCTTTGAGTTGTTTTCAGACTCTCTAAATATGAAAAACCACCGAGTTTACCTTCTTTGGACTCGTTAAACAATCATACATTGAAGGGCCCATATGGGACCGAACCCTTACTTTTTTGAGTTCATTAAACAAAGGAAGAGGGACTTACCGAAGGTGAGTCATATCAAGCATGTTTTACCCTCCTCGAGCTCATTAAATTAAAAAGAGGTAATCGTCTATCTGGATGGGGGAAAAATTCAAAAAAGCAAGCCAAGCACTTTTTGAGAACACTACCAATAACTCTTACGGTCCCCCTTGAACATGACACTTTGTATTTGCACACATTTTAATCCACCGAGCCTCTGTACTAAGCCAATCCTATGAGTTTCTTTTACTCCTTTGGGTCACTTGACGAAATTCACAACATCCACTACATTATCAAGTTTTGGTTCATGTCACATTTCTATTGATGTGCCTCAATGTTCAAGGGAAGCATCTGACTCGATAGTTATCCATCACAAATATCTTGTTTCAATACCCGTGTCATTCCATGTTCATTTGATCTCCCAATTACATCTCTGTGTTAGTTTTGTTTCATTGATGGGGGATACATCAAGGCCCTCCCTTGACGAGTTTGTTCCTATCGACTTCAACACATTATCTAGGAACCAGACTTAGAAACCAATTAGTACCTTGGGACCTGCATGCATCAATGGCAGACCTCCTTGTGTCCAACAATGGGTTTACATCATTGACCTCTGATTGGATGAATCCACAAATGTTCGACTTCAGCTCATCTACTCACATTCGTCAAAATGTACTAGAGTACCCTGGGAATCATTGACATCAATGGTGATATCCCTTGTGCTTGTTAACGGTTTACCTCATTGACCAGTAATCAAGTGGTTTCTACCATGTTCTACATCAAGACATCTATTAACATGGTTAGATTTTCACTACATCAAGATCGGTAAGAAGACCCTGGGTTGAGTTTTCACTCTTATGTATACCTTGCCCAAGTTGTGAAGGAGTTATTTTGAATTATGACACATATATTGTTACATAGATCCACTTTGTATTGGTCATGGCTATGTCTTGTCATCTCATAGATCCACTATGTATTCTTTGTGGCTACGATCATTTCAGGTCATAGGAGTATAGATCCACATGGTATGTTCAGTGTCTATACCATTTTGTCAATATAATTATGGATCCATAGTGTTTTTTATGGAGGCCATACCTAAAAAGTCTTTATCACTCAAGCATAGGTATGCCTGCCTTGGGTTTGAAACATGTCATAATATTTGTTTGATGGTTGTGTGCAGTTTTTTCCAATATCTCTACATTCATACGCTTTCTCGCAAAAGTATACAAAGTACTTCAATCATCATCATCTTCTAACTTCACACTTTGGGGGGCAATCTGTTACACATCAAAATTACTCACTTTGATAATGTCGTCATTACAAGTGTTGTAAGTGTCGCATTTTGTCTGCAAGTGTCGCATCTTGATCACAAGTGGTGAAAGTTTCACAAACATAATACTACCATATTGCCTATGTTGTGCCTCTAACGACATCCTAAGGACACTTAAGACACCTCAAAGACTAGTTCTGAAGGTTCGTGGGCCATCATTTCCACCCACTTACTCATTTCATAACTCAATTTCAACACTTAATGTTTTCTTCAATTTCGCGGGTTCGTGGGTTCAAACATTCACTTTCCTTTTTCCGTGATCCTCACTTTGCACTTTAAGTTTTTTGATCTACCTTTCTACCATCACTTGAACTTCAACCTTGTTGTTGGTTTCGGGGTCCAAAGTATTTCATATTTCATGCATGCGATTATGACCGATCGTTCCTCTACACTTAGTATAATTTTGATCATCTCTACAACAGTGGGTTGGCAGGTTCACGGAAAATCCTATACTTAAATTCTCTCACACCCGTCCTTGCCATTTTGGTGCTTTTCCTAATACACATTAAAGTATTTTTTAATGCTAACAACTATATTGCATGCCCCGAAATTACCATCATGAATGGCGAAAGGATTGAGGAATTATTCATTAAAATCTCATTTAATATTCATTTGCCAAGGGATTAAAATATCATTGTCTTTTCGAAAAGATTTTTTTGAGATCATTATCCAATTGAAGAAATACTTTTTCCAACCTATGGAAACATCATCTAGAAAATAGTTTTGTGGTGACACTCTGAATATTTTTGGCCGCGAAGATCAAAACTTCCAGTGGTCAAGAGAATATTGGTATTATTCCTCCCCTCCTTCTGCATAGAAAGATGGGAATGTAATTTGGACATCTGGAATTTCTCGTGTTGGATGTGTTCCTGAGGTTTTATATTGTAAGGAAATCCTTGCATGGTGTGTGGAAAAGTGCGTACCAAATAAAAGAATCATACAACTCCAGGGTCATTCTCTAATTTCTCTTTCACCTCAAGTCTTCTGTAAGATGTTAAATCTATCAGATCCAACTCTTATTTTCAAAGGTGAATATTGCAGAGAATTATTTAAAAAAAAATAACAATAGGCTTGACCTCCTACCAAAATATTTGGATAATATTGCATATGTCACAACACACATAACAAGAATCCCAGTTGAATCTCTAAAAAATCCCTATCGAGAAATTGCATGGCCATTTACTAGAGTAAAAGGTCAATAAAACACTACTTCTATATCTTGGATGATTTTATATATTTTGTATTTCACAGTTCATGAACATGCCGGTTTTTATTGGGGAAAGCTTATTTATATCGAAATCTCTTCCCAATTGTCACACTACAAAAAAGATAGAAAATTGTTTATCTCCTCTTATTTGATATTTTCTATTGTGCATTGTTTCCAATTCCCAAACTTAACCATCAGTAAAAGGGTAAATTTTGAAACAGATCTCGTTACCTTTTGGTATCAGGCATTGTGGAGGCATAAAACCTCTTTGTTTTTAAATGAAGTTTATAATGATTTTGGTTCAGTCTTCAAAAAGATTTTGTTGGTTGAAAACACTCCAAGTATATTTTTTCAAGATACCAACTTTTTAGAGAAAAGGGGAACAATAGAGAAAATGGATAATCATAGTATCATAAGAATATTTTTCTCAAAAGAAAATCCTTCTTTTTTCCCATATTACGTACCCAATAAATTATCTATTACGGAGGTGGAAAGGCAATATAATTTATGGTTGCAATTTTTCCATAAAAAAAAAAGAAAAAGCAGTTTATTCCCCTACCATGGAATATTTGAGAGTTCGTTTTCAGAAATATAAATAAAATTGATGAATTTGATAATCATTTTAACAATGTGACTTTAAAATATGTTGAAAATATCAAAGGTTTTGATCTGAACAAAATCTTTGTTGGACATATGCTATTAGTAGGGTTCAATAACTCTTTCATTCAAACTATATTGAACGAAGAAGAAGAAGAACCTAACATCCAAATCGCTCATGTACATAATGTTGGTGGCTTATAAACATTACTTAGAAGTAATGATCTTTACAATAAAAAGGGGAAAAGCCCCAGTGAAAGAAGTGCTCAATCTCCAGTTGTCACTCCCAATAATACTACCTCCGGGAGCAGTGCTCCAATGACCCACCCAATTAAAAATATTGTCAATAGTAGTTTCAGTGGAGGGGGAGAGAAGAATCATCCCTCTATAAAAATTGAAAGTTCACACAAGTTTCCTGTGAGAAAGAAGAGAAACAACTCAGTGCAAGAGGAAGAAATCAATATTATAGAAAATGACATCCAAAGTTTTTTCTTGGAGGATATGGAACTAGAAGTAGATGTTGAAAAAATATTTCCTGCAATAGAACAGAAGGAGCATATTGCTCAACAAGATTCTTTACTGAAATTTATTGGGAATGAGACCTTTAGTGAACAATAATACTTCACTTTTCAAAGCATTTTTTTTTACAAAGCATCAAAAATCGTATTGTAGAAAGAATTGACCAAAAAAATAAAAAAGGAAAGGACCGCTCAGAGGTCGACCTCAAATATATGCGACCGTCCCATATTTCTAAAATCCATAGGGAAAATGGGGACACACTTGATGACTCTATTGATGATATAGAGGATGAGAATGCTAAATTAAAAGAGAATACCAAAGAATCAGAGACTTCTTTGATACCTCTTCCAATCCTGGCCAGTCCTTTTACAATGATTAAACCAACTACACCTCATATCAAGTTAAATGGTTCTTCAATGTTTCTCACAACGTTCTGAAATTATGTTGAGAAAAAAATTAAAAAGAGAATGTCATTGATAATAGAGGCCTGGGAAGTATCAAAAAGTATTGTTTCTTTTGGTTCAAGGGCACATGGATTTCATGAGTATCTCCAAGTAGATTTTAGGAATGAAGAAGGATTTTACACAGATGTTGTTTTACCATTTGGGATAAAGGTCTCAAAAATGACAGAATTGAAAAGGAGAGAAGAAGATATTCATTCTCCAAGTCGGATAAAACTGTTGAATGCCTATTGGAAAGAAAAGATCAAGAATTTGAGAAACATTGTCGAAGCATGCAATGAAGCCATAGTGAAAAGAGAAAAATTATTAAGAAGGCTCACATAGATATATTTAGGAGGAATCACTGATGAGGTGAAAGATCCTAAATTAATTTTCAATTCAACGTTTATGAAAAGAAATCAATTTGATGAACAAGTGGAAAGATTAAAGGGATTATCGACTGAGAAATTTAATGGCATAATTGAATATGGAAAGGAAGAGATAGATAATTTTCTTATTAATTATTCTATGAAAAATCAAGATATTGAGGAGGCAATCCATGACTTTTCTCATGACCTAAGAGAAGATTAATTGTTTAATATCAAAATTAGGCATCAAATAAATGTTGCACCAATGAGGAATTACATTGAAGATTGGTTTAAGAGGGAAATTGATAAATTAACTAAAGAGAGCCAAGAAATAGTAGTTGAGACAGTTCCTATAATAGTGAATGAGGAAAATAAAGGATAGCAACAAGAAAACGAAAGGCGAGAGATAACATCATAGTAAGTTTATGATGATCACATTTTTCTTTCCTTATCAGTTTTTCATCCATTTACTCCACTTCTTTGACTAGAAAGGTTTAACCGAAATCTGATCACTTCTTCCTGTCTTCCTTCCATGTCTTGCTACTGATCCGAAATTGATCTTTTAAATACTATGGTTAATTTTATACATGAGTTGATTTACCATTTAGGAATTAAGATAAGAAGAATATTTTAGTGAATGAATGTTGTAGCCATCATAAATAATGCAGAACATAAATTAAACATCAAGAACAACAAACCATAATGCCAAACATTGTTAACGGAGTTTGGCACAAATTTTCCTACGTCTTCGGGTCTTTGTCTTCAGTGGGAGGCTTCTTATTAATCCTTAATGCCTAAAATGAATACCAAGAAAGACTTACATAACATCTCTTGAAATGACCTTTCATATCTGCAACTTCTGGACAGAAACAGACATCACCAATGGCAACAACAGGTAATTTTGATACTTTTGATTATGGACTCAGTTATGCTTGGCTCGACATCTTGGGATCTGGAGGCACTTTTTTGTTCGTCTACTCATATGAAAAACTAGAATCCATATTCCGAATCTCTTCGAAATTCTACAAATTTTGATTATAAAGTCGAACTACTTTTGAACAGGCCCTCAGGACCTCCCCTCGACAAGAATCCTAATGTTGCACCTTGTCAGATCCGTACAGTTTCGAATTACGTGCCAAAACAATATTTTTTCTCGATTTTTGTGCCCAGCTAAATAATCCATGCTTTACCAAATTTAGTGACAGATAGCCAAACTTAGCGATATTTCTCCAGATTTGGAGGATTCCCGCCAAATTTGGTGGTAACCACCAAATTTAGCGAAAAATGGAAAACCTCTTTGACCTTCCAGAAGGTGCCATGTGGTTCCTCCTCATTAGGCCACATGTCACCTCATTATTGGTCCAAGCCACTTCAACTTTCCCAGTCAACTACCATGTGTCATTTATACAGCCACGTGAGCCACCCAAAACCTGTCATGTGTCATTTGTATAGGTTTCCATGTCATCGTATGACTACATCAGCCAACCAAAACCTACCACATGTCATTCGTACGGGCTACCACATCATCGTATGGCCACGTAATCCAACCAAAACCTGCCATGTGTCATCCATATGGGATTCCATGTCATCATACAGACTGATACGTGTGATTTCGTACAGTCCACGTCATTGCCACATCAACACCCAAAAATGTCAAATCCACCTGACACGTGTCACGATCATAGGTCTCTATGTGTCATGTTGATGTCAGCATGACATCATGTTCACCTCATTATCCATATTGTCAACGTCATCATTTGACTTTGACCTATTAAATTTGACTTTAACTTTGACTTTTTTGCATGTTTGGGAAAACAGTTCATAACGCGATAACTTTCACATACGGTGTCCATTTTCAGAAAAAAAAAATATATATATATGGATGAAATCAACATGACAAGCCCTACGTAATGGAGATGGTTTCATCTGATTCCGAGAAATTTGAAATTTTGTCCTTCCTGGATCTATTTTGGATCATTCCTCCCCACTAAGACCTTTTGGTCCTCCAAAAGGGTATTAACCAGTCATCAAATGTGGGATAGGCCTCCCCACTTGTCCTTTGTCTTTAAACTCTGTCATGTGAACATGTCACATCATAATTAATTGCAGAATAACCATCACAACTAAAATCATATTTTTATCCATTTGACCTCATTCACATCTTACTGAATCCACTACCATCGATGTAGAAAACATTACCAGTGATAATATCATAAATATGACTGAAATTGAACCAATATGTTTGACTAGCTTGCACGACATTAACTTATCTTTAAGCAAAGCACAATTGAACTCCCATCCTACAACCATCTCATGTTCATGCTTAACATCAACTACTTTACTTGGCACAATTATAGGTTTATTACTTCCATAAGTTTCCTTCTTTAATTGTTCCATTGTTAGAAGAGATTGATCTGCTTTAATATGATGAGCATGTACAACATATTATGGCCCATCTTTAGTTAAGTGATATTGATTATGTTCCCTATAGAATATTTCTTTACAGTCATACAAATAAGGTCTATCTAAGACCATTCCACATGTTTCTAGTGGCACCACACCACATATTACTTCATCCACATACTTAGATGTAATTGCAAATCTTATGATACATTGCTTTGTTATCGGAAATTTGTGATCTTTTCTTATCCAATTAACTGAATAGTGTTTGTGATGCATCTTAGTGTTTAATCCCAATTTCATAACCACTTCTTTTGAAATTAAGTTAGATTGAGATCCACTATCTATCAATGTATCGATCTTAGTATGTTTCATTATGACCCTTATATGAAACAACTTACTTCTTGAATCAAAACCATCACCAATTTTACATGTCAAACCAACTGTTGTAATCTTAGACTCATCAATTGAATCTAATCCCAAGTCTGTTGGTCGTGTTGTTGTTGCAAATTTTTGTCTCCCTTTCCTCTGCTTGAACCACTTTGGTCTCTTCTCTGGCTATAATTTCCAACAATTCTCATCATCGTCCCCTTCATTCTTTAAATACTTGCAAGAGATATTATCTTCCTTTACTATTGCTGAATTTTATTTCTTCTCATTCCCTTTGCCTTTTCCATCTTTCTTTGAATATGATTCCCCTAATACACCAACACCATTTTTCCCTGCTTCAATATATGTTTCTTGGAAAAAAAACTCATCAAGATTGGTAGGTCCAAACATGAATACAATATTACGAATATAAGCAGGAAAAACTCATATATACTTCACAAGAGTTTTTTATGTAGTCAATGGAACATCTAAAATCAAAGCCATCTTACAAAATTCATCTGTGTATTCCTACGTTGACTATCCTTTTCTTAACTTAAGACTTTTCCATTCAATTGAAGCCTTTTCCTTATACACCAAAGGATAGAATTTTTTTCTAAGTGCGGAAATAAAATCTTTCCATGATGGAAAAATCTTACCAACTTGTTGAGTTCCATGTTGCATCTTACTTTGCCACCAAATGAGAGTTGTGCCTTCAATATGAAGTGATGCCAATCTTATTTTTGTTGCCTCATATTTGATTTGTTGCACATTACAATATACCTACATCTGTCCAACCCAGTTATTAACTTTGCCATTAACTTTGCCATCATACATAGGTAAAACAAATTGTACATCGATTTTAAGTAATGGCATATCAGACTTATGTTTATGAGAATGTTTTCTTGAAGAAGTAGTATCTAAACTTTCACTTGAAGAAGAAGAAGATGATGGAGATGAAGGAGGTGAAAGAGGAGATTTTGGAGGGTCCTCTCCTTCTTCACTTTTGTCTTTCTTTGAATACTCCCCTTGAACTGGTCTCTTCCATTCCAAGTAATTGTTATACAATACTTTTACCATATCTGACATGGCAAAGAAATTTCTTTGAAACTCTCTTTCGTTTTGAGAAATTCCTTCTTCCGATTGCATCTTCTCACTTTGAGAAGTCCTCTTTCTTGATCCAATCTATGGATATCCTTCTACAATCTCTCCTTCACCATGACTTAGCCTTTCCATGGTAATCATGTAAACTCAAACAACCAACTGTCAACATGCTTTGATACCACTTGATCTGAAATTCATATTTTAAAGACTATGGTTAAGTTTATGCATGAGTTGATTTACCATTTAGGAATTAAGAGAAGAAGAAGATTTTAGTGAATGAATGTTGTAGCCATAATAAAGAATACAGAATAGAAAGTAAACATCAAAAACAACAAACCATAACACCAAATATTGTTAACGGAGTTCGGCACAAATTTTCCTATGTCTTCGATCCTTTGTCTTCAGTGGGAGGCTTCTTATTAATATTTAATGCTTAAAAACAATACCAAGAAATTCTTACATAATAGCTCATGAAACCACCTTTCATATTTTCAACTTCTAGACAGAAACAAACATCACCAATGGTTGCAACATGTAATTCTAATACTTTTGAGTATGAACTCAGCTATGCTTGGCTCGACATCTTGGGATATAGAGGAAATTTTATGTTCTACTCCTCATATGAAAAAATACAAGCCATATTCAGACTCCCCTCGAAATTCTGCAACTTTTGAGTGTAAAGTCGAACTACTTATGAACAGGCCCTCGGGACCTCCCCTTGGCACGAATCCCAATGTTGCACCATGTTAGATCCGTACAGTCTCAAACTACGTTCCAAAAAACTATTTTGTCTCGATTTTTGTCCCCGACTAAATAATCCAGAATCCACCAAAGTTAGAGACAGTTGGCCAAATTTAGCGGGATTTCGCTATATTTGCAGGATTCCCGCCATATTTGGTGGTAACCGCCATATTTGGTGGTAACCGCCAGATTTGGTGGAAACCACCAAAACTCTTTGACCTTCCAGAAGGTGCCATGTGGTGCCTCCTCATTGGGCCACGTGTCACCTCTTCATTGGCTCGAGCCACATCAACCTTCCCAGTCAACTGCCATGTGTCATCCTTACGGCCATGTAAGCCAACCAAAACTTGCCACATGTCATCCATACTAGTTGCCATGTCATCATATGGCCATGTCAAACAACCAAAACCTACCACTTGTCATCTGTATGGGTTGCCATGTCATCGTTCGAACTGCCACATGCTAGTCAATACAGTCCACATCATTGCCACATCAGCACCCAAAAATGTCGAAACCACCTGACATGTGTCATGCTCAGAGGTTGCCACATGTCATGTTGACATCATCAGTCATATTGTTGACTTCATCAGTTTACTTTGACCGGTTGACTTTCACTTTGACGTCTTTTTTCTATTTGGAGAAAAGTTTAGAACGCAATAACTTTCACATACGTTGTCCATTTTCGAAAAAAAATATGTGGTCGAAATCGGCACACCGAGCCCTACGCAATGGAGTTGGTTTCATCTAATTCTGAGAACTTTGAAATTTTGGCCTTCTTGGATCCATTTTGGATCAGCTACTCTACCTTTTCCCGTCATTTTCTCTCCATAGTTTGCTTCTTGTTTATATTTACTTTTATGTTTCGTGAGAGCTCCAATCCCAATCTTGTGGACAAATACATTTTAATTTCAAAGCTTTGTAATAGAATTTAATATTTTTTCAAAAATCCCAAGAGAACTAAATCGGGATCAATTTTTACTGTGTTTTATAACTCTAAGTTTTTTAGTATTAAATATTTGAGATTGAGATATCATTTTCTTCCTTTGAGCTCCACATGTGTCTACTCTATTAAATTTCTCTTATGTGTACGGATCATCTTCTTTTATTTTTATGTGTGATCATAAATCTTTACTTTAGCTATGATGGATGTGAGGAAATTTTTCTTATGTTTTCAAATGTGTGATGTATGAAGTTCCTGGTCATCTCTCAAGAATTCTCTTTAAAATAAAACATTTTTATTTTCTAGAACTGTTTTTTTAATATAATAGTGGACTTTCTCAAAGTCCTATATCATTTTGGAAATTTAGAATTCAAAGAATATCATAAAACAGAGAGGAGTACCACCTCTATAAAAAAGAAGGAGGACTTGTATCCTCATGAGGTTGGCATTTTGGTCCTAACGGATTCAAACATCAATAATAGGTTACTATGTATGGAGGTTGTATATAGTAAATAAGGCCCATGTAGTAGCATGACAGAAATAATTCTAAGAAAGTTGACTAAAATGTTTCACCTACTGAAAAAATTCTTCTCTAGAATGTTCCTAGGAGGTAGATAGAACTATGTAAAGAAGTAGAAGAAATGTAATGAGATGTCTTATGAAGTATATTTCGATTGGAGCTCTACTCATTGGAGGTTTCCCCCTCAAAGAGGAAAGAGAACATTTCTCTCATCAATAAAGGTATAATATTTTGTGGTATTATGGTTCTTTTATTTCCTATTATTGTTGTAATCTTCCATTTCTGCAATTGATCTTGGTAAATTCAATATCTATTGTGATGAACTATTCCAGTGGAATAGCGATGTCATTTTATAGATGACAAACCAATCCTCTACCTACCAAAATCTTGATTCTATCAATGATAAGCTCGCCAAACTAGAGTCACTTCCAAATTCATGGCATTGCAAACTTAATCTTTGAGTTCTGAGTGGATAGACTAGCCATCCCAAAAGGAAGGAAATGAATCATCCAATCCCGCAAGGCCTCACTCTACCCCACTTGTTCATGAACCTATGACACAAATGTGGCATAGAATACCTAAATTGGATCTCAACAAATTTTATGAATCTAACCCCATGGGATAAATCACTCAAATGGAAGCTTTTTTTCTCTACATGGCATCATAGATGACTTAATGAAACTTCATGTGGGTCTTTTATATAATTTAGATATTGAATGTTGAAAATGGTTGCAATTCCATAAGAACTCTTGCAAGGCTTATATTTCTTGGACACAATTTGTCTCAAACCTCTATGAATGCTTTGAAATAGACACTTATTATTTGGGATGTGTAACCAAGATTAAATAATCTAGTAAATTCAAAGAGTTCGTCTTCACTTTTGAGAAACTCATCATACACACCAAAGGCATGTCTGCAACTTTTTTTCAGGAATGCTTTATCAATGGTATAAAATAAGAGATACATGTGGAATTCGTTGAAATGAATTTTGATGTTGTGCCATGGGTCCACATGGAACCATGAGGGGATGCCATGTCACCCCTCCAACTACCTCGTTTTTCCTCATCATCCTCTCTTCTCTCTCTTATCCTACCTTACCTTACCTTTACCTTTCTTCTTTAATGCTTAATATATAATTAAAATAAATATTAACAAATACAGGACCCACCCATATTGGATGTCACATGCCACTACTATAGTGTCCCATGTCACTAGCAGGTCCCATCCCCCACCATTACTTTTGGTGTGAAACCTATTCGTACCCCAGATCTAACAACGAAGAATCAATATTGATCAAAGATTATGGTTAATTTTCAAAGTTTGAAGTATTTGGGCATTAATGGAACCCTGACCCCCCCTAAAACCACCATACCATCGAGGTTACACGTGGCACTCCCACAATTATTTCGGAGGTTTATGCCAATTTTGAAAACCACTCAACAAACTATTGATACCACTAATGGTAACAGGCCACCAATCTATCGATTTCACTACCACGACGGTCTACCGCCCTGCCACTAGGGCCTATCACCCACCACCATGGACTTTCCACTATATCAGTCCATGTCATCACTACCATGTTACCCTCCACGTGGCCTCCATGTCATGATGACATCATCGTATGGAAAATTTTCCAAATTATTCCAATATCCCAAAAATGCATAATTTCAAGAACCGTCATTCAGCCGCCCAAGAACCTTCTAGCTCATCCTTTGCAAAAATAATAGACTTACACCCTGAAAGTTGGACCATACATCCTATCATTTAAAACCTCACTCAGATACCAATCTGTGAAATACGCGGACCACCAATCTGGGCCATGTCACTTGCGAAATAAACTCTGAATACCAAACTATAACATACCCATCAACCTGAGTACCCCTAAATTTGTCTTCTTAGGAACATTCAATTTTTTTTTACCAATATTTAATTAATCAAGAAACATGTTACTAGCACATGCAACAATCAAAAACATGCTAAACCATATAAGAAATGAATAACAGGTTATGTCCAACATTAACAACAAGCATGCACATTATAAACACATATTTCAGAGATGATAAATATGCATCAAAATATGAATTCATAGAAAACACATAAAGCAATTATCTTTAAATTAACCATTCACTAGTTGGATGCAAACTTTGGAGGTTCCACCCAACCACAGACAATGATGTTCCAAATTTCAACAACATGTCACCCCTGAGTCAGGGCTATCAATATAGAAGGATAGGTCTTAGTCTGAATCTAACACACACAACCAGTGTTTGCATAGGGGCAGACCCAGGGTTCAATGATTCAAAAGTGCACCAACAAATCCCTAACTACTATCCCTTTTGGCAACACCTACGAAGCAGATGAATTCTCACTCGAGGTAGAGGTTGGGGGGTTGTAGCACTCAAGTGTCTACAACCTAGCTGGGACACCAATTTGTGATCATGATACTTAATAGAGAACTTAGCCAATAGTATGCATTCAGTATGATTCTTATTCACATCGCAGATTAACCCTAATTGTAGATCAGCGTAGTATTAATCAATATGAAACACATCTAAGAATTCAACACATAGCATCAGAGCATATCTAGCATTTATTCATGTATCAAGCACTAAGCACTAATGGATCTACCTATCATGTATCCAAAATAGTGCACTAATAAAATATAAACATAACCATCATTAACACATAGAACAAAGAAAAATAACACAGGATATGCATGGTTCACCCTCGTGTGGGGATACGTCCACCAACTCTTCTTCTTCTTTATTAGATTTTTCCAATCTTCTTACATGCACCAAGCCACAGATCCAACTAAGCAAAGGACAGGATATATGCACGCACCTCGCCAGATCCTCCTTCCCCAGATTAGGTCAAGGCACAAAGACAACTACAACCACTTGCATTTAACTCTACAAGTCTCACATACATTATGCACAAAGCATTCACAACTATTCGCACTTAGCAACCCTCACAGGTTCTTGCACAAAGACGATCAGAACTACTTCTTACCTCACTTAACTACTTATTTATACATTACAAAAAGGGCCTAAACATGGGTAAACCCATGGGCTGACATCCCATACCCATTACATAAACCCTAAAATAAAAAAAATCCCACAAAAAAGGGTGATATCCCGCGATCTCCGCTTCGCCTAGGTGCTCCATCTTCGACCAGCCTTTCGAAGTCCCAAAAATTCTCAAACACGAACAAGGTTCTCTCAAAACTTGGTTGAGGGAAAATAGGCCCCTGACACTCACTTGTGACTAGTCCCGAGTCACTCTAAACTGGGAAACACTACTTCGAAGGCCTTGAGCTTAGCTCGCACTGCCTCAACTTGTTGCTTCACTAGAACCTCCTACTCGGCGAACTCCTGAAGTACTTGGTCAGTGAAAGGCCCTTCCAGACATTGTTCTATTGTTGCGACCACCTCTTCCAACTATGATCCTTGTCCCTCGATCTCTTAAAAAAGTGTGCAGGATTCATCCTGCACCGGCTGGAGTCTCTGTGTCACCTCCATCACTCTGCTCTGAATGGAAGTGACCTTCTTCTAAACTGTGCATTGCTCTTGTGACCTTTTCATCTTCTCCACTATTGTAAGAAGTTTTAGCTGCACTTGCACGGTGGAAGCCTGTTGCTTCGCCTCCTGGAGTTGTGCTACTAATCTCCTTAGCTTCGGGTCTTCTACAAGGCACTCGTAGGTCTGCACATTTTGATCACTCAGTTTATTTCATTCTACGACCAATGCCCTGATTCTTTCTACTACGCTCCTGGCATTTTCTTCCCTTTGATCTCGTACTTCCTGCGGAGTGCTAGGCACTACTTGAAGTTCTATCTCTACTACTCTTGCTTGAAGTTGTTAAATGGATTCAACGAGCTTCCCCACTTGTCTCTCATTTGTCTCTTATTTTTTCTATGCCAAGCCTGGCACAAAGATTAATTCTCTAGTCACTACCTCTCTAATCCCAATATACTCTATGAGCAACTGATCTTTCTCTTTCTGGATTTCCTCTTTGTCCACTTTGAACTTCGCCCGAAGGTCATATTTTTCTTGTTGTGCAACCTGAAGTTTCTCTAGGGCTTCCTCCTTTTCTTGCTTCAAGGCCTCTGTGGCCTGCTTCTTTTCTTCTTGGACTCGATGAAGGTGAGCCTCTGTCGTATCTTCTAACCTTCATAATTGTGTGGGCTCATCCCCCAATTCTACATTTTCTGTTGACGATGGTGCAATAGACACTGCGTGGCTCCAGTAGATGGCTTGTTGTACCCCCTTCAACTCCACCTTGATTTTTTCATACATCATCTCCTTATTTTCTTCATGTCATTGCAAGATACCCTTTGAAGAATATTCTACAGCTACAATGATGAGGTCAACATCATCTACTGTGAGCACATTCTGTGGCTTGGGCTTGTTGGCTCAGGATTTCTTCTGTGTTGAGGGTTTCTTCGGAGAAACCTTCCTTTTCTTTGATGTCTCTGCCTATGTTAGGGGATCCTTTGGCGGTGTTACTTCGCCCTTTTATTTCTTTTCTTCTTCCCCTTCCTCCTCTTGGTTTACTTCATTGCCTCCTCCTCTACCAGGTGAGTCAGGCACAGTTTCCTCTGATGTGTTGTCCTTCTATTCACTGTCTATGTAATGCACTTCCTCCTTCTTATTTTTCTTAGCACTGCTTGCTCCATCATACTCCATTCGGGTAACCACAGAACTTCTCATGAGGTTAGGGTTGGACAGTTCTGCATCTCCGACTGATACAAGGAATTTAGTTGGCCATTCTTTAGTGATCTCTTCCAGATATTCTTCAGTCAACTTATAATACGACTGAAGCTCCTCTTTACCTTCATCCTTGCATGTATTAATGTAGATAAATCCATATCACTTGAATACCACAAGGTTGTGAACCTCGCGGCCAATCGTTCTGATGTCTCGAATTCAAGGAATTTCACTCCCTCTATCATCTCACAAGCAAAAAATGTTATTATTATCAACAACCAACTAAAGTGGAACTCGTATCCTTGGTCATGTGCTTCGTGACAGTCCTTATCCAACTCGTTGACGAGGTATCTCGCTCAGTTCATTTCCATCCCTTCGACGCAGTTCCCTGAAAGGTCGACTACGAATCATGCTAGGTTCACTACACCATCCTGGATGGAGGCTACCTTGTAGCCTCGCTTCCCCTTCTCCACATCACCATACGCCTCCTTGGTGCGTTGCACCAAGAAGAGATTTGACGTTTTCCCAGGGTATAATTTTTGAGGGTCTGGTTTCTGCATGCTTAATCTAGTAATGAGGTGGATCAACGTCGGATCCATAATGATGCGCCTATCCAACTGCAGGTACCCTCCATGGAATCATGACAGAAGGATTTTAACGCACACGTTAACCTACTGATGTCTATCAAAGTGTGGGATCCTCATGATGTTTAGTATAGTTGACCTCACTATCTCCTTGATCCACGGTTGGGGAACTATCTTAGGCTTCTTCCCAGTCATTTTCATCAAGTAGCGATGTGGTGTGAGCATCGCGTAATTATTCCTATCGTCGAGGTTAAAATAACTTATCTTTAGAGCTAGGATCGGTCCCAATTGCGGTCCTACTACACGTATCCTTTTTGGGAGGTACATAGTGATGAGTATGTACTTGAAATATCTCAGGACAGTATCATGACTAACCCCGCCAGCCAAGGGCGGGATATAGTCAGGAAAGACCGACAACATCTTCTTTTCATTCGCCATATCGTTGTGGTGCTTTCTTATCTTCTCTGTCACAGTTCGGGATGGCCCAGATCAATGTCTAGTCGAGGTGGATGCTTGCAATCCTCTCGTCGATGAGGCCTATACTCCTATAGACATAAATTTCTCATCCATAAGGTCTATCAAGATCTCTTCTACGTATTTCTCGACTGTGTTAAGGTCGCCCAACATACACGCTCGTAATCAAATAACTCAGGTAGGCGAGCAGATACTCAAGTTAATCAAATCAATGGTGAGGTCTAGACAGCACAGTGCGGTAGGAAATCATGTCTCTATTAGCTCAAATATCTTAGTTTGCAAAAGCAGTCCCAGTGTGGCATTCGACAAATTATATAAGAAATGTCGTAACGAATTCCTTCAACGGGTCGAAATTCCTTAATCAATATGATTCCATCTGTTATGGCGTGGTCTCAATGGTTAAATGGTGATCTTTCTGGAAATAACTTTGTTTCTATCCCTTTCAGAGTATCATTCTAATGGTTGGGGCGCCTCCAACAGTCATATAGCTTCGTCGTGGTGAAGTGTCAGTCTACGTTGTTCTGTTATTCTGGCGAGGTTCAAGTTGTGCAAGCCTACCCTCTGCAAAGCTATCCCTGGAACTTCTTGCATCTTTTCTAACTTTGCCTTCTTCTTACTGAGCTTTCTTACCTTCTTCCCTATGATCTAAGTCATGGGGTTCCTCTTTACATTCTTGTTCTTATATTCTCTTAGCGTAGTAACTTCGCAATGTTGAGGGTCTTTCAAAGGGTTCAAATGTAATACCTCTTCTCTTACTATTTCTAGGGTAGGTGCTCTTCTCTTCTGCATGGATAGGGTTTTCAAGCCTTCCTGTGTTCTTCCAGCTTCGATAGCTAAGTCTTTGGCCCTCAGTTGCTTCGACTTGTCCTCTTGTTCTCCTATTATTCATGCTATTCTCCTATCCATGAAGTCCCTTAATTCTTTATTTTTCTGTTCTGTAGCTTCTTCCTCTTATTTCCTCCAGATCCAATCTTTCTCAATCCAAGCCTTTCCTAAAAAAAGTGCAAAAGGGGTGTTTTTCTCCACAAACTTAATGACTTCAAATTCTTCTTCGGTCAATGTTCCATGAGAAATCGTAGGTACGTTAATAACTCTTCCACACAGGGTTATCATATTTCCTTTAAACATTCCTATCCTTCCCAATGTAGGAATCCTAGCTAGCTTTCCCAAAATTTCCCAAGTATTTTCTAGCATAAGAATCACTTGGATTTCCTCATCTAACACATAGTCTATGTCAAAGTCTCCTATTCTTGTTTCTATGCACTCCTTCTTTTTTAAGATCTATGGTAAACTGATGTCTCTGTGATCCTTCAGTGTTTCTCTCATCTGTAATAATATATTCTCTGATTCTTTCTGATTCTCTAACATATCCTTAGTTTCTTGATCTTCCTTATGGTTTTCTTGTCTCAGGTTCATCTTTTCAACTTTATCAATCATTCTAGGGCAATCCAAAAACTCATGAGAAACAACTTTACAACAAAGAAAAATAGGACCTATGCCAGGGCATTATTTACCAATATGCCACAGTCTTCTGTAGTTATAGCATAGTGTCAATCCTCTCTATCTCTTAAACGATCCCCAACATTTTTTGTACTGCACACTAGGATCACACTAATGGACATGCAATCTGCAAGCATTCTTTCTAGGTTCCTACATCCACTTGTCAGTCCAAAAATTATTTCTATGCATAGGAATAACATATCTTTCACTATTTCTATCAAATCTATTCAGATCAAATCTTCTTTATTCTATCTATGCCCTATTTTTCAGACTAGGACCAAATCTATCAAACATACCTAGATCCATTCTTTCAAAGAAAATTTTTCCACTTATCTTACCTTTATTAGAGCACAAATCTTTACCATATTACCTCTTTTCTTCAGATCAGGATTCTCTTTTAGCACAGAGATTTGCAAATCAAGTAGAATATTGCGCACTACAGCAACAGATCTGCGCACAAATATTTTTCTTTTCCTCAGTTCCCAACAATCACAGTTTCAGGTCCTAGCAATGGAACCATTTGTTGGAATAGGGGTAGACCCATGGTTCAACGATTCAACAACGCACCAAAAAAACCCTGACTACCGGCCCTTTCGGTAACACCTATGAAGAAAATGAAGTCTCACCCAAGGTAGAGGTAGGAGGGTTGCAGGACTCAAGTATCTAGAACCTAGCAGGGACACCAATCTGTGATCACGATACTTAACAAAGAACTTAGCCAATAATATGCATTCAGTTATAATTCTTATTCACATCACAGATTAACCCTAATTGTATATCAGCGTAGTATTAATCAATACCAAACACATCTAAGCATTCAGCACATAGCTTTAGAGTAGATCTAGCATTTATTCATGTATCAAGCACTAAGCACTAATGGATCTACCTATCATATATCCAGAATAGTGCACTAAGAAAATATAAACATAACCATCATGAACACATAGCACAAAGCACAATAACACAAGATATATGTGGTTCACCCCAGTGTGGGGCTACGTCCACCAACTCTTCTTCTTCTTTATTAGATTCTTCCAATCTTATTACATGCACCAAGCCACATATCCAACTCCACAATGGAAAGGATATATGTGCGCACCTCACCAAATCGTCCTTCCCTGGATTAGCTCAAGGAACAAAGCCAACTACAACCACTTGCACCTAACTCTGCAATTCTCACATACAGTATGCACAAAGCATTCACAATTATTCTCACTTAGCAACCCTCACAAGTTCTTGCACAAAGTCGATCAGAACTTCTTTTTACATCGCTTAGATACTTATTTATACATTAAAAAAAGGGCCTAAACATGGGTAAACCTATGGGCCTACATCCCATACCCATTACATAAACCCTAAATCCCAAAAATCCCGCAAAAAGGGAGAGATCCCGAGATCTTTGCTTCGCATGGGCGCTCCGTCTTTGACCAGCCTGTTGTAGTCCCAAAAATGGTTAAACATGACCAAGGTTCTCTCAAAACTTGGTCGAGGGCCAATAACCACCTATCAAGATATAAAGGTTTTCCCAACCACACAACACTCTTAGTTTACCATCCCTCTTCCCTTCATCCCGCACAACACAAATAAATTAACCCCTTTTCTCTATAATGCATTCTCTCATGTTTTTCAACTTCTTTTCCAGGACTCCAGTGCTACTGGTTAGGAAATATCAATGCTAGAAACTCCAAGGATTCTCGATTATGGACAGTTCTCTCTCAACTTCCATTATTCTCATGCACACGTGCATCCATTCTGTTCTAGAATAATCAATAATTTATTGCAACCAACAAGAAATGGCTCTTCTCTCACCCTAATACATTTCCCATACCCATACCAAGAGAAAGAATGAATGAGGAATGAATAACAAATGAATGCAGAAAAATGAATGAAGAAAATTGAATGATGAACCATGAATGGTGAAAAATCAATGGTGAACCATGAATGAAAACCCCCCAAACAACCCAAAAATGGGGTTTATATAATTACATGCAATAAAGAACCATGTTGCCTTCCCCCATGAAGCTCATGTAACCACTTTCCCAAATAAATCCAAGATGAGTAATTAAAATAATAATAAAAATACTTAACCCCTTTAGCTCCCCTCTATCATGGAATCATAGCCCCATATATCTTTCCTTGTCTTTCTTGCAACTAGTGATGTATTTTTTTTAAATCTTCAAAGCATTACATTTCTAGGTATTATGATCTTTCAACTTTATATCCACTCTCGCCTTTCATCAAATAACAAAATTACATTATTAATCTAGGGAATCAAAATCGGGGTATTACATAAAACATGTGAACATTGCAACACCATGCTTTCAAGGTTTTGTTCACTTTGGGAAAGGACTGACACACTCCTTTCTTATGTGAGTAGAATGAATATATAGCAAGCAACATAGTACAAGAAGTAAAATCCTCAAATATAATATGTGCTATAAAAAAAAAATGGAATATAGATTGTTACATTGCAAGAAATTATTGTCTTCCTAAGTGATGTAAATTATATGATCACGTGAGTCTGATTTGGAAAATGTGCATAGACAATCACTGCTCATAAATTTTAAGAAAATTTACAATAGTAATAACAAATATTTCTATATGAAATGGGTGATAAAACATAATGGACAACATTGTACATGTGTCTCAAGATGTTATGTTGCACTGGTATGTAAAAAAACATTAAGACATCGTGTTCATCCCAAATAGTGTAAACATTTTCTAGTGTGGTAGAAGGCTAAACTTTTAAGAAATTTCACAAGAATAATAACACATATTTCTATATTAAATGGATGACCAAACATAATGGACAACATTGTACATGTGGATCAATATGTTATGTGGCATTGATATGTAAAACTAAGTTAACCCAATGTGTTCATCCCAAATAGTGTAAACATTGGTTGGTGTGGTAGAAGCATAAACCAGTGAGAAACATTCCTATATGAAATGCATATCCATTTTCTATGTGGAAAAGAATCTATAACAAAGAAATCAAGAATCAACTCAAATCAAGGCTAGATAAAATTGTGAATACTACAAAAAAATTCTTTTAATATTATATTCGCTTTGGAAAAGGATTATCACACTCCCCATTTAGTTGACAAAATGGATATTCACCAAGATATGGAATAAAAATGAGGAAAATTCCTAAATATATGTTTAGGTAAGGAATTCATCTAAACATAGCCACATATGTCCAACGCACAACTATATTGTGTAGTTGAATAGTGATTTCTATGTTCATCGTATTCACATGACCCTCTACCACTCCTACAAATTCAATGAAAAGAAGCAACGTAGAATAGGATTGAAAATAGAACAAAAAAAACAATACAAGGAGGAATAAAAAAGGAATCCCAATTGTTGTTCGAGCCAAGAGAATAATGGTTTCCCCAGTCATAGCATAGCCAATCCTAGAATGAAGACAACTTCAAGTCAAACAAATAAATAATTTCCATGGAGAATATGCATGTGATTTTCAAAGAGAAGGAAACAATGACACAAGGAATCCATGAATCAACTTGTCCCTAATAATGAATCCAAAATTTCCCTCATTTATATATTTTAGTAGAATAGCACCATTTTTTGGACTAATGTCATTAGGAATTTCTTTTAGTAAATTATAAAATATTGTATCAAATTCCTTTACTGACTCATTTTCCTTCTTTTTCTTCTCATTAAATTGTGCCAACAACAACCTACCATCCATTTTGGTTCCCCACCTATCCATAAAGGTATCATGAAAATATTTCCAAGTCTTGATACTCTTATCATGAAGGTTATTGTACCATTTTCTTGCATTTTCCACTAGAGAGGCAGCAACAAGCTTCAAGGTTGCATCCTCATCATTGTTATTAAGTGCATGAGTTTCAAAAGTTGAAAAGAAATCATCCAAATTGTCTTCGAATGTGATAACGTTGGTACCAGAAAATCTAGAAAACCATTTATCGAACTTCTTAGGTGTATCATGAGGGTATCCTTGAATTTTGGACATGTCTAAAGGCTTGAAAGCATTGGAAACCCATGATTGCAAAGACATTACAAATAAAGGAATTCTTTATCCAAACATGGACTTTACTATCAAAGAGTTATGAGGAGGTTTCCTTTTATAAACCTTGGTAGGGTTAGTAAATATTTTATTAGGTTTAGGATTATTTTTTTCAAGACTTGGGTTCTCTTGATCTGGAGTCACCAAATGAGCACACTAGAATAAGCTTTGATGTAATCTCATCAAAATTTGGTTGAAGCATAGACTTTGGATTTCCAAGGAGAATAATTTAATCCTCCCCAACAATGGCGCCAAATAATTTATCACAAAATATAGTGCCTTTGTGCAAAGCCTTTCACAAGGGCTAAGACAAGTGTAACATGGAAGTGTTACCATTGTCACCTTATTAATCACTTCCCTTGTTTTAGTGAAGGATGAAATCCAACACAAGGGAGACTTCCTTAGAAACCTTAAGAAATCATATAGCAAGATGGGATCAAGTCTATAGCCTCCTATATTAGTTACTCAAATACACCACCACTAAATCAAATTTTTCGAGGTGAGTATAAAGTGGTTCAATCAAGCAATTTCCATATTTGTGTGCGAGAAGTATCCAAGACAATTTGTGATATTTATTAAGTTACAATAGACCAAGAGGGTACCCCAAACACTACAAATAAGAGAAAAATCTATGGTTGTGCAAAACTTGTGTGAAATATGACAATCTTCAGCAAGATATCCAATTAAAACAACAACAAGAAATCAACCCTTTAAACAAGTAAACATGCAATAAAGTTAGGGATAAAAATGCAAGTTAAACTAGGGTTTTATGAACAATTATTTTCTTAAATATAGAGGGCACATAATAGCACTAAAAATGAAAGACTTCAATCCCTAAAGGGATGAAAATTCAATTATCAATGCAATAAATGACAACAAGATATATTTTTAAGTGTAATATGTCAACTAATCCCTAGACGTCCAACCTAATTATGGCTGAAAATTGAATAATAATTGCTACAAACCCTAATCTAACCCTTAAAAAATAAAAGAAAAGGTAGATTTTGATTTTAAAGAATGACTGATGGGAGTTAACACTAGTGCCTACTATTTTGGGGGGGATTATGGAGTCAAACCATAGACTCTCTTGAAAAAGGTGAAGCATGGATCTTGGATAAACCTTAAAGTTGTCCACTACTAACCTTAGAAGACTATCCTATAAGATGATAACTAGGGTTGTCCACTACTAACCCTGGAAAATCCTCATGCGTCCCTTAACAAGCTTTAATGACAATATCAAGGGAAGGTTCTCCACTAGAAACCTTCCTAGGGTTTGAAATATAGGATCTATTTAAGAAAAATACAAGGAAAAAATGCATTTTCACCAATTGTTAAACACATTCACACTTCATACATTCAATAAAGAAATCAACAAATATTTAGAAAGAACACTTACTAGGTAAATCAATGTTGATCCACGAAACCCTAACCAAGAATCATCCATCAAACTTGAGAAAGAATCCATAAATAATCCCTCCAAGATGTTGTATAAGTCATTCATCCATAGATAAAAGAGAAATATAGAAGTAGACAAGTAGTAGTAATCCTCCAAAAGTAGTGACGATACAAATGAGGGAGTGCTTCCTATATTTTATGAGGAAACCAATAAATTTACCCCTCAGTGAGTGAATATCATGTAAAAGCCCCTAAAACATAAAAAAATTATTATACATGGTGGATAGGTATAATGTCAACCCCAAAAATGCCTCTAGTTTAATCAAGATACAATGGTAAAACATGAAGTTATCCTCCATAAATGTGCCATGTGTGAGTGTAGAGGGCTCATAAACTTGAAATCATATCCAATACTTGTTGCAAATTCTCCAAAGGTCGTGTCTCTCTCCAAAAGGTGCAATGAATCATCAAAAAGTAATGTCTCCTCATCAAAACGTCATGTCTCCTCATCCAAAAGTGCCACCTCATCATTAAATGTGATAGGTCGGCTCAAATATGTGTCACATCATCATCAAGTGCAACACCCCATCATGTGTGAAATGTCCTTCACAAAAATCATGGTGTCACCAAAGGAAAGGGATCCATGACCTCTCCAAAGGGGTTTACTATCATCATCAAGTCCTACATTATCAAGCCAAGCCTTAACGTCTTTGCTGGGAGGCCTCTTAGGCCCTTGTAATTGTCATCATACGCTATACATGAGCATAAGAATGTATGAGTATATGTAATAATGTGAGTAAATCCAAGTAAATGATATATGAAAATATGTAATAAAGGAAAAATGCATCTAATCAAAGATTAGTTGGAGCTGGTACAACCACTTCAACCATTTCTCTATTGTATAAATACGCATGAAGATGGAATAAGAACTCGGTTGCTTAACCTTTCCTAAATTATCTCTATCTTCTTAAGTATGTGTGTGTTCTTGATGTGATTTCCCTAATGCAGTCTCTTATTGAATGCCCGTGCAATCTAGAATATTACAACATTTGCATTGTTGTCTCCTTCATTTGGTTTGGCTTTGTAAACTGACTTAAAACTAAGTGTATATATATATATA
>JZKD02S2069677.1:32259-43266 GCA_000966675.3 Picea glauca | reverse complement strand
AACCATCATTAGCATTTCCTTGCTTTAACTCCAAAAAAACATGGACAATCCAACAATAATTAGAGGAATACAATTAGTATCAAAGATAATAGATAATTCTTGGCAAGAACCTTTTGTCAATGATCATAGGAATACAATGGAAAACAATATGCACCCAATAACAACTAATAAATGTTGTATAGGTTGGGATATACACCATTTAATCTAAAATCATTTAGATCCAATGGTGTATATCCCAACCTATACAACATTTATTAGTCTATTACAAGGTGCATATTGTTTGTAGAATACAACCATTATCTAACTTACTGGATAGGACTGAGTACGAAGAATCAAAAACCCAAAACTATACACATTAATACATCTATGTCATCTCATCAATGCATCACTACCACCTCATTAATGTTAAATAATTCCAACCAATCCATCAACCCTACAACCAATGCACAATGTAAATCAATTCCACCAGCACCCAAGTGAACATATGTACCTCCAGCCACCAGGGAAGGCATAAAAAGAGTGTCAAACAAACAAAAAATAGGCATGCAAAATATCATTGGCTCAACCAAAAAGAGGTAAACAGAAAGTCTTGTAACAACACACCCAAATTTCTACGCAGTAACACGTCCCTACTTCAGCATGGGAAATTTCCAATAATAATAGGGATATAACCAACATCCAAGCCAACATAAAAATTTCATCAACAACCTTTACTCAACCATTAGAGGAATATAACCAACACTAAACACAATGGAGAGAAAATGACACAAAAAACCAGAAAATTGTATGTATTAACTTGTGAGTGCCGCCACAATAACCCTATCAAAGAAGGGAATGCATCAATGACACCCTGAACCCATTTCCTCTTTTTCCTTTTTTTTTCTTTTGTTTTCCTTATTAATGGAACAAATAACATTGAAAGAATGATAAAAAAGAATATTGGGGTTAAGATTGGACGATTATGGAATATGATCCCTTTCTTTGGAGTATTGGGATGAACATCCAAACCTATCATTGTGTGGACGTATTGGGATTACTTATGTGCATGGTTATGAGATGTGATCCCATACTTTGAAATATATATATATATATATATATGCGTCTGTGTGTGACACATTTCCTCATTTGTATCACTCAACATGTGATCGATCATTTGTGAGCTTATGTTGTGATCTTAATAATGATTATTAGGTTATGAAAGATACCCACACTACAATATGTTGGAAATATTGTTTTCATAATGTCAACTATATATATATATATATATATATATATGACACACACACACATATGCATGTGTGTGTGTGATGGAGCATTTGTGAACTTATGTTGTGATCTTATCTTTTTTTATAATGATTATTAAATTATGAAAAATTCCCGCACTACAATATGTTGGAAATATTGTTGTCATTGATGGCAAAGACAAGGGGAGACTATAGATGTCCAAGATAAATATTGCAAGATGGAGATTGTTGGAAATATTGTTTTTGGATTCGTAATGTTCAATTTGGATACCCTATATTTGAAGGATTTTTTACTCTAAATACCTAGCTACAATGGGAGTATATGTTATATGGTTAAAAATCTTATTCTGGGACCTTTCCAATGGTACATGGTAATCCATCTAGCTCATTAGGAATGAGGAGATATGATTTTTTTTGTCAAACAACCTAGCCAAAAAGTTCAAGTTAGCCCAGCCAATCTTTACAGGTTGGCCCTAAAAGTGAGCACATAAACACTATAAATAAAGGTACATGTGCACATTTAAAGAGCATCCAATAAAGAAGATCAAGTCTGAGGTGCACAAGAGAAGTTGGAGAATATTCTTGGGGTCTAAAGGTGTGAAAGTGCAATTTCCTTGGTGTTTTAAGTGTCCGCTATGATGGACTAAGGTCTATGATGATACAAAGTGAGTTGTTTTGAGGTTGTGATGTTGCAGTGTAGGATTATATTATGGGAATGATATTACGAGGTTCACTAGGGCATGAAGGCTAAATATGAATAGGTTTTGAATCTATGACTGGGGTATTAAGAAAAGAGAGGCATTGGAGCATGAAAGTTAAGGGTATGATGGTGCTATGAAATAAATGAAGTAGAAATCATGCAAATGAAGTCAGAAGTACTCTATGTATGAATATCTTAGGTTGATTCCTATACAGGTTTTACTAATTTGGTACTCTCCTAAGGAGATTGGTGTCTCCAATAGGTTGGTGCCTACACAATATCTTGTTGAGTTGGTGCTCAGTTAAGGAGATTGTTGTCTCCAATAGGTTGGTGCCTACACAATATATTATTGAGTTGGTGCTTACTTGAGGATATTGGTGTCTCCAGTAGATTGGTGCCTACAAGCTTTGTAACAGTAGGTTGGTGCCTACAAACATTTATAAAGATAAGTTTTTTTGGTTTTCTCCCGCAAGGGTTTCCACGTTAAACTTTGTGCATTGTGATTTGAGTTTATATGTGCTAATGAATGATTGATGATATATGTGCTAGTGAATGGTTAAAACCCCCCTTAGTATAAGCATAAGTTTAACACAATATATTAAGATGAACAATCTCATACACTACATAGATTACTATATTAAAAAGCGATGTCTATTAATGACAATTGTTGATCGAGCATTTATGAACTTATGTTGTGACCTTATCTTGTTTATAATAATTATTAAGTTATGAAAGATACCCATAATACAATATATTAAGATAAACAAATCTCATACACTACATGGATTACTAAAGATAGAATGTTTAGCCAAAAAAAAAAAAAGATAGAATGTTTAGCCAACTCCTATTAAAAGGCCATATCTATTAAAAAGAACTCACAAGGTTTTTATTGATCTAGTATGTTAAAGTGCTTTTGAGATTTTATTATCATAATTATGTTTTTCAAAACTTTTTCACTTTGAGGAAATCTCCTAGCAATGATTATCCTATCTAACTCGATAGAGATATCCAGTGATAGACGTAACATAGGCATTGAGTTTGATGATCAAGCTAAAATCCTTCTGCAAGGCATTCAAACTAGCTTATCATGTTTTTTTTTAAATTTACCAAAATTATACTAAAAATAATTAAACCAAATAAGTAAATTTTTTATCTCTATCACATTAATAAATTAAATTATAAAAAAAAATTCAAATACAAAAATAAAATAAAAATTAATTATAACATGTAATTAAATAAATAAATAAAATAAAAATTAATCATAACATGTAATAACGAAATCCCTTTATAGGGTGACACGTTGAGCAGATTGGCCACGCGGTGAAGAGCTGGGTAGAGCCTTGAATACAGGCCACTGACTCCCATCTCCTCCCCATTAAGATGGGAGCAAGCCCGAGCGGCCAAAGCCATGGGACGAGGCCTCTCACACGCGTGAAGAGGATGGAAGCTCAGGGAACTAAAGGAATAGCCTTAATGGCCAAGCCTATCATAGTCACCTTCATGTTTATCAGCGCCTCTGAATGAGACACAATGCATTTTGAGGTTGGTCAGTTGAAGTCTGAACTTTTGGAAAGCTGGTGCAGAGCTAACCAACAAGTTAACGTTATGGTTATAGTCATGATTATCCACATGCCGAGGGAAAGAGGCCGGCCTCGCAGAGGCGCAGCGTGGTATGCATTTGACACTCACAGGAAGAGACAAAAGAATTTTGAGAGGGCATTGTCCATAGCACGAACGCGGAGAGCCTATAAGACCAGGAAGCCTAGGATGCCTCCCATGGCCTACGTGGAGGAGATTGTTCTGGAAGAACCCATCCAGGTTCCTCTTAAACATCTCCTCTTCATTGTTCCTGATAATTGGGATCCGTCAACCTGCTTTCTGGATGAAGCTAAGCCATGGGTAGTAGAAATGATGCACAGTCACAAGGAAGGCGACCCAGCATGGGAACCTACCACTTGTTATGTCGAAGAAGAACTCTCGAATGGTGTGGAAGCAAAGGTGAATTTAGCAGTCGGTGAATTCTCAAGGGAAGAGGACATCATGATAGGCGTGAGAATGGAGAAATGAAGGAGCCTCCACTCCTACACCCAAAACATATGGTGTTGATTTTTGAAACAAGAAGCATGGTGGACGACCAAATCCATCGTGCCCTCCAAATCCACCAATGCCTCAACATGTTGTATGATGCATATTCCAACACATCACTAGGACAACGTTGCCCAACATGCACACAACCCTTCGCGCTTCCAGCCAAATCGGGAAGGAATGAAGCAGTTGATGTAGCCATCGGGTAATTGCTACTGTGAATGTTTATGGTTAGAAGTTTTTTTTTGTTTAGAATTAGAGCTCTAGCTCTGTTAGAATTTCATTATTCTGCCATAAGTAAGATTCGGAAATAGTTTTAGACTAATGGCTACCATATGTCCTGGTTTCCTTCGGGCAAGACAAATGGTAGCTCGGTTTTTTGAAACAATTTACATAGGAAGCTAGATGTCCTGGTTTCCTTTTTTAGGAAGGACAGTTGGCATTCCAAACGATATTGTAAACCTGCACTTTTAATACAATAGGATCCTCCTTTTTATGTAAAAAAAAAAAACATGTAATAATAAAATAAATAAGCCTAAATCAATCTTAGGCTTTACAATAACAAAATAAAAAATATATATTTATCCAAATTTTCATTCAGCACCAAATTTGTATTTTGATTTCCTCATCTATTAAATCTTTATTGTTATAGTAAAAACGGCTAACATAGTTATCTTAAAATTTATTATACAGGAGTTACAAGTGATAATTGAAAATGCTAAGCCCATTCCCCGTTACAAGCACAAAGATTTTAAACCACCTCATTTATTTTAAACCGAATAACCCATACGGTGTTTGTAGTGGTTTTCTGGTAGTATTTTATTTAATGGTAGGCCGCTTTGAATTTAGTACCAATTAGTTTAATATTCCCCAGGCATAGAAATTTGTCGTTGTTTAACATTGGTGAAGACCAAGGTAGGGAAGTACAATTTGTATTTATATTTATTTTTATTTTTGACTGGTGGGCAATGCGGGCACCATCATTGGAGGCAAGAGAGGTGGAGTTTAGTCAATGAAATTAGGGTTTGTGTATCGTAGTTTGATTGACTGGCATTTGTTGGAAAGTCTAGTCTAGTGAGAAGTGATAAAATTTGAAGGGTAATTTATAATTTCAGTGACAAGGGTATATAATCATGCAATCTTTCGAGAATGAAAGTTTATAGAAAAATTGTATTTTAATTGACAATAATAAATTAAGTTCACAATCCATAAAAAAAAAAGTGTTAAATAAAATTTACATTTTCAATATTTTTAGTAAATGAATTAGTACAAGATAGATGGCTACTTAGCTAGAAAATATTACAATTATAACAACATTAAATAGATATTTAGTCAATTTTGAAAATGTAAATTCATAGAGAAACAAAATTTGTAAATTGTATTAATTCTTTTAAAAATGAAATAATACATTTTGTCCCCCAAACAAAGTTATACGTGAGTGTTTTTATCCATCATATTTCATTTATCCCCAAATCATGTCCTTAAACAAGCATAACCCAAAAAAAGCTATTATGTAATACATTCATTTAAAAAACTTTGGAAATTAACTATCACCCCAAAAAAGTTGTTCCTTTTGGAAATTAATTGTCGCCAGCTTAGCATATCTTGCAATGATTAAATGCAATATATTTGAGAAAATTGCATTACAAAAGATAAATATTATATGAATATTTATCATTTGTATCATACTAAGTATTATCCATGAGCAAGCTCGCAATGGATTGGATCACTTCTCCCCATCTATAGAGGGACGATCGGAAGACGATGAACCAGGGATTTTGAACTTAGTTTTTGGTGGGATTTCTATTGTATGGCACCTTGATCATTCTCCTATCACTAGTGAGGTTTAGGAATGGTGATGGTGTTTGTAGCTAAGTGTTTCACTTTTTTCCGTTGTTCTCTCCACTAGTTTAGTAACTTACTTGGCTACGGTTTTTTGTCTTTATAGTTTCCTCTTCCTTTTTTTCTGAGCAGTTATAGATTAGTTTTGGATCTAAGTTTAGTGGGATTTTAGGCGGATGGAATCATTAATTCTCTGCCTTTCTCCTTTTTTTTCTTTTTATTACTCTTCTCGATAACTGTAAAACCCTCCCCAGTTCGACGTGTTTTCATTAATTCTATTTATGGAGCCAGTTAATGGATTACAGGTGGTTAGGTGACATTAAATTATATCTGATCCTTTCTTAATATCCTTTCTACCTTTGTCTTCGGCATGTTTTGGTACCTTTGATCCTTGAGCTTTAGTTTTAGTGGATCCTAGGTGGCTTGCTTATGGCCCTTAATTGGCTCGCTAACATAAGTGTTGACATTAGTGGGTTAATGGATGAAGTAGATGAGAGTTTCTGGCGAGAGGCAGGTCTTATCAAAAATCTCGATTCCTTGGGTGTACAATCACTTAGTACTCATTCCATCTCTGAGCCATCTGATTTACCTACTCGTCGCTTGAGCAAGGGTTCTAGTGTTACACCTTCTTTCTATGCCTTTCTACATGCTCTGTCAGATACCTTTCCAGAAGTGCCTAAGCCATGCTCGGGGTGTAGCCCATGGCTTGAGTATTGAGGTGTTGATATCTCTAGTTCACGCGGGAAGGTTTCTAAAACACTTGCACCTTGGAAGAATCACAAGTAGTGGACTTCAAACAAATTGGTTAAGAGAATATTTTTAGGGTTGGATGTTGGCTTGGAGGATACTTGCAGGTTGGCATTATGCGGCCTGGTGGGTATATTTGCCTACAAAAATCTATGTAAAGATAAAGTTTTGGCTTGGGTGGAACATGTTTGGGTGCCCATCTTAAGATATACCCCTGAGATCATTTATCTTACAAAGGGATGGTTGGGGTTCATTTGTAGATCACCAGAATATGAAAAACTCCTACTAGAGAATAGATGGGTCAACGGAGGTAGCAGCCTCATGTTAAAGAAATGGCAGGTGGATTTCAATATAGTAACCAAATTTTTCTCCCTGCGACATTTCTGGATACTTTTACCTGGGCTCCCCTTATACCTCTGGAATGAAGGGGCATTAAAGTCCATTGGAGATTATCTAGGCAAGTTTATTATGTTAGACAAAGATATACTCTCTACGGCAACTAGGAAAGTGGGAAAAATCATGGTCGAAATGGACATTCTCCACAACCTACCGAAATCACTAGAGATTAAATGGAGGGGTAGGTGCTTCATACAATTCCTAGACTACTTAGGTATTCTATTTCATTGTAGCCTGTGTCTTAGAAGAAGACACCTGAGGCAGGATTGCAAAGGTTTGAGTGCAGAGGTTGATGAACTAGATGTCTCTAACTTTCCTTGTGGCACTCTTGATTTATCCACAGAAACTGCTTTCTATAGCAATGGACCGGTACACCCGACTCTGGATGACCCCAGCTACGCAGAATCATTGACAACTTTATCGGGTATGTTAAAAACACATTGTTAAGTCCTCTTTTCTTCTCTGTCATTATGGGAAAGAGATGCACTAAATTATTTTGTTTGGTTAAAGAATGTTACTACAAACGCTGGGGAGTCACTCTTAGTCGACAAGGGGGGTTCTTTCCTAAATGATTCGATTTATGCCTCTCGGGAACATTTTCCTCCTATTCTGGATGTTTCTCTACAGACTAATACAGTTTCTATTACCGATAGTCATCCTGAGTACCATATATTGTTTCCTCATCAACGTCTTTCCTTGAATCCTATTGATCCTACGCTGTCAAGATTTTCTCCGGAGCCAAGTCAACCACAAGTCGATTTTTCCTCCTCTCCTCCTGGCTACTGGGAACCAGATGAGAAGGAGACCTCTCCTACTATTGTACTTGACTCCCTGTTACCTTTTATTCGTGATCAAGATTCTATTATTCATCTCCCTGTTTACCTTGGTAAATATGTCATAAACCCTATTGCGGGTGAAGGGGAGGCTAGTTGCTCACGTTCTAAAGTTGAAGGGGTTGTGAAGAATTTCACCTGGTCTAGGGGCCTGGGCCTAGAATACTCGCTATTTAAGACTAGGAGCGCTTGAAGGAAATCCATTGTTGAGTCTCTAGATTCAATCCCTCGCACATCAACTGAAGGTGGGGCACTTAGAGCATTGAAGGCCCTGGCACGAGCTAAATAATGATTCTTCTTTCACTCAACCTAAGGGGAACTAGAGGCATCCTAAAATTGGCCTCTGTCCGAAGTGTTCTTGATAAAAATCACCATGATATTATACTCTTTTAGGAAACACTGGTCCAATCCAAAATATCTAGGAATTTTTTACATACTCTTCGACCGACCTGCTTAAGTTGTGCAGTTAATTCAGTTGGAACTTCTGAAGGTTTGTTGGTTTCATGGGATCCAAAATTTTATGAATTGGTTCCTTTTCTTATATGTGGTGACTTTTTATTGGCAGGGATCTGTCTATCTAGAAAAAGACATTTTTCTTTAATAAATGTCTATGGTCCTTGTGTGGAGTGGAAAAAATTATGGGACCGATTGGAAAACTCAGGCTTGCTAGCACAAAAAAAATTAATTTTAGCAGGGGATCTCAACTTGACTCTATCCACATGAAAATTTGTGGGAGGCTCCACTACTTTGGGTTCATTGGCTGGTTTTTTCAAAGCTTTATTTCTTAACAACAAACACATTGACATTGTTCCGAGGAAGGTGGTTCCCACTTGGCGTAACGATTGTTCTAGAGCAGATTATATTGAAAAAAGGTTGGATAGAACTCTCATATTAGAATATTTTCTTGATAATGTTGGAATATACAGGTCATGGGTGGAATATCCATTCATATCTGACCATGATCCAGTCCTTTTTCATCTAGCATTGCCACCCCTTTTTAAGGCTTATCCTTTCAAACTTAATCCCCAATGGATTTTGGATCAGAGCTTCTAAGAGTTGGTACAAAATCTTTGGATTGATCCAAAATACCTCGATGAAGTTGGTAAACAAAAAATACTTGTTTGGAAACTTAAATATCTAAAGGCCAGCACAAAACTTTGGCAAAAGGAATGTAATCTTAACGCAAATTCTCATTTCAGATTTCTGGAGAATGAGATTATCTCCCGGTTACAAAACTTTTCAGATGGTACCTTTTTATCAGTGGAGGATTCATTATTAAAAGATTTGGAACAAGAAAGAAACAATTTACTCAATGAAAGAGAAGAACTCTAGCGTTAGCGAAGTGGTGCTATCTAGATTCATAGTGGAGACCAAAACACAAAATTTTTCCATAAATTTGCAAATTTCAGGAGAAACTACAAGTTTGTCTGCGAGATATTGGATGAAACGATGCATTTGCATACTGATTAGGAAAACATTAAAGCAGAGGCTATCAAACATTTCAAATAAATTTACAAAGAACAAGATTCCCCTTCTACAAATGACCATGTTGGAGTGGCAGCCATGTTTAATAAACTAGTTACGGATGTTGAAGTGGATGCCTTATTTTTGCCGATAAATTTGGGGGAATTAAGAGATGTGATAACAAATTTCAAACTCAACAAGAGTCTGGTGCCTGATGGATGGACTGTCGAGTTCTTTATCCATTTTTTTGATCTAGTTGGTGGGGACCTTCTAGCTATGGTCGAAGTATCTAGGATTAACGACAACATAACGAGAGGCTTAAACTCAACCTTTATTGCATTGATTCCCAAAGTCAAAAAGCCTCAAAATTTTGGATATTACATACTATTACAAGGGAAAAAATTTCTATGGCCAAGGGTAAATCACAACACACAAGTATGACTACAGAAATCAACTCAATTCCATTGTATGCTACATAAACTAATGTGAAAGATAAAAAAGAGGCCTACCTTGATCCAACGTTTGATGATGTTCCATCGTTGAGCACTTCGACCCAAAGCTTTATACCTACTATAATTTCTCAACAAACAAACAAATCTAGTATATAGTGATAATGTAAAGGGGTTAGCACATCAGATAGCATAATCCATTAATAAAAATTGCAAACATTCCCATGGATAATAATCATATATTTGCACGATACCAATAGGACAAGAAAGGAGTATTTCTATTAATAATTGATCAATAGAAGTGTCAACATTACAGACTTCCGTGTCAACACGGTTTGAAACCAAGGAACTAAGTTCCTTCCAACTGGGCCTCCACCACTTCAATCCTCCACCAAAGGCAAGCTCAAAGGAGAGAGACAATGAGGTTCTCTCAACAATAGGGAAAGATATTGGGGGTTGAACACTGTGTTTAGACTTGAGGGACAAAGGGATGCAAACTTAATATGAGGTAATTTCTCTCGAGTAACTTTTCTCTCAAAGTTGAATGCTTTCTCCTCTTTCCATAGATCAAAATTGTGCACTTATAGCCTTCAAAATGCAACTGAAGGGTCGAGTCAGAATGTTTCCAGTATATGGAAGGCCAACGATCAGAGATCTATTGTCGTGACATGGAAACCCGACTCCATTTTTGTATTTTCTGGCACAAATATTGATGTACGTGGGTTGTAGTGGAGCAACCTGCATATACACTTGTTGTATAGTTGATAGGGTGCGTATATGTGGAAAAATGTTTATTTTTAGCTCTGGATTTATCAAAAAGGGATGATAAGTCTACATAGGGAAATGGAAAAAAGCCCTTTGTCCAAGGTAGCAATGGTGAGGCAAATATTGTTATAACAGATGCCCCCTAATGTGTGAGATCAGAGGAGTATATGCGATGGCTTAAATACATTATAAATAAACCAGGAGTGGAGTGGTATAGAACTAGCTGGATGAACTCAATGGCTCATTACATTCCTTCCTGACTTTGCATACATGACTGCCAAGAATACAATGCAGATTCATGCGGAAAATATACCAAATAAATGTTTATGGGCAAGAATTGGAAAACACAATGGTAGTTATATGCCTATTGGGCCCCAACAACTCCCCCTATATTTTTACAAAATTTAAAGGGCCCCTATTAGAATCTTGATAATTATAATGAGCTACAAAATCAACCTTTTCAAATAGTTCCATGCCTTGGC
>JZKD02S2069677.1:9880-28164 GCA_000966675.3 Picea glauca | reverse complement strand
AGTTATTTCTCTCTTTTATTCGTTTCTTTTAGGATTCTTAGATTGGCCAACGGAGCCATTAAACCCATCAGAACAAGTTATACCAAATGGCTTGGGTTATTTAGACAACCCCGGACCGGACTCATTCTTCCAATTGACGGACGGTCATTTTTGCCCGTTAACAATGCCAAAAGTTGTCATAGTCACGAATAAGGCCCAGTGAAACCAATCTCAAAATCAATCTGAAGATATATGTATACCATGGAGTACAATATGATCTCACATGATCACTAAAGTCGAACAGGTGTTGGTCCAATAAAAGGGAAGAAACAACTCAGGAAAGTTGCGGCCACATAGTGATGTCTTCAAGTCTTCTACACTATCCACCAAGGATGCAAGTCTACATCATGTGAATAAAGGAATTGAGGTCGAACATAATTAGACATCATTTGATTATTGTTCATTGAGGTATACCGTTAACAAACGTGAGACAACCTACCAATAGTGAAAGTATGTATCAAGGCACCGAGTACATTACTACAAGTGTGAATAAAGGAGTCAGTGTCGAACACTTGAGAAATCCATTGATCAGGAGACATTGATGTATTCCCATCTGTCAATCGCGAGAGAGCCTGCCACTAATGACTACAAGCCTCAAGGCACTCATAAAACTCTAGGTCCCATATCCAAAATAAATGATTTGAAGTTGATGGAAAGAGACCCACTGAAAGGAGAGAATTATGGCATCTCTCATCAGTCAGCACGAGGAACAAAGCCGGAGCTTCATGATTTGGTGGATATCAGACGAAGAACATGTTCATGAACCAACAACCCTTTGCGTCTTTTGTGTGTATCAAATGAAAGAGGTACATCAAAAAGACCCTTTGAATAGAAGCCAATGATGAAAACTACTGACAAAGGTGAGGAAACCACCAATAAGGCTAATGGCATCCAAGACACTCCACAAATCCCAAAGTGTGAATAGATGTATTATCATCGAAAACAAGGGAAACCACCCAGTCGACGACCAATGATGAAATGGCGATTGCTTGGTTCAACGTGACCTATCGATGATGCAAGTAGGGACAAGGTGAATGATAATACCATGGTATCATGTGATTCTGAGACAAATTGAGGGTCTGGCCGACATGCAAAGTCAATATTTCTTAGGAGTGGTCGACGTAGGTTGTGAGACTTCCTTTGAACAAGAGAATGAGACATATGGTGGACTCTGGTAGCATAGAATCAATGATGTTACTATTAGATGCAGGAGACATCAATAACGTTCTCTATAGGGACTGGAAGAGTAACCAGTTGGTAGAGAAAACTTTGTAACGAGATAAGCTTCCTAAGGCCATGCTAAACAAAAAATTATGATGACACAAGGACTCAATAAATTTTTTCTCTATTCAAAGGAGACACGACTACTGCCAATTATAATATAGTACTCCCTTCCCGCCCATATTTTTTTTTTTTTCATAACAAATGAATGCTATGATACAGAGGAGGAAACGAGTGTCACAAGTAAGAAAAACTAGTTCTAGCAGTGGAACGTACCTATGCTTAATGCAAGGAAATGCATGTGGGAGATGGACACTCGGGGTGATGTTTCCTCTGGAGTATAGGGTGTCAAATTGTGAAGGATATAAACAAGACTCTGCTTGGTTGAGGATGCAAAACTGCTTAGGAAATGGTTTATAACGTAAAGCGAGAACTGGCTAAAGGCTCAATACTGCAAGTGAGGGCATGAGATGCAATCACAACTTAACACCAAAAAATATCCTTTTTTATGTCTTGTAGTCTAATTGGTGTTAAAAAGAGGTAAACTTGTGCCAAATAGACATCTTTTAAAATCCAATTTACGAGTGTGAAAAAGACAAGTTCACTCGGCAATATTTTCCATTTTTTATAACGAGTCGGAAAAGAGATTAACTAAGACTTATGACCTTTCAAATCTAGTTTAATGAGTGTGAAAGGGAAAAATCACTCAACAATCGTTTCAGTTTTAGACGAGTCGGAAAAGATCTTAATTAAGACTCGTTTTTGGGAGTCCATGGGGAATAGGGCCACATGTGCATAAATGAGAAATGAGGCTCATCATAAATTCATGTATCAAGTTATAATGGACTCCCAGTCCTAAGTAAAAAACTCGGCATGGGCACAAAATGACAAAGGGGATCTAACTAGGGCACCCATGTTTGGTAAGTCTCTACCATTTATTAGCGACACTATTTATAATAGACGAAAGGTTTTGTGTCACAACAAATGGGTTTGTACCTAAGGCGTAAAAAGGTGGTAGTCGAAGGATAACAAAAAAATGCACGATGGAGTGGATATCCATTAATAAACATTACAAACATCCCCATGGATAATAATCATATATTTGCACGATACCAATAGGATGGGAAAGGAGTATTTCTATTAATAATTGATCAACATAGGTGTCAACATTACAGACTTCAGTGTCGACACTGTTCGAAACCAAAGAACCAAGTTCCTTCCAACTGGGCCTCCACCACTTCAATCCTCCACCAAAGGAAATCTCAAAGGAGAGAGAAAATGAGGTTCTCTCAACAATAGAGAAAGATCTTGGGGGCTAAACACTGTGTTCAGACTTGAGGGACAAAGGGCAAACTCAATATGAAGTAATTTCTCCATAGTAACTTTTCTCTCAAAGTTGAATGCTTTCTCCTCTTTTCCATAGCTCGAAATTGTGCTCTTATAGCCTTCAAAATGCAACTAAGGGGTCGAGTCAGAATGTTTCCAGTATATGGAAGGCCAAGGATCACAGATCTATTGTCGTGACATGGAAGCCCGACTCCATTTTTGTATTTTCTGGCACAAATCCTGATGTATGCAGGCTGTAGTGGAGCAGCCTATGTATACGCTTGTTGTATAGCTGATAGAGCATGTATATGTGGATTTTTTTTTATTTTTAGCTCTGGATTTATCAAAAAGGGATGATAAGTCTACAGAGGGAAATGGAAAAAGGCCCTATGTGAAATATAGCAATGGTGAGGCAAATCTTGCTATAAAACATACCAATATTTCTTTGTAATCTTTGCTATAAAATCATTTCAAATATTATAGCTAATCGGATCAAACCGATTCTGTCCACATCACTCTCATAGGAGCAACTGGGTTTTCTGCAAGGCAAGAAAATTCAGGATGCCATAGGCATAGTTCATGAATGTCTCCACGGTATAAAAAAGAAGAAAACAAAATCTTTAGTCTTAAAATTGGACTTAAAGAAGTCCTACGATTGCATTAACTGGGACCTGCTGAGAATGATTCTTCTTCAAATCGGTATGGGCATAAGCATGACTAAATGGATTATGAGTTGTGTGATATCCACATCTTTCTCTATGTTGATTAATGGTGAGAAAACGGATTTCTTTAAAAGCGGTAGGGGATTAAGGCAAGGTTGCCCTTTATCCCCTCTACTGTTTATATTGGTTATGGAAGGATTAAGTATGTTATTAAAAGGAAGTCAAAGGGAAGGAAAGTTGACGAGTATTAAAGTTACAAAAACCATCAAAATTATCCATATTTTGTTTTTGACGATGTGATTATTATGTCAAATGCAACTTTGCAGGAGTGGTGGGAGATTGATAAGGTGTTAAAATCCTTCTGCTTGGCTTTGGGTTTATAGTTTAATGGATCTAAGTATACTATGCTTTTGGAAGGTTTGATGGAATAAGAAATAATGCCATACAAATCCTTGTTTATTTATAATTTCTCGGATCTCGAATCCGGGTTCAATTACCTTTGTTATTTTCTCAAGATCGGGTCACATCGAGCTATTGACTAGAGCTAGTTATTACAGAAATTGGAGAAAAATATACAAAACTGGTGTTATAGATGGTTTTCCTTGAGAGGATGTTTTACATTATTAAAGTCAGTGTTAGAATGTCGTCCTTTCTATTGGATATCACTGGCTGATGTTCCTCGTTCTATTTTAAATATTATGAGGAAAATGATGTTCAATTTTCTTTGGAGAAGAAACAGTGAAATAACTCAACTTCATCTTTGTAATTGGGAACATATTTCTATTCCAAATAAATTTGGTGGATGGGGAATTCATAATATTTTTTACTTTAGTAAAGATTTGGTCATGAACACACTCTGGAGAGTATTAATGAGGGGGAATTTGGCATAGAGTTATTATGGATAAATATCTTCCCCACTCTACTGTCATAAATTGGTTCAGATCTCAATTATTCCAACAGAAGGCGTCATCAAAAATTTGGAGTGGCTTATTAAGGTCTGTGCACTTAATCACTCATTGGTTAAGTTGGAATCTAGGGTCGGGCCATCTTATTGCACTCGGAAAAGATAGGATTATTTGGATGGGTAATCACTCTTTCCTCTCTCCAAATCTATCATCAACACTAAATCATAGGAATACTATAACTCTCGCTCAGGCCAGGGGGCATTTCGACATTCATCACTTATACTCTTACTAGATGAGCAACAATGATTTGGGTTTCTCTGGAGATATTGCAATATAATGGGGTCTATATAGGTGAGCTCTTATCGACACTGGAGATTTTTTACAAGACAATGAAGACGTATTAATTTGGATAGGAGGTGATAACTAAGGATCTCCTTTAGTTAAGAACATCTATTGGGGCATAATTTCAACAAAAAATATGATGAAAGTGGGGTTATGGAGATAGTCAATCTGGAGCTAGAAAATCCAACTAAAGATCAAGTTGTTCATTTGGGTGGCAGTGGAAGGAAAGATCCTTACTTGGGACTCTCTACAATCGAGAGGCTAGGAAGGCCACAGTCACTGCTACCTTTGCAAAAAAGAAACAAAAAATATTTCACATACATTTATATATTGTTCTTTTAAAAAATCAGTTTGGGAGAAAGTGATTAATCATCAGAACCTTAAAAATAGTTGGAAGGGTAACACTTTTTCGAAGTTCTTTATGAATTGGTTTGAAGATAAGACTATTCCTACTTAGATTGTTGCCCATATATTTTGTTTCATATGGTTATAATGGAACAAATCTATATTTGAAGACTCCATTCCATCTATCCAGTATATGTTATATAATACTCTAGCCCTCAAAAACAGATTTACTGCTCCTTTGAAGGATATACCCCTGAGAGATATTTTTATTTTGCAGCAAAGTAATGCATCCTTTGCTTGGTTCGATGGGGCAGTGCAGCTCAATGGTATTTTGTGTGGAGCAGGAGGAGTAATAAAAACTCCAGACTCAATAGTCATTAGATGGTTATTTAACTATGACAGTGACACCAATACAAGAGCGGAACTTATGGGAGAATGGGCCACTCTTATGCTTGTATATTATCTGTCTTTACATCACCTATAGGTAATGGGGGATTCCATAGTGTTTATTGACTGGTTGTTAAAAAAAAGTAGGCTCCATGTGTGTGTAGTTGAAAGTTGGAAAACCAGAATTAAAGACTTAATTAAGCAATTCCAATCTATCATTTTTCAACACATCTACAGGAACTTCAATATGGTAGTTGATCAACTCTCCAAACAGGCACTAGGAGAACCAGAAGGAAAAATTTCCTATTATCAATGGTCTAATGGTGTTGAAGGACCCAGGAGACTTCTTAGAATCCACTAGATCTATTATTTTTTTGACGTCTTTTTTGAATTTTCCATGCAAGGAATAACAAGTATGTTTTTTGAGATAGTTATTTTGTCATTGTAAAGAAGACTTGGTCGATCTCTATTTGACATTGGTCACTTTTGATAAAGTATAGGCCTAGTACTTTTTTGGAGATTGTGACATGGATCTATGTGGCAGTTTTTTGCTCTTGTAATGATCCTTGTTTTGTGTTAAACGATGTAAACAAATTATATTGCTAATATAATTGAGCTAATTTTCTACTGGAAAAAAAAGTATTGTCCATGAGGTCACATTTTTTCAATTCTCCTTTGATCTCTTAATATTGAATTGTCTTCACTTAACATCGAGGCTATTGATATCTTGTATAAGGAATATAATATCAAGATTTGAAGCTTCAAATACTATAAAGAAGTCATCTTACCTAATCTATCATATATATATATATATATATATATATATATATATAAGGTTTCATCATCACATAATTCAGGGAGATTTTTCATCAAGTACTAAAATATTAAGGCAAGAACATAAAAAAAATGTGGTAGATGCATTGGTTGTTTCTGATATAGAGAAAAAAACAGGCTATTCATTGAAGAAAAATCAGTTATGTTTAAGGGTGGTCATGTACAAAAAAATGAGGCAAATACTAGATAAGGTTGGATCTTTACCTCAAACTATATACTTTTTTCTCCAATTAGTAAAAAGGTTTCATCATCAAACAATTATGAGATTTTTCTTAGATTAGCTAATGAGGATATTTTACACCATGAATCTACTTTAACTTACACAATTTTTATAATTGGAGTAACATTGTGGATAATGAGTACAATATCACCCTAATTACATCATATTTAATGGGGTTACAAGAAACAAGAAGGGGTAACTCATAGAGATAAAAACATACAATGGAATCTATGTGGTTATTACATATATTATGTAATCAATAACCCTTATTAATCAAGAATGTATAATGGAACATTGTAACTCTATATCATAGCTTATAATAAGTGTGAAACAATGGGATTACATCCTTACTAATAAGCTCATGTATTGGTATAAGGAACAAAGTAGATACTAGTATGATCTCTAGCTTTGAGTCCAGCTTTTATTGATATTTACTCTTTATTAATGAATAGGAAGAATATGTAAAACTATCACCATAGTCTAATCATTGACAACCTTATGTAGTAGGTTGTATTTTAGATATCCATTTATTCATATTTCTTACTCATACGGTCTATCACATCATGCCAATAGAGCTAAGTTCTATGTATAATATAGATTGAATCATTATGGAGACATGATAAGTAGGGTGTATTATATATGCCTAGTTTGATGACATAGATTGCATAGATTGATAGGTGAGAATGGATAACAAAGGAAAGTAGGTGTAATCTCATGTAGCACAAACAACAACTTACTTAGATAAAATATGGTATGTCTAGTTAAGATAGATAGATCCCTAATCTAATGATGACTATAGAAACAACTATCCCATATCAAGCTTATACATGTAATGCACTAAGTAAGTGCGCATAATCCCTAAGTAATAGTAATGAATGATGGTGAGATAATATCATACATAGAATCATGGACTAGTATTGAATATTAGATATGAGTGAGAAAAAGGTTATACCGGTATTTCTTTAAAATAAGACAGCGAAACACTTATGATAGCTAAGTAATGGAAATGTAAGATCCATATTACATAATGCCAATATGGTGGTTAAACATCACTCTAAATTATCTAATTTCATGTGTTTACTTTGATTCCATCTTTCTAACAAGTTGATATAGTTGTGATATCTCCTTTAATGTAAGGAGAATGATTATGGAATACAACTAACCAATATTTAGAGTAATACCTCTTGTTTATTGATACTAGTATAACCATTGATATGATGTTAACTATGATCATAAGGGTAATCAATCACAAAATAGAATGGATTACTACTAACTAGATCATGTTAATTTATGGTTTATATCTGTACTCAAAGAATTACAACCTACAACCAAAAACTGAAGTCTATAAACCTTTGTCAAAATTTCATATTTGCATCTACCAAAAAAATATTCGGTAAATTCAAGAGTACAAAGATTGCATTCTATAAGATAATTCAAACAACAAATAACTAGGAATTATTCTACATAAATATGTAGTCTGGAAATTCAGGAGAACAAGCACAATCTCCAACAAAATATCACAGTACTTTATTACTGAAAGAAATTACAAAAAAAAAATCAAATAAATGATGAGTGGTTATGCCAAGTGTTTTGTAAGGTAAACCACTTATAATAATAATAATGGTTGAAACTTACATTCACATTCTTCAAAATTACCATATCTCTGATTTACAATAGGGATGAAATGATTGAGCATTTCTTTTGGAAATGACCATCTTCCAAGACACATTGTGGATGTTTGTTAAATTGTTAATTTATAGTTCAAATTTGCACTCAAAGAATTACAACCTACAACCACAAACTGAAGTCCAAAAAACTTTGTCAAAACTTCATATATGTATCTACTAAGAAAATATTCTGTAAATTCAGGAGTACAAACATTGCATTATGTCAAGTAATTCAAACAACAGATAACTAGGAATTATTCTACATAAATCTGCAATCTCGATTCAAGACAACAAGCACAGTCTCCAACAGAATATCACAATACTTTATTACTGAAATAAATTACAACAAAAAACTTCAAATAAATGAGGATTGGATTTTCCAAGTGTTATTTAAGGTAATCCAATGCTAATAATAAATATTGATACCTGCATTCAAACTCTTCAGAATTACCAGATCTTCGATCATTATAGATATGAATCTATTTTTCCTAGTGGAAGAGGCTTTCGAGCTTTCATGTGTTTCCATTCTTCATAAATAGCCTTCCAATCTACTTTGTTTCGAGCATGAGGTGTAGTGAGAGAAAGAAACATTAATATATCCAATGTTTCTAAAGAAAGTATTAGTCTTTCATCATTTTTATCCGATTTAATTTGGAGAAGCCTCTTTCACATATTGTTGTGCTAGCTGGAATAACAAGAATAACTTGCCATAGTTGCATCAAACATGGAAATCCTTCAAACCTTTCAAGTTCACCTCCACATAGATCTCATGCTCCAAACATATTCTTTTTAGGGTATGATCTATACATAGTACAAATAAATCCATCCATTTCACCCAAACATATAGCACTATCCACAATAGGTGAGTCTCCAACACTAAATTTCTCACATAAATGTGTTATCCATCTTCTTTGATAGTCTCTATCATCCATATCATCATAATAATTATGAGGACTAAACAACTTAGCAGCATTAAATATAGTAAAATATGTGAACCTTGCATTTAAAGAGTCAATCACTTTCATTACAAAAAAAAATCCCAACATAATGCAATCATCTAGTGTCCTCGGTCTTTCTGACTTTGGAAAAATTTCAAATCTCAATGCATGTACATGTACCATACCTGTGCAATCTGTAAACTCAATAGTTCCTTGTGTTTTACTTAAAAAAGATGATGTGTGCATTTCACCAGCCCCAAATATTCCTCTTAGAAATTGCTTATGAAGCAAGCTAATAGTAATATCCAAAGTAGTTCCAATAGATGTAATGTCAACATGATCTTCTTGGAACTTTTGATTCAACCTATTCAACTCAATAAGCACATTTTCAAGTAAATGGATGCAAAATTGAACTTGAAATATTGTGGCTAGCTCATACATTTTTTCTCCCCTAACTGTCAATCTTTTAACAAAGTTGGCATGAGCTTAATGAGTCTTTCCATGACTTTTTCTCTAGAAAGCGATCCAATGTGATGAATTTGTAACACTTATAGCCTTGTGATTTGAAATGACTCCATTAACTCCTTCAATTCTCCATTTCTTTTAGTATATTTCCTTACCCATGAATAAACCTTGTTTGCAAACTTATCAATAGCTTTTAACTCTGCAAAATAAAATGAAGCATCATTTGTTGCTAATGCTTCCCGATAAGCTATGCAATGGATATCTAATAAATGAGGATCATGTCGACGAATCTTAGTAGATAAACCTTCACAAATTCCCTCCATGGATGAAGCTACATCATATCCAAATCTAACTAACTTTATCAAGGATAGATCCATTTCGTCTAAAAGAGATGTCACGGTGTCATACATAGACTGTGATGTTCCGTCCCTAATTTGAACTAAGCGTGTGAATTTTGTAACACATTGGTTTGTTCCTTCATTTGCTAAATATGTAATATAAATGATTAAATGTTGCACCATAGTCCGATCAGTACTTTCATCAACTGAAATTGAGTAAAATGGGTTGTTGAAAATATCATCTTTTAAATTTTTCCAATATACCTCCTTAGCAGCTTGTAGAAACTCTTTTCCAGATGTTGTAATTGTATATGTTTAATATTCATATGTTAGAGTCATGTGAGGAGTGTTTTTATACCTACTCAAGTCACATATTGACTTATATACTTCTAAAGGTAAATCATTTATGGAGAAAAAATACACATTTTATATTACCGATATAATTCTCTCCTTCTGAGCATCCACCATTATCTCTACACGTTTATTAATTGGAAGAGTACTTCATTTTCTTTCCCCCTCTAGAATTTTCAATGAAAATTTATGAGCCTTCGATGTTGCATGGATGTTGAGACCACTAACTTGAAGGGTTGTACTTCCATATTTAGCAAATGAAGTTTCCCTTTTAAATTTTATACACCATGAGCACTTTATCGTTTCAACACCATTACAATCTTTTACGACATAATCCCATCGGAATCTTGTCTTCCAGTTGGACTTGAATGCTCTTTTGGGCCTCTTAGATGTTGGTTCCTCTTCAAGATCTGATTCATGGCCTTCAAATGGATGATCATATACTTCATTTTCAGAGTTGCATGGTTGATTAGAGTGTTGAGGGATACCAAATGCATCAACAATCGAACGGTTTTTTTTATCCCTTTTAGGACGACCCAGAGGTGACATTTTTCAATAATTTGTACCTATACACGATAAAAAAAAATAGGGAATATAAAAATACAAATTAAATGGGCATAAAATCATTTGTATGCCTCTTTATAATGAGTAACATTAATCCAAACCTGATTTTCTTTAACTATCAAAATTGACCCCCCAAAACTCAACGCTACAATTGAAACTACATATATTAGATTTTCAACAAACAAAAACTATGCACATATCAGATTTTTAATAACAGTGACTCTTGGATCTTAAAGGACACTTCATACAAAAGTCTCTTGGGAGCCATGGATATATAGATAGTTATATTTATCTTTTATATTCTATTTTTCTTTGACATATGTCTATGTTATTTCTGTTATAATTGTCATTTTGTAGTAACATAATGGCTTATCAGTGTGGATATTGAAATGTTTATAATTTCAATAAATATTTTAGGAGTTTCGTGCAACAAATATTCAAATGTTCATTAACCACTATTTTCATTTCTAAGAATCTTGCAGGCAAACTTGACAACATAAGGAAGTCATTGTTTGCAGTTAAGAACACTTCTCAAATAACACAATATGATAACCACAAAATAGGCACAAAACATGTTTGTTTCATACAATATGTATATAAGGAACCTGTGAGTTATGCTCATGAAAGGAATATTTTCTAGTTGAAAAAAAAATCTCTTACCCCTAACATCCCTAAGCCCCGACTCATTAGTGCCATCATTAAGTCAAGAAATTATTAAAAAGGATAAAGAACTATCAAATGGTCAACTCACCCTTTAACCATTTTTTAGTTTTGTTGACCTAAAAGTAAGATGTAACGTAGAAGATAGGGAGTCTCAAGGTCCACAAATCATAGATGAACAATGAAACCCCATCAACCATTAGTCTCTTGTAATGAGAAAAATCATATATTCCTATAATATCATTCAATAGATCCATGTTATTATTGAATTTATGGGGTTCTCCTTTCTTAACTGTAATAAGGAAGCCTCTTTATAGTACCCTATAACACTCAGAAGCTAATTTTCACTTTTTCTTCCTAGTATATGACACCATTTTGCAGTTGAAATTAGTGCCTCTAAAATTGCATTAGGATCCACTCTAAATCATGGAGGACACCCAATAACATGTCACTTAAGAGTCAAAAACATATGTTTCCAGAATCCAATCACTTTTTGAGGTTTCTTCTAGTTTCAACCAATCACACACATGAACTTCCAATTGCTCACACATCTTCCACAACAAAACAAGAAAAGACCATTTTAAAGAAAAAGTGCTACAAACTCAAAACCCTTAATATGGGCCCTATAAGATCTTATAGGACATTGGACCAAAATATTTATATCTCAACTTGTTGGCTCATCTTGGCATTCATTACAATAATCTCTAACAACTTGATCCATTGTTTTCTAAAATATGAGGACCAAATTATATACCCACAAGAGACTATCACCAATCTAAAAACACCCACTACTAGAAGATACTCCTCTTGAGAGCATGGCTTGCACCATTGAATAGAAGAAGATAAGTGAATAATTTATCAACAAGAAAATTATCTTGCCTTTGCAAGCCAAGTGGGCTTCTCAATCCACGTTTGAGAAGCAATCCCCTCATTTAGAGAAGAAATTGGCGGGTAAGTTCCATCTTAATCAAGGATATATAAGTAAGAACCCTAGGATAACACAGAGAGGATTTCATTATATTGTCCCTTACTAAAAATCATAATATTGTGTGTAATTTGGTATCTAACTGTGTACTTAGCATGGATTTGTAACAATCATTTTTGTGGAAAAATAGAGATTTTGTGTCATTCAGATATTTTAGGAACTTCCTCTATTTCACTGCAACAACCATGTATGTATGGTATAAGTTATCTTTCATTGTTCACTAAAATTATGTATTCTCTTGAGAAAGTTCCTTGTCCTTTGTTTTAGTGAGAAGATATCAATTTCTCTTATTTTCCCATTTATGTATATCATGAGTGGATGAATTATAAATGTCTTCCTTAGTATAGTTATTGATCATAAAGTTCATATGATCATTGATATTATTGTGTCAATTTCTCTCTCAGGGATGAATTACATGATGTATGTTAATACTTATGATGTATGTTCATTGGTGTCCAATGTACTCAAGAAACCAATTGATTAATGTCTAGTTGAACTTGTTCCATCTTAGTGTCAAATATAATAGCCTAACTTGTCAAAAATATGTTAACCACTACAATATGAAATTCTAAATATTCCAATAAATTCAGGCTTAGTATGTATACAAGATATGAGATATAAACCAACAAAATAAGGCAAAGTATGCTGAAATTTCAAATACATCAAACCAAATACAACAATAGGAAAACTGGTAAAACTACCCCTTACTATCATATTAGATTAACCAAAGGTCATATCTCTGCTAGGTAGAGATGAGAGCTCATGAAAAATTGTGAATGTTATGGTTAAATATCTATTCGAGTGATCAAAATATAGACATTACAAAGATATTATGAAATAAAACTACATTGCATGGGTTGAAATTGGAAGTCCACAAGAAGTCCAACTAATAGTGTAGCATATTAAGACTTGCAGTTTAGTAAAACTCCCATTTAAAAAAGGAAGTACACAAATTCATAAAAAAATGTAGAAAAGAAAGAGTTCAAAAAGATCACTGGAACAAAAGGAGATAGTTGTTTATGTAAAAAATTGATAAACATCAATTAAAAAATCATGATATTTTTTTGTAATTCATGGCTGGTGTTTAGTAATTAACAATACTTATGCCAATGGTTTTGTCATTCTACAATGTGTTGAAATTACTAAGACAACTAAGAGTGGGAGATGACTCAGTTGTTACTATGCTTAAAAAAAATTAAGCCTGTTAAAACATTGTTAGTCTTCTCCAAGTGATCATCAAGATTATGCAAGTCATGAACAATAGAAATAGTAAACATCAATCACACATATGATATACACAGAGACAAATATTCATGAGGAAACCCATAAAGGGAGAAAACCTCTTATTCTTAGAATGATAGGCAGTCTTTTATGTTTTGTACATCATCAGTCTTTGAGAACCAACTCAAAATGAGGCTACAACCTCTTCTTTAACAAGCTACAACTTGTAGAGAGAACCAACCCTTAGATTCTCTAGCACCCACTAGAAAGAATCATATTGCTCCTTATGATCTCCAACACCAACTGGATGGAAGCACCTACTTCCACTTATACAAGCACCAACTTGCACATAGAAAACTCTTTGTTTTCCCTAGCACCACCTTGCCACCCTGTTTTCCAGCCACAACTAGATGGAAGCTACAACTCCCAATATTCAAGCACCAACTTGAATAATAGAGGACCACAATCCTCCCTAGCACCATCCTACCTCCTTGATTATAAAACTTTTCTTGAATAATACCTTACAATAATACAGACATTTCAATGCTTACCACTTCTTCTTTGTTCTACAATTCTGCTCTCCTTATGTTTGTTCATGCTTGGCTCCACTTGTTGTCTCTTTCCATCTACTCTTCCTCTGTTCTTCTCATGCTCTTTTCACCATTTCTTCTCTGTCAAGATTATATTCTTCATCTCTTCATTTTTCTCACTCTGTTCATGTTGTCATGTTCATTACATACAGTTCAACTTGTTTTACCGAGAAAAAACAACCTTCCTCTGTCACAACATATTTTTTTATTCATGCCCTCATCATTCATTACACTCTAAATCTCCAATGCCCAGTTTGGGGATCAAAAAGGCTCAAGAACCATGATTCAAATGCCATAGAAAAATCATTCAGTTAGTGTAACTGAATCGTAACTGATCAAGAAACTACGAAGTGAAACAACAACCCTTCGATTAGATTTTGTTTGATCAACATCGTTGGATTATACATGTAGAGGCTTTTTGACTTTTCAACACGTAACCTCCAATGTGGAGCCTAGCAGTGCTAGCTCCTTCCCCTATCTTCCATTGATGTGACCTTGGGCGATGATATCATCTGACCATGTGATTATGGGTGTGACCAAAGGTGGCTTGAAATCAAACTACATTTCACCCCTCAATTTACCTCAAGCCTCCACATGTCCTTTCTCCAAAACTGTAGTTTTGATTGCGTCCCGCCCTTAACTTTTTAAATTTTGTGCACCTTCAATCCCCAGAATGCGATGGGACCGTCGATCTCATGATATTGATGGTGCTCCTGAACTAATGGTTCAAGTCTGTTCATTCAAGTTCTGTTGATCAGATCTAACCTTCCCAAATCAATGACTGTGATTTATTCCGTGATCTGGGCTTCGAGAGTTTCAACTCTCAAACCTTGATTTCCTTCATACTTCAATCTTCTAGAGTCGATGATCCACGGACACCTGTCCTTCTCAAACGACAACTTTTCCTCTACTTCATGGATTTTACCTCTCAACTAGATCAACGGTCCTGTGTCCCCTTTCTCAATCAACGTTCGAGATTTGCTTCATTACTCCGGGCTTCGGTGATTTCAATTCTCAACCTTCACACTCTCCCAGAATGATTTTAGCCAGATTCCATAGATTATTGCCATGTTTCCTCTTGAAATCAATGGCTCTAGTCTGCTTTGGGACTTCGACACTTTCTACCAAGAGCAGATCGACGACCCTTTCCACCCTTCTCAATCAACGGTTGATATTCACTTCGGGGCTTCGACGCTTTCAATCTTTGATTTCCTCTGAAGTATTTCATACCCAGATTTCTGGATCTGTCACCATGCGTCCACCTCGAATCAACAATCCTCATTCACGTAGAGACTTCACCCGGACTCCACTGGTTTATGCCACGTCTTTTCTGGATCAGACGACCTAGATTCACTTTGAATGATATGACGCTTGAAATATTCTTTAGATGATCTGACGAATGAGATCTATTTTGAATGATCGAACGATTGATAATTTATTTCAGCTCTCCGACTCTCTGGGCTTCGGGAATTTCAATTCTCAACTAGAAATTCTTGAAGTGATATTTCTTTGTAATTTAGATCAGATGACACGTACTCCCCCTGACAATAAATGGTTGGGATTTGTCATCAGTGATTTTCACCTCCTCCCCATCCACAAACTTCTGAAGTTGTGAATATCGTGCCACCTGTCCTCCTCAATGATGGACGACCCCAAATCATTTTGGGACTTCGAAACTTTGGCAATATCCCTCTCTTGTTGAACCTCTTGATCAATGATCCAACCATCGAGAAGACTCTCGAAGCAGATCCACGATCAAGGATTTTGATCATGATCATGTTTTTGTACTGCGCTTTCCCTTCTGAGCTTTGATCTTTGCATATTGTTCGCTTCTCCTCCCAAGCTTATGCTTTTCCTATTTTCCATTGTCATTGTTTTTCTTTCCATTAATGATAAGCACACTCTTCCTGTAAAACATGCCAACAATATCCCCCTTTGGCATTGATGGAAACCATGAAAGACTACACTATTTTTCTTAGAGTTCCAACTGTAGCATCTAGCCCACACCTTTTCTCCCCCTTTGACATCAATATTAAAGAAAACTGAGAGTGACTATGTTCTCCCCCTGAACAGAGATACAATGAGCACTCTCCTCTTGATCAAATATATTGTTTTAACTTGATAACGGGGTCATGCCCAACTTCTGGCGCAGATACTCAAACTGAGCTTTTGCAAGCGGTTTAGTAAAGATATCAGCTATTTGTTTTGTGGAAGGAATATAATTCAGCTGAACAACTCTGTTTGTAACCCGCTCTTTGATAAAATGATACTTTATTGGTATATTCTTATTCTTTGAATGGAGAACAAGATTCTTCAAGACACTAATGGCATTAGTGTTATCACAGTGAAGTGGAATGGGATCAGTATAAGTTACCTTCAAATCTACAAGAGTTTGTATCATCCATAAGATGTGAGTGCAACAAGTAGCAGCAGCAATGTACTATGCCTTTGTAGTTGATAATGAAATAGATCCATGCTTCTTACTAAGCCATTCCGCTAATGAATCACCTAAGAAGAATGCACCTCCACAGGTGCTCTTTCTCTCATCCAAACAGTTTGCCCAATCAACATCTAAATATGTAGTTAACAAAAATTTATGATTTCTAGGATACCAAAGACCATAAGTCATTGTACCCTTCAAATATTTGAATATCCATTTGGCATCTGCTAAATGAATTTGTTTAGGAGAAGACTGATAACGACCTACCATTCCCACAGCTTACATTATATCAGGATGGGATGTTGTGATGTACATAATACTTCCTATCATTGATCGATATGTTCATTGATCAACATCAAGTGAAATATCATCTATATTGAGCTTGCAACCAACCACCATAGGTGTACTAACAAGAGAGGAATATTCCATATGAAACTTCTTCAACATCTCTTTCAAATATGTTTCTTGAGAGATAAATAGCTCTGCAGAACTCTGATTGATTTGTAAACCAAGAAAATATGATAGTTCTCCTATCAAGGACATCTCAAACTCAATTTTCATAGAATTAGAAAACCACTGAACTGAAGGGTCATTGGTACATCCAAAAATAATGTCATCTACATAAACCAAAACAACCAATAAATCATCACCTTCAGACTCAATTTATAGGTTACTGTCAACATTAACTTTCTTGAACCCTTTTTCATGTAGAAATTTGTCCAATCTATAATACCAGGCTCGTGGTGCCTATTTCAGTCCATATAATGCCTTTTTCAACTTACAGACATATTCAGGATTATATGTCAGTGAAAATCCTTTAGGTTTCTCCACATATACATCTTCTTCTATATCTACATTAAGAAATGTTGACTTAACATCCATTTGATATACTTTAAATTTCTTATGACATGCATAGGCAAGAAATATTCTGATGGCTTCCAATCTTGCCACTGGTGAAAAGGTTTCATCAAAATCCTTTCCTTCAACTTGTGCATACCCCTTATAGACCAATCTATCTTTATTCTTGACAATTTGTTCTTGTTCATTCATTTTATTCTTAAACACCCATTTGGAGCCAATTACAATCTTATTTGTAGGTCTAGGAACAAGCTCCCAAGTATTGTTCTTCTCAATCTGATCCAGTTCCTCATTCATTGATTTTAACCAGTTTACATCTTTACTTGCTTCATTAAAGTTCTTGGGTTCCACCATGGATATGAAGGCTATATGTGATTTTTCAGTGTTTTTGATTATCCTTCTCCTGGTTTGTACACCTTTGTCTTTCTCACCAATTATCTTACTTGTAGGATTATTCTTTTCAGTAATTATGGAGGGAGGATTTGATATTGTCTATTGATTTGAGTCTACCTGAGTATTTGTATCTTCATCTAACTCAAAGTCTTCTCTTTCTGATTCTTGGACCTATTCATCTTCAACTTCAACTATATCCTTTGTTGTTTATTCAACACTTCTTACATCTCGTACCGGGATTTCTTCATCAACTTTTATGTCAATACAATCAACCAATTTATGAAGACTCCTATTATAACATCTACACCCTTTATTGTTTGTAGCATACCCTAAGAAGATACATTCATCATCCCTGTCAGCATATTTTCCAAGATTTTCATCATTGTTCTTGATATAACACTTTGTTGACGGGCGAAATAGTCCATCCGTCAACTGGGAGAGTGGAACCGGTCCGGGGTTGTCTAAATAACCCAAGTCATTTGGTATGGACCACCCTGACGAGTTTAACGGCTCCGTTGGCCGCTCTAAGGTCT
>JZKD02S2069666.1:28678-45835 GCA_000966675.3 Picea glauca | reverse complement strand
GCAGGTCGATCTCTGGTATGGCATCCAGTTTCTTGACAAAGCTCGAGGTTACTGAGGGGGACGACTTCTTACTGCAGGCTACAACTAGCCGCCGAAAGGAGGTGGAGGGGGAAGGAGGGGGTGACAACTCCCCTCCTTGAGCTTCCATGGTGGTGCACAAAGGAACCCTAGGTGTTACCAGGGTGCATGGTCAGAGGGCGCGAGTCTTTTACCCATTGAGAATTGCCCTATATCCATTGTTACATGAGTGTTGATCTCCTCTTTTTCTTAGTGTCAAGAGTTTTTGCCTTGTTTTTTTTTTGTCCTTTGATTGAAGGATTTGTCTTAGAGTATTTATGGTTTGTTTTTGACTTTGTTTTTCTAAGATATTGTCATTTATCACTTTTTTACCTTCCTTGAGTTTGCAAATTATTTAAGTTGAAAAATTGTATGACTACCTTGGGTTAACAATATCCCTTGGTCTAGCTTGCCATCTAGTAGTCTCATCTTCATCTCAAAATTCTTTAGACTTTTGATTAACTTGATTGTCTTTGAAGTTTTTGTCAACATGAAATTGCAAAGGTTGATTTGTTTTGAGTTTCTTTGTTTCCTTATTTATAAATTTTTGGTCTTTTGAATGCTTGAAACTCTATTGTTTTCTGCAACCCAACCTTAATATTTGATTTTTGCTGCCCATTTTTGAGGATTTCAAAGAGTGATCTTCTTCTTTCTCTTTTACACATTTTTTAGTCCTTGATTGAACAAGTTATCTCACACTTGATTTCTTTCAGTTTTCATAAATCTTTTGAGTGCACTTTGTTTGGTTTATTTTTTGCTTCGTGTTCCTTTTTGTTAAACATTTATTTCTTTCATTGTCATTGAAATATAGGAAGCACTAAAGTTCTGCATTTGAAGAGATTTCATTGCACATACAATAAAACAAAGAGAATTTCTACATTCTTAGGAGTTTTGTTTTGGTACATGTATTTCATGAGCTATTCTTGGATTTGCTTTAGGATTTCAGATTTTTTGATAGTTTGGTATCATTTTGGAAAGTTGCATGATATTGAGTGCTTGTTAAGAATAAAATAACTTTTCTCCTTTTCATAGATAGAATTCATCGAAAATAAACGTTTTCATTTCATTCCTTTTTGCATTCTATTGGAGTCGAGTCTCACAAATAATAAGTTTAATATCCATGGACCTTTTTGAGTAACAAATCCATTAAAATCAAACAAAGTGCTAATAAAATCAAGTAAACATTTTTTTGGTTACAGTACACTAACAATAGCAAAGGGTTAGAATCTTTGGACTAGGAAAAGTGAGTAAATTGTCTAAGATTACTAAAAAAGACTATAGAAAACTAAAGAGTGCTCAACTCCAACTGTCATATAGGCATATCCAGGAACCCCCTCTAACACATGGGACAAACATGAGGTTGCACGCAGAAGAGAAACAGAGATTAACCCTCCAAATCTTGACCAATCATAGCGGAAATAGTGTGTATTGGGGGTTTTCTTGAGAAACTGCTAGTTTCATTTGGTCTTAGTGCTTCATGAATATTCAATCCATTTGGAGTCCTTAGGAGTCTTACCAGTCCACTTGTCTTCAGTTCTCTTGAATAATTTCAGATTTTGATATTCTACCCATATGTTTAGTCCCGAATATCGACTGTACCCCCCAGAGGCCGACTATGAGCTAGTAACCTTAGTGGCCTTTCCTNTTGGGGGTTTTCTTGAGAAACTGCTGGTTTCATTTGGTCTTAGTGCTTCATGAATCTTGAATCCATTTGGAGTCCTTAGGAGTCTTACCAGTCCACTTGTCTTCAGTTCTCTTGAATAATTTCAGATTTTGATATTCTACCCATATGTTTAGTCCTGAATATCGACTGTACCCCCTAGAGGCCGACTATGAGCTAGTAACCTTAGTGGCCTTTCCTAGGTAAATACAAATTTGATTATGGGGGGATTCCCACAGTACCTAGGTTAGACATCATATCACAATTTCAATACCCTTTTAGGGTGATCCCGTGAAGCGAGGGTTTCTTTCACTAAGAAGGAATATTATGCGGAGGTTGGGGTAACTACTTCTCATATCTTTGTTGATGGCTTGATATATCATCTTCGAAAGATCCTTATACTGTTGCTTCATTATTTACTTGTACATATTTTTTAGGGGTGTGTGATTTCAGAGTTCATAGTTGTCCTTAAGGATTGTTGTTTTACTTTCACCGTGGTCGATCAAGGGCTTCAAAGATCTTGTAGAATGCAAGGTTTGGATCCTGAATTTTAGGAACCTCAAGACGACCCTTCTTATGAAGGAATGGTAGAAGGAAAAACTTCTAAAACTGAGAGTGTAGCTACTTGAAGTGGCCAACACATAGAATAACTGGTCACAAACTTCATGGAGTGCCTTTTGTCTTATGAAAATCCACCTGTAACTGATCCAATTGGTCCATTTATCGTTGATAAAACATCCATAAGATTTATTTATCCTTATTATTCTTACCATCTACCAAACGATTCAGCTCCTTTAGTTGACCCTACAAGAGAAAAGATCATTACTGTTGGTGCTTTTTCTTTACTGGGAACACTCATGACTTGGGTTACTCTGAAAAAACCACTTGCAGTTACATCTCCCTCCTCACATATGCACACACCAGCTTCACTACTCCCACATATACACACACCAAGTTCTTTACTTGGTCATCCCATCGATCATATGACCAACAATCAAGTCGTTCAAACAACCACATTTACACAAGCTACTCAACCCACATCTCCAACTTTACAAATGAGGATTTCTCCTATACCCTTCATTGGAGGTCAATCTTCAGTTGAGGGGAATCCTTTTGATGGGGGGAAACCATAAAATATGAGGCAAAATCGTATGTGGGGGCCACAAAAAAGAACCTGGGGGGAAGATTCTCCTACAAGAAATTCCATCCCTACTATTGTCCTATATCATGGTCAACCATATCCATGAGTTGCAAATCCTTTATGGGATCAACCTAATCCAGTGGGAATTCCTCAGCAAGAAACTTTTCCTAATCAATCCATGAACCCCATGATTCCAACAAAATAGTTGTATAAAAGAAAGTACATGAGAGGTCCATTAGGCCAACCACCATACATAGGGGGACTGTCAGGTCAACTGTAGTACATAGTGGGACCCTTAGGTCAACCAAAATACATGGGGGGAAAACAACAATACATGGGAGGACCATCTGGTTTTTCCATCCCGTCGCAACCTATAAATGGTCCTGTTGGTGTTCCTATGTCACATGGTTACTACAAATATCCATAGGGTAGTAGAAAAATTCCATTATTGGATACATTAGATATGTCCGTTCCATCATGTTTGACCAATGATCCCATGCTGCATGCCTCATTTTTCCCTCCAATTCCTGCCAAACTACTGTTCGACATCCCAAAATTCGACGAGAAACCCGAAGAAGACCCTAATAACCATGTACTGACCTTCCATTTATGATATTATTCAAACTCCTTGATGGATGATTCCATTAGTTTATGACTTTTATAGATAATCCTCACATGCTCTATAGCCAAATAGTATATTGAATTTCCACGACAATCCTTTGGTGACTTCAATACTTTAGATATGACTTTTTTGACACATTTCCAGCTACCAATTCAATATGACAAATCTTTTGATTTTTCTTAGGAAATCCACTTCCAAACATATTTCTAATAATATTCATGAGTGGAGGAGGTGGAAATGGTTAATTAAATCTACCATTCTAGATAAAATCCTATTAGATTGGTTTACCAAGTCACTTTCACCACCCATTGATAGAGATGTCTCCATGGGAGGTACTGCAACTAAGGATAAAGTGATTAATCATGCTTAATATTTGTACTTGGTATATTCCCATTCTAGGATGCTTTACAATCTGATCCCTCATGCTCCTCGCTTATCGAATGATCCATCAAGGCCTACTATAGAATCCCATGCCTATGGTCTTGTGGGTTATGTGACCAACACCAAACCTACTCCCTCTCTTGAATAAACCATTGAGGTGAAAGAAGTCTAGTCCACTTCATCTTAACAATTTGGAGGTAGGAATAAAAACAAGGGTAGATCCAAGAATTATTCTAACACACAGGAGTGTACAAAAACTACTGATACTCAACAGAAAAGGAAAGCTAAGCTTCCCTGCATGATTTGTGCAGAGGACCACTACATGAAAGACTTCCCTCATCATGAGGAAGTCACTAAATTTATGAAGGGTACCTCCCGACCCACAATATTAACTAATATTTTTCTGATTCATCAACAAAAAATGGTTGTGTAAAATCCTGCCCCTCTGCAAGGGGGAAATGCAGACCATCCTCACCATGAGGATGCTTCCTCAAATTCTCAGGTTCTTATGTGTAATGGGACAATTATTTTGACAACCAGAGCTAAGACTTATGACACTCCTCTAGATAATCATGCCAATGGAGGTTCTATTGAGAAGCCCTCCACTTCCACTCCTCCTTCATCCTATGCCCCTGTTCAAATTGGGAGGCATGTTACTGATTCAGTGTTGCACCCAACCATGGGCACAATTTGATAGTCGATCTTCAATCCAATTTACCACGCTGCTCAAAACTACAATGTAGTATAGTGGTAAGTATTCCCGCCTGTCATGCGGGTGACTCAGGTTCTATCCTTGGCAATGACGCCAAAATGTTGGGCTCTAAATATGTCCTAAAAACAACCTTAGTTTAACATTAATTTATCAACCCAAGGATTCGTCTTTTCTTTCAAGAATATCGACAAAGTCTATGCAGATAGTTGTAGAGGTTAAAATCGTGTAGTCAAAGAAAATATGAGTTTATCAATAATCAAGTTTCTCACACATTCATTAAAAATCTAAAACTAAGATCTTACTTAAATTGGAATATTATTAATAACATGCTATGAATTAAAGGAATTAACTAATCTGTTGAATTTATCTAACTAAGAAGCAATAATCTAATCTAAGAAAATACTTGCAGAATCAATCTATCAACTATTAATCAACTTGCTGGAAAAGAAATAGTGAATTACTATATCTGTGAAAAGGAACAACATATGTAATCTAACCAAAAGGAACAACAAATGTAATCTAACTGAAAGGAAAAACAAATGTAATCTAACCGAAAGGAACAACAAATTCTAATTTAAGCGAAAGAAACAACTAATTTGAAAATGATAGGAACTGTCAAGCGAATAAACTAACAGAAATGGGAAATGGAACAACAATCGATAATATTCAAATGAAACATCTATCCTCTGTAATCAAATAGAATAACTACTTCATGAAAACATTAACACACTCACACATTTATCTTTAACTGTTGCAAAGAGATTTAAATCACAGAACTGAAATCAAATTGATACGATTACAGATTGAGATAGTAACTCCTTTTGATTGGGCCCACGGTCTTCAGAAGTACTACTGCTGGAAACTCAGTATGAAAATATAGTAAAAACACTCAAATCTTCTATTAAATCCATAACTGGTACATCATTTACAATAGACTTCTTGTACAGAGAAAATCAGAGATCAGAATGCTTGGATAAATTTCTTGGTTGTTTCTCTATGGTTCATTGCCCTCTATATATTACAATGATATGGTAAATTAAGCTATCCTGAGGATCGATGGATCCTCAAGATTTCTTTTACTATTTATAAAGATTACAAAATAGAGAATCAATCTTCCTCAAAACTGCTTTAGGCCTGATTTCCTTAACTTCCAACAGTCCACGTATCTTCATAATCTTCTTAGCTATCTTGAGTTTAACCAAATTGTCCATTTCTGCAATAAAATCAAACAATTCAAACCAAAATTTAGAAATGATCTAATACTACTCAATAATATTTCTAGATGAATTTTTAATCATTTTATTTTCTAATTATCTCTAATTGATGGAAAAGTCAATCAAGATTATATCATAAACCATGGTGATAAGGAGGATATTTGTACCTTTTTCTCAACTCAACAGGAGCCTTGTGCTATGTCAACCATAAAATTTCTACAAAACCATCCAAGTCAATGTAGAACCTTGTTATCATCCATTGGAGCTGTGGATCAAGAGGCCTCAAATATGATTATGTTTAATCTAGAACATTTTAAATCAAATCTCTCACATCACCTATCCTTCCAAATCCATGCTATGGTTGGTGGGAATAACATCCATCGCATAGTTTTGGATGAAGGAGCTTCCACATGTGTCATGTCTTTATCTTTCTGGACAACCATTGGTTCACCTGAACTTAACCAGTCTCCTACCACTCTTAAGATGTTTGATGGATGTGGTTTCCAAACTTACAGACTCTTGAAATATTTCACTGTAGAGTTAAAGGGAAAATCTGTTTATGTCAACATTGAAGTGGTTGACTCACCCTTGGATTATAATTTATTGCTTGGTTGTAGTTGGTTCTATGCGATGACTACCGTCGCTTCTTCAATATTTGGTATTTTTCAATTTCCACATCAAGGGAAAATTGTGACTGTTGACCAACTTGATTATTGCACTCCAGATCTCCATAGTTCCCCAACGAATAACATCCCTTTCCTGGGACAATCTGATCTTTAGTATGAAAGTGTGGGGGTAGGTCTCCTCAAGGATTCCTCACTCATGGGAGTTTTCCTCTTACCTCTCCCTAATCCCCCACATAAGGTTTCCATGTTAAATATGATTATGGATATGGTGTGAAGATCCTCTAAATTTTTTGATCCTTGGGTAGTGCCTAGCCCATTTTCCACTCCAGCATCCCGACTACCACATGATCAGGTACTTAAAACTTCCCTTCCTTCACCTATCTCAATTGATCCTCTTTCTTCCTCCCTCTTTGGAGAATCTATTCCTATTTGTAACCATGAGTATAATTGAGTGAAGAAGCAGAGTCGGTAGACAAAATGAAGCCTGAGGGGAATGTCTCCAACCTTTAGACATCATACTGAAGTTAAAACACCAACTTCTTATGATGATGTTGGGGGAAAAGTACCAACCTATGAACACCATGTTGGTAAAAAACCCACCAATAGGTATCAATCAATGTACCAACCTTTGGAAATCATGTTGGGAAGAGGCCCTTTCATGGGTATTTTTCTGATCATAGTTTATTCTTGTTTTCAAGCTTGTTAAAAAATGAAACCAACTTCAAGAAAAGTTCTTGTTTATGTGTCAAGCTCATTAAAAAATGAAACAAAGGATTTCAAGAAAAATTTCATTCTTTGTTTCAAGCTCATTAAAAAATTAAGCAGGCTACGAGCATAATTCATCATTCCTCAATCTCATTAAACCATGAAGAGTCGTCTTTCGAGTGGTAGTTCATCCCTTTTCGGCCTCGTAAGACTAACTACAAAAAATGTATACTCTAGTCAATCATTACTAGAAGAGTTCTCCCTTGAATTGTTTTACACTTTTTGGGGCTTGGGGGACTAAAGTTACGAAAAATAACATCCATGGAGTTGTCTTTAAGATCTTTTCAAACTCTCTAAACATGAAAACATCATCGATTTTCCTTTTTTGGACACATAAAACATGCATTGAAGAACCCATACAGGGCCGAACCCCTCCTTCTTCAGTTTTTTTAAACATATGATGAGGGACTCATCGAAGATGAGCTATATCGAGCATTTGTTATTCTCCTCAATCTTGTTTAAAAATGAAAGAGGTACTCACCAATCACTATGGCGGAAAAAATTGAAGGAAGTGGGTCAAGTTTTTGAAAGGCATCATGGTAGTTGTTTGTTGTTGTCCTTGAACATGAAACCTATTTGCGTCTCTTCTTATAGTTGGATAATCTGATTGTCTCTAATTCATACCAATTCCGTGAGTCCTCATACTCCTTCATCTTACCTGAATGGTGCCCTAATGATTTTATCACTATGTTTTGGTCTATCTCTTAGTCGAGTCAATGCTACCAAGTTATTTGTCATGCGTCACAATGTTCAAAGAAAGTTTCATATCAAACCAACCATTTTGCAGTATTACCATATTTCATACCCATGCCAGTTTTTCCTCATTTGATATATAATATTACATCACTTTCCAGTGTCAATTTTGTGTTGATGATGGGGGATACATCATGACCCTCCTTCGATGAGTCTGTTCCTGTTGAATTTAACACATTATTTGGGAATTATACTTAGAAACCAATTAGTACCTTGGAGCCTGCATGCCTCAATGACATGTTTCCTCTCCTTTAATAATAGGTTTACACCATTTTCCTCTGATTGAATGATTCCACATATGTTCAACTTTAGTTCATTTATTCACATTCGTTGGATTGTACTAGGGTACCTTGGGAATAATTTTCATCATTAGTGATTTCCCTTGCACTTGTTAGTGGTATACATTAATGACCGATAATCAAGTGGTTTCTACCATGTTCAACATCAAGTCATCTATTCACATGGATAGATTCATACTATTTTGGGATCAAGGTGAAGACCCTGGGTTGGGTGCTCACTCTGTTATGTGCTTTACCTAGGATGCGATGGAGATTATTTGAGTATTTTTGGATTCCAATACACTCACCCTATTGATAATACCACTAATGTATATTTTCACATAGATCCACTTTGTATTGGTCCGTGGATATGTTTTTGTCATATCATAGCTCCACTTTGTATTCTTTCAAGGATACAACTTAATCATGTCATGGGATATGGATCCACAGTGTGTCTCTAGTGACCATATCCTTAGTCAATATTTTTCATGGATTCGTAGTGTATTGGTCAACACCAATGCTTTGAGTCGATTTGTATTCCAAGTCTGTTCCTTTTGACTTCAACAAATTAGCTGGGAATTAGACTTAGAAACCAATTATTACCTTGGATCCTGCATGCCTCAATGGCAGGTTTCCTCGCCTTCGAAAATAGGTTTACACCATTGGCCTCTAATTGAATGATTTCACGTATGTTCGAATTCAGGTCATTTATTCACATTCATGGGATTGTACTAGGGTACCTTGGGAATAATTGTCATCACTGGTGATTTCCATCACACTTGTTAGTGGTATACATTAATGATTGGTAATCAAGTGGTTTCTACCATGTTCAAAATCAAGTCATCTATTCACATGGCCAGATTCGTACTATTTTGAGATTGAGATGAATACCTTGGGTTGGGTTCTCACTCTGTTATGCGCTTTACCCAGGATGAGATGGATATTATCTAAGTATTTTGTGGATTCCGATACACTCGCCCTATTGGAAACCCCATTGACGTATACTATCCTATAAATCCACTTTGTATTAGTCTGTGGCTATGTTTTTGTCATATTGTATCTCCACTGTGTATTATTTCGTGGATATGACTTAATCATGTCATGGAGGTATGGATCCACATTGTTTCTCTAGTGGCCATATCATTAGTCAATATTTTTCATGGATTTGCAGTGTATTGGTCAGAAACCATTTTTATGTTGTGAGAAATTTCACCCTACGGACATGTTAAACTCTCCTTAGATCAAAATATCATATAATATAGACATGAAAAAATGGTTACTACTTTCCTTGTGGATATATTTCATTAACCTATAGATAGAAGGTGTTATAACCCTATATTTCATAGTATCACTTGGTGATTGAAATTTATTCCTCTAGTCATATTTCATTGTAAGTAATATTTTATTTTGCCAATGATTTACGAAAAAGAAAAGAAAAAAGAAAAGAAAAAGAAAAATAAAAAGAAAAGAAAAGAAAAAAAAGAAACGAAAACAAAAAGAAAAGGATAAAAATAGAAAAAAATGAAAATAGGGTATAAAAAATAATAAAAGACAATAAAAAAAAGAGAAAAATATAAAACCCCATCAAAAATAAATTTAGTTTGAATCATACTGTATAATCATGATCAAACTTTTTGAAATTATGTTGATAGGTTAGAGAATAAGTTTGGTAAAACAATTTAATCTTGGCCAAATTAGTTAGGTTAGAGTAATAATTAATCCAACAGTCTAAGCTATATTAATATGTTAGATACCTAGGTTAGTTGATAGGTTAGTGATTTTGATTTCAAGAAAAAATTGAAAGGGGATTGTCAAAACATCCCTTGTTTGAATAAATTTGGGTATTTTTACCTTAGGAAAATAAGACCATGGTGTAAAATTGGAAAAGGTAAGCTTAGCACTACCCATTGAATGTTTTTATCCTTAGTTTCTAATGGATAAGACCTTTTKTCGTGTAGTGGGTAAGTCCCGCACACGTTGTCGTTGACGACATCCCATCACCTCATAGAACAACGGTTCTCAGTGCATTTCAGACACACCGACCTTTCTTCCTGTAACAGTGGGGGGCGGGGGGGATCTGAAAAATGGTTTCCCCCACGCTGGTCCCACCTAAAGTGGTGCTCTCACAACATTCAGATCCCCCCTATGAAATATTCTTACCACCTCCCCCCCTCTTTGAAATCCCACCAAACTACTACCCAATACCGCTCACCTCACTCCACCACTGTACCCTACTTCCACCTACCATATGTTCCATCCTACATACCCATTACCCAATCAAATCACTTTCCGTGACCATTAACCACCCCATCATCACCCTGCACCATAACATACACCTCCATCACTCTCTAAAACCCTGTTTCATTACCCTGTAACACCATTTTTCGATGCAGACAATGTGGACACTGCGCTGAAATAAATTGCCAAGCCAACTGCGACGACTTCTCACCGTCAACAGGCACAATTTACCCAGGTAATCACAGTTCCACCATTGATTTACCTTAATCTTTGATTAAACATGCCCCCCTAAGGCCAAATTTTCTGATACGTCTGAGAACTCGATCCTTCCTCCTTTTTTCGACCTAGATCACATTCCCCTGGTGGATAAGGATTATAAAATCATAGAACCAAGGTGAGAATTTGACTTCTTTGAAATTAACTCTTGGATAAAAGACATATTCCTAGACCAGAGTGATGAAATTGGACTCTGGGAGTCCAATTTACCTCTTTATATGTTCCCTTAGACCCACCATTTCCATGAATTCGCCCTAAAATGCTAAGCTCGTTATTCTCCCAACCAAAGGGCTATAGTTTCCTCCTCTGGTGAAACCATATTCACAATTACCCCTGATTCCATTGATCATATGCTGCAAATCCCAAGAAGTGACTCTGCAATCCCATTTTCCATTGAAGCCCTAAACGACCTGTACTAGAATATCACCTTTCCCCAAAGAGCCCAGATTTTCGAGATTTTTCTGCCAAAAGACGCCCAATTGCCCAATAAAACCCCCCCTTATTCATTCTCCATCTTCATTATCAAGGCCAACCATATCATTTCCATTATTTGTTACTTTTTAGGTTATTTTTCAGATGAATGGGTAGATGAGCCTATTCTAGGTTTTCGATATATCTTTTCCACATAAGAAAGAGCCACAATTAAATTCAATTTCAATTAGTTTCTGCCTGATAACATTCATGATCAGATTTTTAGGTTTCCAACTGAAGGAATGTTCAGATATTCCCTAGTACTGGTGTATAGGCTCTTGTTTTTTTAGTCAAACAGGTTTCCATGTGCATTTCAGAAATTAAACCAAGAAGGAAACCCATAATCAATGACATCATGGACCTCATTGGTGAGGAAAATTCAACATAATTCAACTTCAAGGACTTCATAGACCAATTCTATCACCTATTTTTTTGCATGATGAACAATAGAAAAAAGCCAAAGATCAATGAAGAAATTCAGAGAATCCTTCACCTTTTTGATCTTGCAAAAATAAGGGATTAGTATTTATACCAAAACCACACAGAGATAAGAGTGTATGGGTGTGACATTCCACCTTATAGATTGCCAAAATACCTCCTTGTGAAGATTTTTTCACTATAATACGTAAGGCAGATGGTCAACTCAGATGATATCAATTTTTTTGCAACAAAGAAGAAGCAACAACTCAAAATAAAGACTCAAATTGGCCCTTTCATCTGCAACAACAAATCAATAGGAGAAGAGGTATATAACCTCTTGAAACATATGAGGTTTAATCAAAGTTCCACATGGTCTTATGACCCATTTGGTGTCATCTAAGAGCTCAAATTCAAACAAAGGAGAACTCCTTATGCTCACATACATAAGACATAAGTGGAGAAGTATATGAACCAGACAAAATGGAAAGAAAACACATTGCTAGAAATAGAGGAACAACCTTCCCCTGTCACTTCTTCACATACCAACACACCTCAAAAGAAAAAAGAGAAGAGAGAAATAAAGGAGGTTTCTCCTTCAGTCACATAGGTATCAACAAATAACTTCCAAGTTTACAGAAAGAGGGCCAAGACCAGTCATACACCAGACTTGCTCAAGGAAGGAGAAATGCAGTCCACCATACTCATGGAGGGACCACACTCTTCAACCTATGCAAATAGTCAGTTCATAGTGTCTACATAATCATATCAAAAACAAATAGATGCTACTCTGTTAGCTAAATCATCTCATGAGAAAACCGAGTCAAATATTTTTGATAGATATAAACAAATCAAGTAGATAAATGAGCTCCTCAACAACAACACCTATGATCAGTTCTGGAAGCAGACATCCACTGCTCATCATAGGTTGCTGTCATCATTTTCCATAGATATAGGATAAATGTAAATGGAATTATAGAAAGCACAATTTCCCCATCCTAAGAAAATTGCAGACTATAAGAATACTTCCTTTGAGTTTGATGTAAAGGATGTCCATCCACTGAAAAAGATCGATATGCATAGGTAGACAAGGGAGATGATATTCTCGACCTTGACCAACACCTCAATGATTGCTTCAAAGTTGTAGGTGTCCCTGAACAACATTCATTCCAAATTGAAGCTGGAGAAAATCTTTTCTTTAGACAAGGACAACAAAATCAAATCACTAGAAGAATTGGTGCTGAAGATTGGGTATGACCCAACAAATGTCAAGGCAACATAAGAATTATTGAAGAGGAATAATGTTGATATAAGATCTCTGAGAAAGCAGCTGAAGCTTCCAGTGACAGAAGATTCACAAGGCAAAGAAGTGGCTGAGACCGAAGACCACAAATAAGAAATGCTGAGCTTATCATAGAACATAATGCACAGATTAGAGAAATGGAAGCAAAAATGGATAAACTGATAAAGGGAAAATAATAGAATGTGCAGATGTCCATGATCCCACTGAAGGAACTCCCTTTGACAAGAATTAGAATAGAAGAAGCATCCACATCAACATAAATTCCATAAACAATCCCAATACAAGTTTCAGATGCATTTGAGAAACTTGTAAAGTCCATAGAAGACATGTCCATCCAAGGGGAAGAAATCATAAAACTGCAAGAAGAGGTAAATAATTTGCAAGAGCTGAAGTCAGTGTTCCAAGCCAGTCACCAGGCATAAATGCATAAGTCTCAAAGGCTTAGTCAACAACTACAGAAAGAGACTATCATGGCAAAGACCTTAGCCCAAGCTAAGGAAAACATTTGGATGGATATCAACAAGTCAATGTTAGAAATATGGCCATCCATATAGATAATTTTTGAACAGCATGAATGAATACAAAAGGCCAGGGAGGCAATTGAGATCATCAAATAATAATTAGGAGAAAGACCCACAGAGGCCACTAAACTCATCAGATTTCTAAACTCCAAAAACAAGAAGGAGTTAGACGTACTAGAAATTGAAGATAGAACATAGACCATCCTTGAGATCATGAAGGTTCAGACCAAGAAAGGATTGTTGTTGCAGCTATAAGAAAAGGCTCAAGTGATGGACATAGGAGTGCAGATATTTTTCAGTAAGTTTGAAGTGCTACATAATAAATGTCTTCATGGAATATGAGTACTTAATGACAAGTTGATCACTCTATATGATTACAAACAGAAAATCAATGTGGTGGAAAAGGACAATTCCAAGTTTGCAGGGATACAGGGAAGCATTACTGGTAAATATTTCCTAGAGACATTATAGTTGGAATTGAGTATTCAACATGCAATAAAACATATCTTCATCACTAAGATTACTTTTTCCAAGTATACATAAATTGATGAGATATACAATAAGTTACTCAAAATTTCTATCCCAGGTAAAAAGAGATGGGAAGATCTATGCACTTTACTTGAGTAAAGACATTTTTGAGTTTCTAGTCAACATGGAGCACCAACTAAAGTCAAAGAGATGAGTCACCGACCACTTCCACCAAATCAGCACAAAGGATTCAAACAAATCAACAAATCCCTATAATTTGTATCTTAGAGATCTAATTAGTTAGATATTTCCTCCATAATATCCTAGTCATTTATGACAGGATCTGATGTAAATAGTTTTATAAATACTTCTCTCTTCGAAGTATTGAGGGTTGATTTTTGCACCCAGGACCTATTGTGTAATTTTTCAAAGGATTGACCCATAATAAAAGAGGCTTATTCACATGATTCTTGTGTTATATTGTTGGTGATGTCTTTCTCTTTTTGTCAAATGTTTTCTTATGCTCTGTAATGATTTCATGTATTTCCAATTCTAATCATTAAAACAAAATCAAAATAACAAAATTTATCTTATATACTTTGTCTATGGTTTTTTAATGATATGTATGTTTTCATATGAAATTGAGTGAAGAAATTCTTAACTGCTCCTCTTCTTAGTGGAATTTCTCCCCTTTTCCCTCTTATTCACTACATTTAATCTGAATAGATCCAACAGTTTTACTACCCTTCCCTTAGAAGAAAACCTTATAAAAATCTGAATCTGATCCGCATCTTTAAATACAGACCCCATATCCCAATGGAAAATTAAGCATTCTTTTAGCCAATTATTTCAAACAAACAAACAAAATTTGAACTGTCATAACTAGCCTAACATTTAAATCTCAAACAAATCTAAATCTGATAGAGAGATCCCTCTCTATAGCTGGCAAGGCTAGATCCCAACTTCGAAAGTGGTTTGGTAGTTACCTCTGTCAATTTCTTCAACAACCTCTGGAAATTACATAGTGATAACATAGTGGCGACCATATTGGGGATCTGAACAAATTTTCCAACTGTATGAATTATCTTCCCTAAGTAAGAAATCTTTATTTCTGAACAATCAAAGATCTAAATTTCAAGAGATACATTTTCAGAGGTTGTAAAAATTAGTAAATAATTAATTAGGTTTTTAAGGTTTAAGTTCTAGCTCCAAAAATAATTCATACTAGATCTCACCCTGATCTAGAACCTGTAAAGTAGTAGATAATCCTGAAAAATTGATTAGAAAAAGAAGCTCAACAGAAAGTCAAGGGAGTAGTAGTCCTCCTCCTAGGGACACCTCTGTTCCAGAGAAGTTTGTCACAATCCAAGACATCCAATTTGATATACCTTTTGAGCATAGCCTTTTCAGAACCAACTATGATAGCTTTGTGGATGAAACAATTTTAGATCAAGCTATCCTCCAACCTAGTACCCCTGAAAGACACTCTACTAGATCAGATCTTGATCAACAAATCCTTCAAAATTTTGAAAAGTTACAAGATATAGCATTAGAATTTAATCAAGATTTGCACAAAGCCTACATCCAATAGTCTGTTGAATTTTCTTCCCTAACCATCTTTGCTTCTTCTATCAATCCTCAATTATCTCATCCTATGTCTTCCATTTCTGCTTCTTCCACATCTTCCACCACTTCTCAAACAATTTTACAGGTTACCATCCATCCTTCCACAAGAGTTCATGTTATCCATCCTCCTCCACCAATCATGGCAAAAAGATATGCTCACTTTGTTTTGGCTGCTCCCTTACATAATATGCCCCAGGATTATCAAACTGGGATTCCTCAATTTGATGGCACCAAAAGTATGACTGCATAACAACACGTTGAAAATATGAATGAATTCTTTGACTTGCAAGAAGTAGATGAGAAAGATGTCAAAATGAGGTTGTTTGCCCAAAGTTTAACTAGTGAAGTTAGGAAATGGTTCAAAGCCTTACTAGCTACTAGCCTTAATGACATTACCACCTTTCACCAGTCTTTTCTCAATAGATGGGAAGTAAAGAAAAATCCACTTCAAATATTATCTGAATATGAAAGTATTAAAATAAACCAAGGGGAAAGTGTACAATATTATTGCACTCGATTTAACAATATTTATAATGAAATTCCAACAAACATTCAACCTCCTCAAGGCTTAGCTTTGATCAAATTACCTGATGGTTTTGATGCTGACATGTCTTATCAATTGAGAGAGAGAAACCCTGCAACTTTGGAAGAAATGCAAAGATGTGTTGTGAGTGTAGAGGAAAATATGTTGGCTAAGAGAGCTAGACAGAGAATAGAGAGGAGAGTAACTATCAAGGAAGAACCATCCACCTCTTCTACTGATGCTAAAATAGAATCCTTAGTAAGAATGATGGAAATAATGATGGAAAGACTAGACATCACTCATAGGAATCCACCTAGAGAAAATCAACATGGTCCCCAAATCAGAAATCCTAATTTTAGGAGAAATCCACCCCAATCCAGACAAAGAGAGCCTAGAGAACAAAGAGAACAAAGAGGCCCAGATCAACATATTATACCTCCTTTCCAAGAAAATTATGTTGATGAAGGGAACAAAACAATTGAGGGACTTGATGATGTTCACATTAATATTATGGAAATAAATGATAATGATTCTATTTTTCTTACCAAAGAAGAACATGATCTTTTCCTTCTTTCACAGACTAAAGTTGATGAGGAATAATCTAAACAAAAAGATTTTGAAAATGCAGTAATGGAAGTTCATAGAAAATATAACTTGAGAAGTAAGAAGTCCAATGATAATCCAACCAAGAAATATTTCGACTTTAAAAAGGCAGCAGATACACCTGCCAAGAAAGTTCCTGATAGCCCCCAAAAGAAAAACTCAGAGGTCCCGACCAAAAGAATATCTGACTCTATATAAAAAAAAACTCAAACTGATGTTCCCTCCACCTACCAGCCAAATATACTTCACATAAAAATGTTGTTGAGAAATCATATCTCCCTAATCAAAATAAAAATCCAACCTCATTCATTCTTGAAAGTGAATTGGAAAAACTCAAGATACCTATTCCTCTAACAGAGTTAATGAATAAGAATGCTTATAGATCACAAGTTATCAAATCTCTAAACATGGAGGCAGGAATGGGTACAAACATAGTAAAAATTGATGATGATCAACCAGAGTTGTTATTTGGGCCTGAAGTTGATGGAAAATATGAAAGTGG
>JZKD02S2069666.1:0-28158 GCA_000966675.3 Picea glauca | reverse complement strand
CCCCCCCACTACCTCTCTAGCTACCTTACATGTACCTCCTAAATATGGCATGTTACTGTCTCTCTCATGGGGATCCAAATTACAGGGTACCCTACAACTGGACATGTCTTATGCTGCCATCCCATTATTTAGTCAGTAGAGAAGATTATATATGGAGACACTAATGAAATACATGGTCAATAGTCAAGATAAACCACATAATTATCTCTTATATTTTGTTCACTTAGACCTTGACTCTTTTATTTTATACAATGATGGAGACATGGAAAGAAAAATTGCAAACTTGGAGGTTGATGTTTATAACTTGGGGGAAAACAAAACAACCCTTGAAGAATACAAAACAATGATGGTACAATCTGATGAACCAAAAGAAACTCTGTGGAGTTTAGACTTTCAGTAAGGAAGGATTAGGAGCTGGAGTGTGGGTTTCAAATTCAAAAACAAGATATACAAAAGGCCATTCCTACAAGTTGAATTTTTAGTGTACCAACAATATAGCTGAGTATGAAGCCTTAATACTAAGTTTGAAATTGTTAAAAAAGCTTGGTGCTAATATAATTTCAATAAGGGGTGATTTTGAACTCATAATAAAACAGATCAAAGGTGAGTACTTTGCTAAACACCCAAGACTGAGAGCATACATAAATGATGTTCTAGATTTCCTGTAATGCTTTACTGAATATGATTTGCAGGCCATTCCCAGAGACCAAAACATTCTTGATGATGGTTTGGCTACCTCAACATCCACTTGTAAGATACAATTTCATCCAAATCGCCAGTATACAGTTGAAGTGAAGTGTAGACCAACTGTCCTAGACAACATCAGGTATTGGAAAGTTTTCTGAAATGATGAACAAATTGATTTTTTTTTGCAATCTAAGAATGAGTTTGAATGTTCCAATATTGATGTATATAGTGATGATGAAAAAGAAAATGTAAATAAGATAGGTTTAGAAGAAATAAATAAAAAAACAAGATCTGGATTTTTTGCAATTAAAGGATAATATTTTTCCTAGAGGATTAGTCCCATTGGAAGAATTGTTTGATTTTGATGATGTAGCTAAAAAACCACAAATTTAACCTACTAGAAAGGAAGTTGAGGACTGTAACATAGGAACTGAAAAAGAACCAACGATGATTAAACTGACAATTTTTTTACCTCCTCCTCAAAAACATAAATACATAGATTTTTTCAAAGAATTTGTGGATGTTTTTGCATGGAGCTATGAATATCTAAAATCCTATGATACTAGCATTATACAACACAAAATTCCCATAAAATAAGATCATAATCCTTTCAAACAAAAAACTTATAATAATTAACCCAAAGTTGATGCCTCTGATTGAAAAGGAAATAAAAAAGTTGTATGATGCTAAAATAATTGTCCCATTAAGATTTTCCAAATGGGTATCCAATTTAGTTCCAACTAGAAAGAAGAGTGGAGAAATCAGACTGTGTATTGATTTTATAAACCTTAATAAAGTCTCTCTCAAAGACAACTATCCCTTGCCCAAAATGGACCATATTTTGCAGAAGGTAGTTGGATCCAGTAGAATTTCTTTGTTAGATGGTTTTTCTAGTTAGAACCAAGTTTTAGTCCACCCTGATGATCAAGAGAAAACAACATTTACTACACCTTGGGGCACTTTCATATATGTGAAAATTCCTTTTGGTTTAATGAATGTCGTGGCCACATTTCAGAGAGAAATGGATATTTCATTTTTGGATGAACTTGGAAGATTCATCATTATATACTTGGATGACATAATTGTTTTTTCAAAAAAAGATGAAGAACACTTACTCCACCTTAGAAAAGTTTTTGAAAATTTTAGGAGATTTGGAATTTCACTTTATCCAAAGAAAACATTGTTTGGTCTAGAGGAAGGTAAAATGTTAGGACACATCATATCCAAGGAAGGAATTAAAATTGATCCTAGTATAATTGAAGCCATTCAAAAAATAGATCATCCCAGAAACATAAAATAATTATAGTCTTTCATAGGCAAAATAAAATTTCTAAGAATATTTATCCCTAACTTGGTAGAACTTCTCAAAAATACAAAAAATACGTTGAAAAAAGACACAAAAATAAAATGGACCATAGAAGAAAAACATTCCTTTGATAAGGTGAAACAAGCCTTGACACAAGCCCCTATGCTTATCAACCCTAATTACACAAAATATTTCCTCATATTCTCTTTTGCCTCTGAGCATACTATTGCAACAATTCTTTTGCAGAAGAACAATGAAGGCCATGAGCAGCCTATTTCTTTCTTCAGTAAATCCTTGAGAGATGATGTATTGAATTATAACATCATGGAAAAACAAGATTTTTCTTTGGTGAAAGCAATCAAATATTTCAGAGTATATATTCTCCACTCACACATTATTGCTTATGTCCCAAATTCTATGGTGAAAGATATTCTGACCCAATACAATCCTGATGGAAATAGGGGTAAATGGATTTTTGTGATCCTTGAATATGACATAGATATCAAACCAACCAAGCTTATAAAAGGTCATATATTAGCTGAATTGATAGCTAAATCCAATTTTCATTCTTTAGATATTAATTTTCTAGCTACATTGGATGAACAAGAAGAGCATGAGACTCTACAAGTTAAATATGTTTTCTCAACCTATCCCTCATATGTAGACCTTATTTTTGTTTTACTTCACTTACAAGCTCCTCTTGATTTAACTAAAACTAAATCTAGATTTTGGCCCTTGGTCATGCATTAAGGAAGAAAGCAAATATTAAGAAAGAAGAAAGATAAAGTATGAAGTGCGTGGAAGGCACACAAACCGAGGAAGGGTCGAAGTGGTTAAATAAGAATAAAAGAAGGAATGAAGTAAAGGAAATCAAGCCGTTGAAAGAGAAGATCAAGGAAGAAAAAGAAACAAAGAAGATAGATATTGGACAATTCAACAAGCGAAAGAAGACAATCATGGCTTCTTTGGAGAACCTCGCGGAGAAGAAGGAAGAACATGTTGGTGAAGTCCTTAGAATGAGGGTTATGTGGACCTAGGGTTTTGGCCCATGGTTTTCTAAGAGTCATGGAATGTATAAATAGAGGTGATAGTTGTGTTGATATGTAGAAGTGTTATGTTTTAGAGGATTCTTGTATTTTGGGTCTTCAGCTGGTGCAAAGATCGACTCTGCAGCTGGGTGCGCATGGATAAGAAATAAAGAGGAAGGGAGAGAAGGATCTACAACTGAGTGCGTAGATAGAACCGTATATCTTCATCTATTATATCAATAAACACAGTTATGTGGACATAGCCCTAGGGAGAGGGTGAACCACGTAAAATATTTTTGTTCCATGTGGTTGATGCTTTGTTATTTACTACCTTTTATACTGTTATTTTTCGAAGTTAAGCATAATACTATTAAGAATCTATGGGATTTTTTGTGTTTTTGTTTTGGAATCATCTTGCATTTCCTCTGGTTGTAGACACCTGTGTTTTGCAACCCCCCTATTGATACTTCAGGTGAGACTTCATCTTCTTTGTAGGTATTTCAGTAAGGGCCAGTAGATAGGGTTTGTTGGTGCACTATTAGAGTTGAACCCTGGGTCTTCCCCTGTGCCAACAAATGGTTCCGTTAACAACGCAGAATACCTTCAAGTTAGTTTATGTCCTGGAAGCAGTGGTACCTATGGAATATTTGGTTCCTAGTTTAAGAATTGCAGCATTTATAGATATGGATGACACCGACATTGTTCAAGACAAGCTCACGTAGTTGATGGAACTAGAGGAAGACAGGTTCATTGCAGGATTTTATCAGTAGGTACAAAAAGAACGAGAAAAGGCTTACCATGATAGACATATCAAGAATAAAGAATTTAAACAAGGAGATTTGGTACTTTTATATGAAAACAAGTTCATGAAGCATCCATGAAATTTTAGGACACATTGGCTTTGGCAATTCAAGGTTGTCTATGTTATAGAAGGTGGAGCTACGTAGTTGAAGACTCTTAATGGAGAATGGAAGGATGGTTTAGTAAATGGGAGCTAGTTGAAGCTATATTATGACAACATCTTCCTCACAACTCTTAGTAAAAGAAAAGGAAGAAGGGTCTAGGTACTAGGTGCAGTTGAAATTGGGTACCAGACATAGAAAAGACAGTCTTCACATGATAGGGAGGGACAGATAAGAAAGCATAGGCTACTCCACACAAAATGCATTCGAAGTAATACATAAGGCTCAACCCTGTAGTGACTCGGGATGAGTCACATGTGAGTGTTGGGGGCCTATTTTCCCTTGGTCATGTATTAAGGAAGAAACTGAATATTAAGGAAGAATAAAGATAAAGTATGAAGTGCACGGAAGGCACACAAACCAAGGAAGGGTCGAAGTGATTAAATAATAATAAAAGAAGGAATGAAGTAAAGGAAAGCAAGCCGTTGAAAGAGAAGATAAAGTAAGACAAAGAAGCAAAGAAGATAGATCGTGGACAAGTCAACAAGTAGAAGAAGACACTAATGGGTGCTTTGGAGCACCTCATGGAGAAGAAGGAAGAATAGGTCAGTGAAGAACTTAGAATGAGGGTTATGTGGACCTAGAGTTTTGGCACCTGGGCTTTGGCCCATGGTTTTCTAAGAGTCATGGAATGTGTTAGTCTCTAATTTTGTCTTGGCTTAGTGAGAAACTCTTGTCCTAAACCCTCCTTACTCATTTCTCAATTTCTGTTTTCAGTTGTTTTTTATTTTTAGATTTTGGTATTTCATGGTTTGCATTATAATCTTGATGATTTATTTAAGCTTGATTTTGAAAAACATTGTTTAAATTTGAAGTGTCTCCTTTTTATGCCGTTGGAATTTTAAAATTTCAAGTTGTCAAACGCGCTATGGGAATAAGCCTATTCCGGTAGCGCCAAATAATCATGCCATAACTTGCACCTGCCATCCCGATTTAGTTATGATGACATGATTCATGAATTGAGAGTTCGTGTGGTCCCATGAAAGTTTGGCAATCATTTCCAAATCCAATAGTTTCAGAATATAATTGCTATGCACACGAGCAGGGTTCATTTCAAAATCACCTGTTGTTTAATGATTATTATATGTGACCTATTCGAGTTGGTTTAATTCAGCCTTGCAGGGAGAAATGCAGGTATCCATTCAAAGAAACAAAATATATTAACAATTGTAGGTAGTGAATTTGAAATCTGAGGACGACAGTTGAAGAATTGAGTTTAATGGCGCCAAAGAGGAGCGAACAAGTTGCCAGAATCGAACCAAAAGGTGCCAAACTTCTTGAAGCCTATCCTCAGATGGCCCAAAGATTTAGAGATGCTGGGTGGTTTGAGTTCCTCACCACATTTCAAGGTTATGATGAGTAGGTTTCCATGGAATTTTCTTTGAACTTTGATGGTCACGAGGTTGAAATCGACAAGATGTTGATGCTGGTGACAGAGAAAACTATAGCCAAGGATTGGAGGCTTGTGGTTGGAGGGGAAAGATGGTGGAAGAAGGAGCACATGGTTACTGAATTTGTAAATCAATTCCTCCTTCCAGATAAGCATAATCCATATTGGAGAAGGGGAATACCTTGCAGCTGGGTTCGACCTGAATGGTACACTACTCTGGTGGTGATTCACAGATACATCACCTGCGAAGGGAGGTTTTTGTTGGTCTACATCTACCATATCAGAATACTAATGCATCTAAATGGAGACTACCCTTTAAATCTTCCTTATTTCCTGCTTAAAAGTTTGACAAAAATTTCTAAGAAAGTGCAGTCGGTTTCCACTAATGCCAAAGGCAGTTTGTTCCATCCAGTCTTGATTAAAACCCTAGTCATGTCTTCCCTGAACGAATTACAGAAGCCCTAGAATTGGCTCATGCAATCCTTAAAACCTATCACTCAATCCAATAAGAAGAAAAAGGGCAGAGGAAGGAAAACTGTTAAACATAGTCGAGATATTTCTAATGAAAACCCTGTGAAAGATGAATCTTCTGATATCAAGGTAACTAAGAAGAGCAGAAGTAAGAGACCTAGATGGGAGCTCAGAATTGAAATTCTTCCTAAGGAAGATGTTAAAGGAGAGACAGAGTCAGATAATGATCTCGTTTCTCAAACTACAGTCAAGTCTGAAATGCCATCGACTAGCAAAAGGAACATTGCAATCAAAGGAAAAAAGGATAAAGGTATGTGTGTATCACAGAAACCTCAGAGAAATTTGACCAGGGATACTAATAAGTATAGGCTGAACTCAAAGGAAATGTTCAATCCATAAATCAATGAAGAAAACACCATAATCATAGAAGATGATTCTGAGGATGTTGAAACAAGCACCAGGAAAAGAGCAAAAAAGACCCCATTTCCCAAGAAATCTGTCAGCAAAGGAAAGGGAATACTTACACCACCTACAGGCCCTGTACCAAGAGCTTCAACTAGATTAGCTAAGGCTAAAGAGATGGCTAAAGGCATCAGTGGATTCCGTAAAGAAAAACATGATTACTTGGAAGACTCAGATTACTTACCAGATGTACCTGGAGCTTTATATTCATCAAGTTCTGGAGAAGAACATAGCTCATAATTAATCTCAAAATACCAGGTTAAAGCCAAGTAACCTAGTGTTACCTTAAATCTGAATGAAACTGCACCCTCTAAAGATTGTTCAGGATTCAGGGTCAAGATAAGAACTGATAAGGAAAAGATTAAGGAATTTCAGAAAACCATAAANCCGTTGGAATTTTAAAATTTCAAGTTGTCAAACGTGCTATGGGAATAAGCCTATTCTGGTAGCGCCAAATAATCATGCCATAACTTGCACCTGCCATCCCGATTTAGTTATGATGACATGATTCATGAATTGAGAGTTTGTGTGGTCCCATGAATGTTTGGCAATCATTTCCAAATCCAACAGTTTCAGAATATAATTGCTATGCACACGAGCAGGGTTCATTTCAAAATCACCTGTTGTTTAATGATTATTATATGTGACTTGTTCGAGTTGGTTTAATTCAGCCTTACAGGGAGAAATGCAAGTATCCATTCAAAGAAACAAAATATATTAACAATTGTAGGTAGTGAATTTGAAATCCGAGGACGACGGTTGAAGAATTGAGTTTAATGGCGCCAAAGAGGAGCGAACAAGTTGCCATAATTGAACCAGAAGGTGTCGAACTTCTTGAAGCCTATCCTCAGATGGCCCAAAGATTTAGAGATGCTGGGTGGTTTGAGTTCCTCACCACATTTCAAGGTTATGATGAGTAGGTTTCCATGGAATTTGCTTTGAACTTTGATGGTCACGAGGTCGAAATCGACAAGATGTTGATGCTGGTGACAGAGAAAACTATAGCCAAGGATTGGAGGCTTGTGGTTGGAGGGGAAAGAAGGTGGAAGAAGGAGCACATGGTTACTGAATTTGTAAATCAATTCCTCCTTCCAGATAATCATAATCCATATTGGAGAAGGGGAATACCTTGCAGCTGGGTTCGACCTGAATGGTACACTACTCTGGTGGTGATTCACAGATACATCACATGCGAAGGGAGGTTTTTGTTGGTCTAAATCTACCATATCAGAATACTAATGCATATAAATGGAGACTACCCTTTAAATCTTCCTTATTTCCTGCTTAAAAGTTTGACAAAAATGTCTAAGAAAGTGCAGTCGGTTTCCACTAATGCCAAAGGCAGTTTGTTCCATCTAGTCTTGATTAAAACGCTAGTCATGTCTTCCCTGAACGAATTACAAAAGCCCTAGAATTGGCTCATGCAATCCTTAAAACCTATCACTCAATCCAATAAGCAGAAAAAGGGCAGAGGAAGGAAAAATGTTAAACATAGTCGAGATATTTCTAATGAAAACCCTGTGAAAGACGAATCTTCTGATATCAAGGTAACTAAGAAGAGCAGAAGTAAGATACCTATATGGGAGCTCAGAATTGAAATTCTTCCTAAGGAAGATGTTAAAGGAGAGACAGAGTCAGATAATGATCTCGTTTCTCAAACTACAGTCAAGTCTGAAGTGCCATCGACTAGCAAAAGGAACATTGCAATCAAAGGAAAAAGGATAAAGGTATGTGTGTATCACAAAAACCTCAGAGAAATTTGACCAGGGATACTAATAAGTATAGGCTGAACTCAAAGGAAATGTTCAATCCATAAATCAATGAAGAAAACACCATAATCATAGAAGATGATTCTGAGGATGTTGAAACAAGCACCAGGAAAAGAGCAAAAAAGACCCCATTTCCCAAGAAATCTGTCAGCAAAGGAAAGGGAATACTTACACCACCTACAGGCCCTGTACCGAGAGCTTCAACTAGATTAGATAAGGCTAAAGAGATGGCTAAAGGCATCAATTGATTCCATAAAGAAAAACATGATTACTTGGAAGACTCAGATTACTTACCAGATGTACCTGGAGCTTTAGATTCATCAAGTTCTGGAGAAGAACATAGCTCATAATTAATCTCAAAATACCAGGTTAAAGCCAAGGAACCTAGTGTTACCTTAAATCTGAATGAAACTGCACCCTCTAAAGATTGTTCAGGATTCAGGGTCAAGATAAGAACTGATAAGGAAAAGATTAAGGAATTTCAGAAAACCATAAAACAATTAAAGAAGGAAAAGATGCAGATAGAACAGTGGAATGCTCGCCAGCAAGAAAGGATTCAAATTCTTAAAAAGAAGAAGAAGGAGAAAAGGGAATTGCTTAAGGAACTCAGGGAAATCAATTTTAGACTTTACTGGCACAATGTTGTGTTAACCACAAAGCTCAAGCAGAAAAATGCCAAAGCCACTGCTGTGATTTTATCCTAAAGGTAAGATGAAGATTGGTTACAATTTTGTTTAAAGGTTCTCTAGAAGATATGGCAAAAAATTACTCGTTTTGATCAGGGAGATGCTAAGACTTCGATTTGTTTTATAGAGTCAAACAAAATCCTTATTTTGTAGAGTCAAATGTAATGCTAGAAATGTTTGTTATATCAAGTTGTTGAGCTGTGGATTATTTTGGGGTAGAAGCTCATTTTGAGTGAATTAATTTAGGAGTTGGATACTTTTTTATTCTAGTCATTTAAATCTGTTCTAGATAATAGGATCTAGACGTTTTATAGATAGTTTAAATAGACAGAAGACAAGCCATATGGAGGTTGAAAATTTGGATATCTAGAGAAACGTTTTGTGGAGATTATTGTAAAAGGAATTTATGTTAAATTGACACTTAATAGCAAAGACATACGGGTGGTTATACCTTCTTTTTTCTACTCTATTATTTCATTATTCATGCTTGAATTTATTATTCAAATTGCAATGCTTTTGGTTCTTGAATGTTAATTTACACAGTGAAGATTTTGCTATAGAGATAATTTTTCAAGTAATGGTTTCAAGCTGATACTCCTGTTTCTTTATAAAATATTGAAACTAAACTTTTGTGAAGTTGACAAATTGAAGATTTCACTTTCCTTTTTCTTGAATTGGTTTACTCCATCTGTGTACCTACCTATTATTCAACCAATGGGATATGCAATGTTTTAATATTGATTTTCATGCCATGCTGTAAACTTGACCTAGTTTCCAACCATTACACCAAAACCAAATCATAAAACCCTCAAAAAACACTTTGCAATAAAATCAATGATGCCCTAGCTTGCCCTTACCAGTCAAGTGCAACTTTAGGGACTAAAATTTTTGGCGCCGTTGCTGAGGACGAAGAAATGAAGATAAATTCCCCGGGGAAACGACAAGTTTAGATTCAGATCTTGATGGTGAACAAGATTTTGGACATTTTGTAAAGATTGTGATTATTCACGTGGCGACTCCTTTGTGGTAATTCTGGCTCCTAAGAAAGAAGGAAAAGGACCTAAAATTCCAAAAAATACTCCACCATCAAATAAGAGACCAGTAACAAGGAAAAATCCAGATCTCGAGCCTATAGTAGCAGTGCCAGATCCTGAAAAAATACTAAGAAAGCCTAAAGTTCTTCCTGGTCAGTCTTCACATTCAAAAGGGAAATTATCTTCATAAAATTCTCAGGAAGAATATTCTAAAATCATTAAAACCCAAGCAAATGAAGATTTGAAACCCGAAAGTGAAATTAAGCCTGTTGTTGAGTCTGATATAGTTTCATTCCCAACAAGTGTTTCAGAATTAAATTCAGAACAAAGGAAGTTGCTTATTGAACTTATTAAATAGGAATATCCATTCTTATTGTCTGAAACTAGAAATTTGAGAGTTCCTAGCACAAGTGTTAAGAGTGAGACAGAGACTTCTTCATCATCTTGTGAATCTCTCTCATTTGAAGATTTCGGATCACATTACTGTTATTTTGATAATCCTCTGTTTCTCAGCCCATTAGCTGATCATAGTTCAGAAGAGAAATCTCCATCTGCTAAAAGACAAGGTTCAGGGACAATACATATAAGTTGTAATATACAAGGAATTGTTTCACCTACAACATCACCAATCTTGCTTACTCCCCAAGCTCTAAACACAGCTAATATGGTTGTATATAGAATGGACCAAATAGTTGCAGCTAGGTATGCTCCCTTGGTACTTCCTCAAGTCATGTATGCTTCTTTTCCAAATGATTATATGAGATATTTTCCCAGATTTAATGGAGATGGATCAGTTACTGCTGAAGAGCATTTGAGTTCATTTTATAGTTTTGCAGACAATTTCAATGTAGAGCATGTTGATGTATGGATGGGATTATTTGTACAGAGTTTAAATGTGGAAGCAAGAAAATGGTTCAGGAGTTTGCCTGCTAATTCAATAGCTGATATTGTAGCTTTAGATGAGGCCTTTCTTAATCGATGGGAAGATAAAAAATACTTTCAGTATTACCTTACTGAATTTGGTTCTTTAAGGAGGAAACAAGGAGAATCAATTTCCGATTTTACCAAAAGGTTCAACTTGATGTACGGTAAAATTCCAGAGGAGATAAAACCTTCAGAGACATAAGATAAAATCACTTTTTCCAACGCATTCGATGCTGAATTTTCCTTATTGCTTAGGGAAAGAAGAGCCACTACCCTCAACCTAATGCAAGATGCAACTATTGAGGTAGAATCAAACATATTAGCAGAAGACAAATTGAAATCCATAAGTGACAGAGATAGAAAAAAGAAAAAGGAAGAGTTTCCTTCATCTTCTAATTCAACATCTGATATTAAAATGGATGAAATGACTAAGATGTTGAAAACTTTGACATCTGAGATGGAAAGGTTGAACATGGAACAAAAACAACCCAATAGACCTGTACAGGAGGGCGGTTATAGAAATCCAAATCAGTTTAGGAGACCAAACAATGTACCCCAAATTTTACCAAGAGAAAGAAAAAATCAGGATGACCAAAAGGTGTTACCTCCTTTTCAGAATAATGCAGTAGATGAGGAGGAAGATAATGATGGTACAGAAGATGACTCTGCAGTTCATTTGAATGATTCTNTTTCCCAATTACCTATGAAGAGTGTGGTGTTAGATGTTATCGTGGTTGACATACCACCAAAATTTGGGATGTTTCTTTCAAGATCTTGGGCTAAAAAGGTAGGTGGCACTATGCAAATGGACCTAAGCTATGCAACCATACCTGTTTTTGGTGGCGAACAACGGAGATTATATAGAGAAATCAGACTAGCTTATTTGGTAAGTGATCATGATAATCCCACTAATCACCCTATATATGTTGTAGAAGATGATTTGGGTTCTTCTATTTTTCATATGGATGAGGAAATGGAAAAAGTATCAGTCAGAAAGTCAATAACTGCAGTAGGAGATAGTGAAGACCATTTTGTTTGGAAAATGTATTTTGATGGCGCTTGTTCTAAGGAAGGTTTCAGAGATGGTATTGTCTTCATTTCCCCTACCAAGGAGGTTATTCCAATGCCATATAAACTTGAATTTGACACCACTAATAACATCAGTGAGTATGAAGCTTTGCTGTTAGGTTTGAAAGCCACAAGAGACNAAGCGGATCATTCATTAAAGCAACCTGTCAAAGATAGCACTGCTGATATAAGGGAACCAGATAAAAATGTCTCTTCTTTCAATTTAGAACATGAAATCAACAAAATCAAGATTCCTGTACCATTATTAGAACTTCTGAAAACAAAACCATTCATAAAAATTGTTCTTAAGGCTCTAGAAGCCCCAACTCATGTCACCTTCTCAGATACAGTCAACCTTGAAGATGAAAACCCTGCCATTACTATTGGACCTCACATTGAAGACAAAATTGATGCCTCTCCACTTTTTTACATTTCACTAAATATCCATGACAAGATACTTCATAATTGCTTAATGGATTCTGGTGCTTCGCATAATGTCATGCCTAAGGTGGTGATGAAAGAATTAGGGTTGGACATTACTAGACCATATCATGATCTATATTCTTTTGATTCCAAGAAAGTCAAATGTCTTGGGCTTATGAAAGATGTGGTTGTAACTCTTTCCCAATTACCTATGAAGAGTGTGGTGTTAGATGTTATCGTGGTTGACATACCACCAAAATTTGGGATGTTTCTTTCAAGATCTTGGGCTAAAAAGGTAGGTGGCACTATGCAGATGGACCTAAGCTATGCAACCATACCTGTTTTTGGTGGCGAACAACGAAGATTATACAGAGAAATCAAACTAGCTTATTTGGTAAGTGATCATGATAATCCCACTAATCACCCTATATATGTTGTAGAAGATGATTTGGGTTCTTCTATTTTTCATATGGATGAGGAAATGGAAAAAGTATTAGTCAGAAAGTCAATAACTGCAGTAGGAGATAGTGAAGACCATTTTGTTTGGAAAATGTATTTTGATGGCGCTTGTTCTAAAGAAGGTTTCGGAGCTGGTATTGTCTTCATTTCCCCTACCAAGGAGGTTATTTCAATGCCATATAAACTTGAATTTGACACCACTAATAACATCAGTGAGTATGAAGCTTTTCTGTTAGGTTTGAAAGCCACAAGAGACATGGGAATAAATAAGTTGTCTATTTTTGGAGACTTTGAACTTATTGTTCACCAGGTTAGAAACATATATCAAACCAAACAACAAAGATTGAAACAATACAGAAATGAGGTGTGGGATTATGTTGATAATTTCTTCTTGGCATTCAATATTAATTTTGTTCACAGGGATTTAAATCAATAGACTGATTCTTTGGCATTTGCAGCAAGCAATTTTAAAACTCCGATGTTTCCTAATCCGAAGTTTCAAATTGAAGTCAGACACAGACCTTCAATTCCGGATAATATAAAACATTGGCAAGTTTTTAAAGATGATGAGGAAATTCAGAGATTTATGAAAACCATTGAAGAGTTTTCTCATATTTCAATTGATAAAGATGATGAAGATGCAGAAGAAGAAATACACACTGCCGAAATTCTTCAAGATACTATTGTTGGTCACAAGATCATCGAATTGAAGACAAACCATCTTCTTAAGATTTTGGTTCCATTAGAAAGGCTATTCGATCATAATGCTGTCTCCAAGAAGGCTGTTATCCAAACATAAGAAACATATGTGGAAGACTGTGACATTAGTTCAGATGCAAATCCCAGGTTGGTAAAAGTATCCAGGAAACTGTCAAAAAAGCAGAAGGAAACATATATTGAATTAATGAAACAATATTCAGATATATTCACCTGGTCTTATGAAGATATGAAAGTGTTTGATATAGAAATTATTCAGCATAAAATCCNATATCAAACCAAACAACAAAGATTGAAACAATACAGAAATGAGGTGTGGGATTATGTTGATAATTTCTTCTTGGCATTCAATATTAATTTTGTTCACAGGGATTTAAATCAATAGGCTGATTCTTTGGCATTTGCAGCAAGCAATTTTAAAACTCCGATGTTTCCTAATCCGAAGTTTCAAATTGAAGTCAGACACATACCTTCAATTTTGGATAATATAAAACATTGGCAAGTTTTTAAATATGATGAGGAAATTCAGAGATTTATGAAAACCATTGAAGAGTTTTCTAATATTTCAATTGATAAAGACGATGAAGATGCAGAAGAAGAAATACACACTGCAGAAATTCTTCAAGATACTATTGTTGGTCACAAGATCATCGAATTGAAGACAAACCATCTGCTTAAGATTTTGGTTCCATTAGAAAGGCTATTCGATCATAATGTTGTCTCCAAGAAGGCTGTTATCCAAACATAAGAAACATATGTGGAAGACTGTGACATTAGTTCAGATGCAAATCCCAGGTTGGTAAAAGTATCCAGGAAACTGTCAAAAAAGAAGAAGGAAACATATATTGAATTAATGAAACAATATTCAGATATATTCACCTGGTCTTATGAAGATATGAAAGTGTTTGATATAGAAATTATTCAGCATAAAATCCCTCTGAAACCTGGATCAAAACCTGTAAAACAGAAATTCAGGCAATTCAATCCTTTACTGTTACCAATAATAGAAAAGGAGTTGAAGAGGCTGCTAGAAGAAAAAATCAAAGTGCCACTAAGATACTCAGAATGGGTAGAAAACCTTGTGCCCGTCAGGAAAATGAACGGAGAGATAAGGCTCTATGTAGACTTCCAGAATCTGATCAGGTGTTCTTTAAAAGACAATTATCCATTACCAAAAATGGATTATATCTTACAAAAGGTTATTGGCGCAAAGAGAATTTCTATGCTAGATGGATATTCAAGGTACAATCAAATATCAGTAATGGAAGAAGACAAAAATAAAACAACTTTCACCACTCCTTGGGGCACCTTTATGTACGAAAAGATGCCTTTTGGGTTGATGAACGCTGGAGATACATTTCAAAGAGCTATGATTATAGATTTCATTGGCAAGAAAGACTAGTTTGTGGTGATTTACCTTGATGACATCACTGTATTTTTAGCATCAGATGAAGAACATTTACAACACTTGAAGCAGACCTTTGAGAAATGCAGGAAGTACGCCATATAACTTAATCCAAAATCAAATTTTTCCATGGAGGAAGGTAAGCTTCTTGGACACATTGAAGGAATTAAAATAGATCCAAAAAGAGTAAAGGATATTCAGCTAATCGACATTTCAAGAAATAAAAAGTCAATTCAGTCCTTCATTGGTAAGATTAATTTTTTAAGGAGGTTTATACCTAACTTTGCAGAGATTGTCAAATACATTGCTGACATGTTGAAAAGGGATGCAGAAATTAAGTGGATACTGGAGGCAAGAGAATCCTTTGAAAGGATCAAATAGGCTATTGTTCAGGCACTTGTTCTAATTAGCCCAGATTTTTCTAAGGAGTTCATGATTTTTTCATTTGCATCAGAAAATACCATAGCCACTGTTCTTCTACAAAGAAATGAATAATATCATGAGAAACCTATATCCTTCTTTAGAAAAGCCCTCAGGGATTCTGAATTGAAGTATGATCTAATAGAAAAACAGGCTTATGCCTTAGTGAAGGCTTTCAAATCTTTCAGAGTGTATATTCTTCAATCAAAAATTACTGCTTATGTCCCAAGCAGTGAAATCAAAGAAATATTGGTTCAACCCGATTGTGAAGGTAAGAGGGGGAAATGGATAACTAAAATCTTGGAATACGATCTCACCATAAAGCCTACCCAGCTGATAAAGGGACAAGGCCTCGCCAAATTAATGACAAAATCCAATTACAAAGCAATTGGATTATACCATCTTTCAAATCTGACACAGGACTCTTCTGTCCAGATTGAAGAAATTGATTTACAAATAAACAAGAAGTATGTTTCTTTAGAATGGTATAAAGACATTGTATTTTTCTCGCTGAATTTTCAATCTCCCCCAGAATTGGATAAATCAAAATATAGATCATTAAAGTTGAGAGCTATAAAATATTGTATTGTTGATCAGACCCTGTTTTGGAAAGATCCCAATAGTTTTCTGTTGAAATGTGTGGATGAAAAGGAGGCTAAACAAATATTTCAATATCTGCATCATGGTGTCTACGGGGGTCATCATCATTGGAAGGCTACTGCCTTCAAAATTATTAGAGTTGGCTATTACTGGCCAGTTCTATTCTCAGATATTTTTGCTCAGGTCAGGGCATGTGAACCCTGTCAGAAATTTGTCGGGAAGTAGAAACTTATATCTATGCCTCTGAAACCAATCATTGCCCATAGACCATTCCAATAGTGGGGATTAGATTTCATTGGAGAGATTAATCCCACTTCATCATGGCAACATAGGTGGATTCTTACAACCACTGATTATTTTACAAAGTGGATAGAAGCAATTCCGACTTGAAATACTATAGACAAGGTAATCATGGAATTTCTAGAGGGATATATTTTTTCCAGGTTTGGTTGTCCTAAAAAGTTGTTCACTGATAATGCACAGGCTTTTAAGTCAAATTCCATGCTTGAATTTTGCAATAAATACAATATCAAATTGGTTCATTCTACCCCCTACTACCCCTAGGGGAACGAATTGGCTAAGTCTTCCAATAAGACACTGGTAAGGATTATCAAAAAATTGTTGGCAGAAAATAAAAAAGCATGGGATTCCAAGTGGTAAGGATTATCAAAAAGTTGTTGGTAGAAAATAAAAAAGCACGAGATTCCAAGTTAAAATTTTCTTTATGGGCTAATCGCATCAGCAACAAGAAAGCTATTGGGACATCTCCCTTCCAGATGGTATATGGCATAGAAGCTATCCTTCCAACTCAATTGGGCCTACCAGTTTTGAAGTTTCTGCAAGAAGAACAGGAAGAACCTAATGATGTACAAAGAAGGATTTTTCAACTCATTGAAGTTCAGTAGGCCAGAGAACAGGTTAACCAGAAAGCTGCTGCTCATCAGAAAAAAAATCAAGGCTACATTTGATAAAGGAACCAAGAAAGATGTTTTCAATGAAGGAGATTTGGTGTTGAGATGGGATGCCAGGAGAGAAGATAAAGCAAAAAACAGAAAGTTCGATAATCTATGGTATGGTCCTTTCAGGATAACCAAGGTAATGAACAATAACACTTTTCTCCTGCATAATTTAGATAACACCAAAATTTTTGGGGGCCTAGTGAATGGGAGGTTCTTGAAGAATTATTTCATCTAAAGGTACGAAAGGTTAGAGTTAGTACATTAGGTTTTCTTTCAATAAAGACTCCATATACCCAATGGACTTGTTTTTATAGTTATGTTGAAAATAAAAGATAGACAGTCACAGGGGAATCAATGAATCAGAGATAAAGGAAAGGCAATGGTCTGTAGTTCTTGGAGTTTAGTATCAAAACTCCATCCCCAAAAGGAGCCAATGTTAGTCTCTAATTTTGTCTTGGTTTAGTGAGAAACCCTTGTCCTAAATCCTCCTTACTCATTTCTCATTTTCCATTTTCAGTTGTTTTTTATTTTTAGATTTTGGTATTTCATGGTTTGCATTATAATCTTGATGATTTATTTAAGCTTTATTTTGAAAAACATTGTTTAAATTTGAAGTGTCTCCTTTTTATGCCATTGGAATTTTAAAATTTCAAGTTGTCAAACGCACTACGGGAATAAGCCTATTCTCGTAGCGCCAAATAATCATGCCATAACTTGCGCCTACCATCCCGATTTAGTTATGATGACACGATTCATGAATTGAGAGTTCGCGTTCTCCCACGAAATTTTGGCAATCATTTCCAAATCCAACTGTTTCAGAATATAATTGCTATGCACACACGTAGGGTTCATTTCAAAATCACCTATTGTTTAATGATTATTATATGTGACCTATTCAAGTTGGTTTAATTCAGCCTTGTAGGGAGAAATGTAGGTATCCATTCAAAGTAACATAATATACTAACAATTGCAGGTAGTGAATTTGAAATCCGAGGACGACGGTTGCCGAATTGAGTTTAATGGTGCCAAAGAGGAGCGGACAAGTTGCCAGAATTGAACCAGAAGGTTCTGAACTTCTTGAATCCTATCCTCAGATGGCCCAAAGATTCAAAGACACTGGGTGGTTTGAGTTCCTCACCACATTTCAAGGTTATGACGAGCAGGTTTCCATGGAATTTTCTTTGAACTTCGATGGTCATGAGGTCGAAATCGACAAGATGTTGATGCTGGTGACAGAGAAGACTATATCCAAGGCTTGCAGGCTCGTGGTTGGAGGGGAAAGATGGTGGAAGAAGGATCACGTGGTTACTAAATTTGTAAATCAATTCCTCCTAGATAAGCAGAATCGAGATTGGAGAAGGGGAATACCTTGCAGCTAGGTTCGACCTGAATGGCACACTGCTCTGGTGGTGATTCACAAATACATCACCTATGAAGGGAGGTTTTCATTGGTCTACATCTACCATATCATAATACTGATGCATCTAAACAGTGACTACCCTTTAAATATTCCTTATTTCCTGCTTAAAATTTTGACAAAAATGTCCAAGAAAGTGCAGTTGATTTCCACTAATGCCAAAGGCAGTTTATTCCATCAAGTCCTGATTAAAACCCTCGTCATGTATGCCCTGAATGAATTACAGAAGCCCTGGAATTGGCTCATACAATCCTTAAAACCTATCACTCAATCCAATAAGAAGAAAAAGGGAAGAGGAAGGAAAACTATTAAACAGAGTCGAGATATTTCTGATGAAAACCCTGTGAAAGATGAATCTTCTGATATCAAGGTAACTAAGAAGAGAAGAAATAAGAGACCTAGATGGGAGCTCGTAATTGAAATTATTCTTGAGGAAGATGTTAAAAGAGAGACAGAGTCAGATAATGATCTTGTTTCTCAAACTACAGTCAAGTCTGAAATGCCATCGACCAACAAAAGGAACGTTGCAATCAAAGGAAAAAAGGATAAAGGTGTGTGTGTATCACAGAAACCTCGGAGAAATTCGACCAGGGATACTAATAAGTATAGGTTGAACTCAAAGGCAATGTTCAATTCGATAATCAAAGAAGAAAACACCATAATCATAGAAGATGATTCTAAGGATGTTGAAACAAGCACCAGGAAAAGAGCAAAAAACACCCCATTTCCCAAGAAATATGTCCGCAAAGGAAATGGAATACTTACACCACCTATAGGCCCTGTAACAAGAGCTTCAACTAGATTAGCTAAGGCTAAAGAGATGGTTAAAGGCATCAGTGAATTCTATGAAGAAAAATAGGATTACTTCGAAGACTTAGATTACTTACCAGATGTGCCTGGAGCTTTAGATTCATCAAGTTCTGAAGAAGAACATAGCTTAGAATTAATCTCAAAATACCAAGTTAAAGCCAAGGAACCTAGTGTTACCTTAAATATGAATGAAACTGCACCCTCTGAAGATTGTTCAGGATTCAGGGTCGAGATAAGAACTGATAAGAAAAAGATTAAGGAATTTCAGAAAACCATAAAACAATTAGAGAAGGAAAAGATGCAGATAGAACAATAGAATGCTCGCCAGCAAGAAAGGATTCAAAGTCTTAAAAAGAANGGATATTCAGCTAATCGACATTTCAAGAAATAAAAAGTCAATTCAGTCCTTCATTGGTAAGATTAATTTTTTAAGGAGGTTTATACCTAACTTTGCAGAGATTGTCAAATACATTGCTGACATGTTGAAAAGGGATGCAGAAATTAAGTGGATACTGGAGGCAAGAGAATCCTTTGAAAGGATCAAATAGGCTATTGTTCAGGCACTTGTTCTAATTAGCCCAGATTTTTCTAAGGAGTTCATGATTTTTTCATTTGCATCAGAAAATACCATAGCCACTGTTCTTCTACAAAGAAATGAATAATATCATGAGAAACCTATATCCTTCTTTAGAAAAGCCCTCAGGGATTCTGAATTGAAGTATGATCTAATAGAAAAACAGGCTTATGCCTTAGTGAAGGCTTTCAAATCTTTCAGAGTGTATATTCTTCAATCAAAAATTACTGCTTATGTCCCAAGCAGTGAAATCAAAGAAATATTGGTTCAACCCGATTGTGAAGGTAAGAGGGGGAAATGGATAACTAAAATCTTGGAATACGATCTCACCATAAAGCCTACCCAGCTGATAAAGGGACAAGGCCTCGCCAAATTAATGACAAAATCCAATTACAAAGCAATTGGATTATACCATCTTTCAAATCTGACACAGGACTCTTCTGTCCAGATTGAAGAAATTGATTTACAAATAAACAAGAAGTATGTTTCTTTAGAATGGTATAAAGACATTGTATTTTTCTCGCTGAATTTTCAATCTCCCCCAGAATTGGATAAATCAAAATATAGATCATTAAAGTTGAGAGCTATAAAATATTGTATTGTTGATCAGACCCTGTTTTGGAAAGATCCCAATAGTTTTCTGTTGAAATGTGTGGATGAAAAGGAGGCTAAACAAATATTTCAATATCTGCATCATGGTGTCTACGGGGGTCATCATCATTGGAAGGCTACTGCCTTCAAAATTATTAGAGTTGGCTATTACTGGCCAGTTCTATTCTCAGATATTTTTGCTCAGGTCAGGGCATGTGAACCCTGTCAGAAATTTGTCGGGAAGTAGAAACTTATATCTATGCCTCTGAAACCAATCATTGCCCATAGACCATTCCAATAGTGGGGATTAGATTTCATTGGAGAGATTAATCCCACTTCATCATGGCAACATAGGTGGATTCTTACAACCACTGATTATTTTACAAAGTGGATAGAAGCAATTCCGACTTGAAATACTATAGACAAGGTAATCATGGAATTTCTAGAGGGATATATTTTTTCCAGGTTTGGTTGTCCTAAAAAGTTGTTCACTGATAATGCACAGGCTTTTAAGTCAAATTCCATGCTTGAATTTTGCAATAAATACAATATCAAATTGGTTCATTCTACCCCCTACTACCCCTAGGGGAACGAATTGGCTAAGTCTTCCAATAAGACACTGGTAAGGATTATCAAAAAATTGTTGGCAGAAAATAAAAAAGCATGGGATTCCAAGTGGTAAGGATTATCAAAAAGTTGTTGGTAGAAAATAAAAAAGCACGAGATTCCAAGTTAAAATTTTCTTTATGGGCTAATCGCATCAGCAACAAGAAAGCTATTGGGACATCTCCCTTCCAGATGGTATATGGCATAGAAGCTATCCTTCCAACTCAATTGGGCCTACCAGTTTTGAAGTTTCTGCAAGAAGAACAGGAAGAACCTAATGATGTACAAAGAAGGATTTTTCAACTCATTGAAGTTCAGTAGGCCAGAGAACAGGTTAACCAGAAAGCTGCTGCTCATCAGAAAAAAAATCAAGGCTACATTTGATAAAGGAACCAAGAAAGATGTTTTCAATGAAGGAGATTTGGTGTTGAGATAGGATGCCGGGAGAGAAGATAAAGAAAAAAACAGAAAGTTCGATAATCTATGGTATGGTCCTTTCAGGATAACCAAGGTAATGAACAATAACACTTTTCTCCTACATAATTTAGATAACACCAAAATTTTTGGGGGCCTAGTGAATGGGAGGCTCTTGAAGAATTATTTCATCTAAAGGTACGAAAGGTTAGAGTTAGTACATTAGGTTTTCTTTCAATAAAGACTCCATATACCCAATGGACTTGTTTTTACAGTTATGTTGAAAATAAAAGATAGACAGTCACAGGGGAATCAATGAATCAGAGATAAAGGAAAGGCAATGGTCTGTAGTTCTTTGAGTTTAGTATCAAAACTCCATCCCCAAAAGGAGCCAATGTTAGTCTCTAATTTTGTTTTGGTTTAGTGAGAAACCCTTGTCCTAAATCCTCCTTACTCATTTCTCATTTTCCATTTTCAGTTGTTTTTTATTTTTATATTTTGGTATTTCATGGTTTGCATTATAATCTTGATGATTTATTTAAGCTTTATTTTGAAAAACATTGTTTAAATTTGAAGTGTCTCCTTTTTATGCCATTGGAATTTTAAAATTTCAAGTTGTCAAACGCACTACGGGAATAAGCCTATTCTCGTAGCGCCAAATAATCATGCCATAACTTGCGCCTACCATCCCGATTTAGTTATGATGACACGATTCATGAATTGAGAGTTCGCGTTCTCCCACGAAATTTTGGCAATCATTTCCAAATCCAACTGTTTCAGAATATAATTGCTATGCACACACGTAGGGTTCATTTCAAAATCACCTATTGTTTAATGATTATTATATGTGACCTATTCAAGTTGGTTTAATTCAGCCTTGTAGGGAGAAATGTAGGTATCCATTCAAAGTAACATAATATACTAACAATTGCAGGTAGTGAATTTGAAATCCGAGGACGACGGTTGCCGAATTGAGTTTAATGGTGCCAAAGAGGAGCGGACAAGTTGCCAGAATTGAACCAGAAGGTTCTGAACTTCTTGAATCCTATCCTCAGATGGCCCAAAGATTCAAAGACACTGGGTGGTTTGAGTTCCTCACCACATTTCAAGGTTATGACGAGCAGGTTTCCATGGAATTTTCTTTGAACTTCGATGGTCATGAGGTCGAAATCGACAAGATGTTGATGCTGGTGACAGAGAAGACTATATCCAAGGCTTGCAGGCTCGTGGTTGGAGGGGAAAGATGGTGGAAGAAGGATCACGTGGTTACTAAATTTGTAAATCAATTCCTCCTAGATAAGCAGAATCGAGATTGGAGAAGGGGAATACCTTGCAGCTAGGTTCGACCTGAATGGCACACTGCTCTGGTGGTGATTCACAAATACATCACCTATGAAGGGAGGTTTTCATTGGTCTACATCTACCATATCATAATACTGATGCATCTAAACAGTGACTACCCTTTAAATATTCCTTATTTCCTGCTTAAAATTTTGACAAAAATGTCCAAGAAAGTGCAGTTGATTTCCACTAATGCCAAAGGCAGTTTATTCCATCAAGTCCTGATTAAAACCCTCGTCATGTATGCCCTGAATGAATTACAGAAGCCCTGGAATTGGCTCATACAATCCTTAAAACCTATCACTCAATCCAATAAGAAGAAAAAGGGAAGAGGAAGGAAAACTATTAAACAGAGTCGAGATATTTCTGATGAAAACCCTGTGAAAGATGAATCTTCTGATATCAAGGTAACTAAGAAGAGAAGAAATAAGAGACCTAGATGGGAGCTCGTAATTGAAATTATTCTTGAGGAAGATGTTAAAAGAGAGACAGAGTCAGATAATGATCTTGTTTCTCAAACTACAGTCAAGTCTGAAATGCCATCGACCAACAAAAGGAACGTTGCAATCAAAGGAAAAAAGGATAAAGGTGTGTGTGTATCACAGAAACCTCGGAGAAATTCGACCAGGGATACTAATAAGTATAGGTTGAACTCAAAGGCAATGTTCAATTCGATAATCAAAGAAGAAAACACCATAATCATAGAAGATGATTCTAAGGATGTTGAAACAAGCACCAGGAAAAGAGCAAAAAACACCCCATTTCCCAAGAAATATGTCCGCAAAGGAAATGGAATACTTACACCACCTATAGGCCCTGTAACAAGAGCTTCAACTAGATTAGCTAAGGCTAAAGAGATGGTTAAAGGCATCAGTGAATTCTATGAAGAAAAATAGGATTACTTCGAAGACTTAGATTACTTACCAGATGTGCCTGGAGCTTTAGATTCATCAAGTTCTGAAGAAGAACATAGCTTAGAATTAATCTCAAAATACCAAGTTAAAGCCAAGGAACCTAGTGTTACCTTAAATATGAATGAAACTGCACCCTCTGAAGATTGTTCAGGATTCAGGGTCGAGATAAGAACTGATAAGAAAAAGATTAAGGAATTTCAGAAAACCATAAAACAATTAGAGAAGGAAAAGATGCAGATAGAACAATAGAATGCTCGCCAGCAAGAAAGGATTCAAAGTCTTAAAAAGAAKAAGAAGGAGMAAAGGCAATTGATTAAGGAACTTAGGGAAATCAATTTCAGACTTTACTGGCACAATGTTGTGTTAACCACGAAGCTCAAGCAGAAAAACRCCAAAGCCACTRCTGCGATTTTATCCTAAAGGTAACATGAAGATTGGTTACAATTTTGTTTAAAGGTTCTCTAGGAGATATGGCAAAAAATTACTCGTTTTKATCAGGGAGATGCTAAGACTTCGATCTATTTTACAGATTCAAACAAAATCCCTATTTCGTAGAGTCAAATGTAATGTTGGCAATGTTTGTTATATCAAGYTGTTGAGCTGTGGACTATTTTGGGGGTAGAAGCTCATTTTGAGTGAATTAATTTAGGAGTTGGATACTTTTTTATTCTAGTCATTTAAAGTTGTTCTAGATAATAGGATCTGGAAKTTTTATAGATATTTTAAATAGACAGAAGACAAACCATATGGAGGTCGAAAATTTGGAGATCTTGAGAAACGTTTTGTGGAGATTATTGTAAAAGGCATTTATGTTCAATTGACACTTAATAGCAAAGGCATATGGATGGTTAGACCTTCTTTTTTCTACTCTATTATTTCATTTTTCATGCTTGAATTTATTATTCAATTTGCAATGCTTTTGGTTCTTGAATGTTAATTTATACAGTGAAGATTTTGTTGTAGAGATAATTTTTCAAGTAATGATTTCAACCTGATACTCCTGTTTCTTTATAATATATTGAAACTAAACTTTTGTGAAGTTGATAAATTGAAGATTTCACTTTCCTTTTTCTTGAATTGGTTTACTCCATCTATGTACCTACCTATTATTCATACAATGGGATATGCAATGTTTTAATCTTGATTTTCATGCCATACTGTAAACTTGACCCTGTTTTCAACCATTATACCAAAACCAAATCATAAAACCCTCAAAAAACACTTTGCAATAAAATCAATGATACCCTAGCTTGCCCTTACCAGTTGAGTGCAACTTTAGGGACTAACAGAATGCAAAGATAGAGGTGGTAGTGGTGTTGAGATGTAGAAGTGTTATGTTTTAGGGAATTCTTGTATTTTGGGTCTTCAGCTGGGTGCGAAGATCAACTCTGCATCTAGGTGCACAGGGATAGGAAATAAAGAGGAAGGGAGAGAAGGGTCTGCAGCTAAGTGTGCAGATAGAACTGCATATCTTCATCTATTATATTAATAAACAAAATTATGTGGGCGTATCCCTAGGGAGAGGGTGAACCATGCAAAATCTTGTTGTTCCATGTGGTTGATGCTTTGTTATTTACTGCCTTTTATACTTTTATTGCACTGTTATTTTTCCTGTTGAAGATAAGACGATATAACTTATTTTGTGAAGTTAAGCATAATATTGTTAAGAATATTTGGGATATTTTGTGTTGTTGTTTTGGAAGCATCTTGCATTTCCTCTAGTTGTAGACACATGTATCCTACAACCCCCCTATTGCTACTTCGGGTGAGACTTCACCTGCTTCGCATGTGTTTCCGTAAGGGGCAATAGTTAGGGTTTGTTGGTGCGTTGTTAGAGTTGAAACCTGGGTCTACCCCTGTGCCAACACTAGATTTTTGAATCTCAAAGCTATGAAGTATTGTATTTTAAATGACAATTTGTATTGGAAAGATGCTAGAGGGATTATACTAAATTGTTTGTTGAAAGATGAGGTTGATAAATCTTTGCAGGAATTCCATGAAGGAGACTGTGGTGGAAATTTGAACTGGAAGACCACTGCCAATAAAATTCTAAGAGCTAGTTTCTATTGGCCAACTTTATTTGCAAATGTCCACAAGAAAGTGACCTCCTATCATAAATGTCAAATATTTGAAGGAAAAAGGAAACTTCTGCCTTTACCCTTGAAACCAATTTCAGTTGAATCTACATTTCAACAATGGGGGTTGGATTTCATTGGATAAATCCATCCACCATCATTAGGCCAACACAAGTGGATTCTCACAACCAATGATTATTTCATCAAGTGGATTGAAGATGTACCCACCAAGAAATCCATTGATGTTGTGATCATTAAGTTTTTGGAAACTAACATTCTTTCTAGATTTGAATGTCCTGGGAAAATTATCACTGACAATGAAACAACATTCAAATGAAAGAAGATGATAGAGTTCTGTAGAAAATATCAGATCACCTTAGGTCACTCTACTGCCTATTACCCTCAGGGAAATGGATTAACAAAGTCTTCAAACAAGATTCTGGTCAACATCATCAAGAAGTTGCTGCAAGACAACAAAAAATTATCGCACAATAAGTTGGTAAATGCACTATGGGCAGACATACTTACTACAAAGAGGTCAATTGGTATGTCCCCATACCAGTTGGTATATGGAATGGATGTTGTCTTTCACACTTCTTTAGGTGTTCCTGTCATGAAATTATTGCAGGAAGTACAGGTTGAACCAAATGACATCCAGAGGAGAATTAATCAGAATATACAACTGCAACAGTCCAGAGAAGAGGTCTACAACCAAACTCAAGTGATTTAGGAAAATATCAAGAAGATCTATGATAGAAGGACCAAGGATGATGACTTCCAGATAGGAGAAAAAGTACTGAAATGGGACTCAAGAAATGAATAAAAGGGTAAACATGGCACATTTGAGTATCTATGGAAAGGTCCATTCACAATACATGCCTACAGAGGAAGTAATGCATTTTTTATCAAGGATATGGATGGAGCAGACCTGCCAGGAGGACTTGTCAATGGAAGAATGCTCAAGCACTATGTTTCACATGAATGAAAGTTTTTCTCACTCATTTCATTGTGAATACCATTTTACTTTTTCTGTCATGAGTGGGTGACTTTTATCAGTGGTTGAAGACTGAAGAGAAGGCCCTAATCCCCTGATCAATGTCACCAGATTTACATTTACAATAAAAATAATCAGAAGGTAGAAAGTACTGGAGAAGAATATTCAAGGCAATATGTAGCTGGTTCTTGGCACCTCACAAGGAGAGCTCCATCCCCAAGTGGAGGCACTGTTATAACCCTATATTTCATAGTATCACTTGGTGATTGAAATTTCTTCCTCTAGTCATATTTCATTATAAATAATATTTTATTCTGCAAATGATTTACAAAAAAGAAAATAAAAAAGAAAAGAAAAAGAAAAAGAAAAAGAAAAAAAAAGAAAAAGAAAATAAAACAAAACAAAAAGAAAAAGATAAAAAAATAAAAAAAATGAAAAGAGGGTATAAAAAATAATAAAAGACAAAATAAAAAAAAGAGAAAAATATAAAACCCCATAAAAAATAAATTTAGTTTGAATCATACTCTATAATCATGATCAAACTTGTTGAAATTATGTTGATAGGTTAGAGAATAAGTTTGGTCAAACAGTTTAATCTTGGCCAAATTAGTTAGGTTAGAGTAATAATTAATCCAACAGTCTAAGATGGATTAATATGTTAGATTCCTGCTCAAAGGGGTTGGATCCAATGGTGGAAAGAGAGGAGTTTTTCACCGTTGGGCAAGGTTCAATTCTCATGAGGGCTTTACCTAGAGCCATGGGGACACCTTGAGGTAGTGGTCGAACGTGTGGTTGCACCCATAGATACTATAATAAATGGTATCATGACCCATGCACACATAAGTGGATCAAATCCCACCCCCATTTCCTTCAACTTTTTTCCCAAAGGGGTTGGATCCAATGGTGGAAAGCGAGGTGTTTTTCACCATTGGGCAAGGTTCAATTCTTGTGAGGGATTTACCTAGAGCCATGGGGACACCTTGAGGTAGTGGTCGAACGTGTGGTTGCACCCAAAGATACTATAATAAATGGTATCGTGACCCATGCACACATAAGTGGATCAAAGCCCACCCCCATGTCCTTCAACTTTTTGCCCAAAGGGGTTGGATCTAATGGTGGAAAGCGAGGAGTTTTTCATTGTTGGGCAAGGTTCAATTCTCATGAGGGATTTACCTGGAGCCATGGGGACACCTTGAGGTAGTGGTCGAACATGTGGTTGCACCCAGAGATACCATATTAAATGGTATCGTGACCTATGCACACATAAGTGGATCAAAGCCCACCCCCATGTCCTTCAAGTTTTTAAAGTCCCCGAGGTGTAGGACAGTCGGTGACAGAGTGTGTTGTTAAGCCACTCCATGTTGAAAAGTCACTGGTTCGAAATCTGCGAGGACAAAAAATCAAACCATGTTAAGGGTTGGTGTGGCTCATGCTGGGTGAAATCCCCGGGTGATTTTGACGGCTTAGATGCCCCTGAGTAGCGGTTTCTCAAGCCAAAGGTTAATCCTGATGCCAAGAAGGTCCGAACCAATTAACAAACAAAAAAAAATATGTTAGATTCCTAGGTTAGTTGATAGGTTACTGATTTTGATTTCAATAAAAAATTGAAAGGGGATTGTCAAAACATCCTTTGTTTGAATAAATTTGGGCAT
>JZKD02S2069655.1:19547-32670 GCA_000966675.3 Picea glauca | reverse complement strand
GATAGCTTAAATATATTTATGACATCATCTAATATAGTGTTCTTTTGTCTCCCACTGACAACAATGAAATGTAGTGGGATTCCCTTCACCCACACATGTGAATGGAAGAGGCACTCCCTCTCCTCAAGATCCTTTGACTCATATAGCTATATTTTTTTGGTTACAATGGTAGCATTGGGTTCTGTATCAATGATTTTATTTCCTTTATCCTATTTTGAATTATATTTTGATTCAAGGTCTCACTCTTTTTCTTTAATCTTAGCCAACAATGACTATTTCGAGCTGCATTCATCAGAGTTTTGCCAGGGGATTTTGTAGAACTCACACCACTTTCTAGTGTCCTTTTTTTACTTCTCATTACCCTTATTTTCTTATGTCTTGGACTAGTTGTATCGAGGTTGTCTCTCCATACTCTATATCTTGTTATATGATTTAGCGTTTCCTTTAACATATTTTTGTTGTGGACAATTTGCATACCCAAAATCCCACTTATTTGTTTTCTAAAATCTCTTCTCAAATTTGGCATCATATCAATAAGATGCTCCCAATGAGGATATATCCAAGAATCCATCTCTATTTGGGTGTACCTATGTAGGCCATTGTGGTACTTCAAAACTAGGTTCCATTGAGAATCTTTGATACCCACCCAGATTTAAGTGAAAGGTATGGAAGTTGTTGGTGTACTCTGACATCGTCTAGTCTCTCTCCTAACACAAAGTCGTCCATCTCATGTACTAATAATCATAGCTTCCAATAGGGTATAATTACTTCTTGAGGGCATGGTAAAAGGCTATCCAAGTGGATCTTGTCCTAAATTTTATAGACTCGTCTTTGTTATGTCTCTCATAGTAACTTTCCCACCAATATTTGACATGGGGAAGGACTTTAAGGAGTGTGAAGGGGATATTTTTGTTGTTGGAAAACAATTGAATAGAGTAATATCCCTCTAATAGATTTAGAAAATTATACAAATCATCTGCATCTATCTATCCTTCAAATAAATTTATATAAAAGTTAACTTGTACTTTGAAGGGTGTCGCACCTCATAAATGGTTGCTTGTTGAAGATGTCACGCCCATCTTTGGAAGTCGTTGAAGGATCTAGGTGAGGAATAAGTTGTCCATAATCTCATTCCTCTGTTACATGAGGGATTCCTCTAGAAACATATTGGGGGTATCTCCTACTCCATCTCTTTTATAGGCCTCTTGGGCTGGCGAAATCATTCGTTTCATAGTGAAACTCGCTCGAGACCCCACTCTCTATACCCTAACCTCGTCGGGGACATGCACCAAGAAAAAAAAAACAAGGAGAAGATTGATTTTATACCATTGAAATAAATTATATAGGGAATTAAATGAAACACAAATAGGAATATATCATAGAGCACAATAATACAGTGAAAACCCAACTTATGTTAATGAATAAAATAGAGCAAAATATTGTAGAACACAAACTACCTAGAATGGTGGCGTCTCATCTCTAAAGAGAGTAAGATTTCAACTACGTTTGTTCACAAAAAGGTCATACAAGAATATAAAATGGTGGCATTTAAACCTAAATCAAGAACCTTAAAGGTCAAAAACCCTATCCATGGGAGGTGAAGTGCCAAAAAGTTGTTTTTGCGCCCGCAATGGTTGGTTTCTACATCAACTTATCGGGGGCACAAATTTTGCATACTATATTTGTTTGGTGTACATATTATATCATTGGAAATATCTAACTATGGAATATAGTATTTCAAGATGGCTTCGGTGTGTCAAAGTCGATCTAGGCCCTAAAATTTCCTAGGAAACATCATTTAGGGCCTCAAAATGGCCTTGGAAGTTTAGGACCCAGAAAATCAATAAAAATACCAAGATGGAGAACCATTTGAATCAATGGAAGAGTTGGGTGACTACCAATATCCACTTGGATAATAGGTTGACTCCATACCGAAAAAGGCATAAACTCACCAGGCTTGTTCCTAAGCAAAGTCATCTTTTCGATTCATCTCCACCTTTGAGAACCAAATACTTCCTCTCCTAGGTTAAGGATATTGTATCTATGTTCTACATTATATTGAGAATAGACGATGATGTCATTGTTTATGAGGCCATGCTAATACTTATAGATAGATTCCATGATTCTCAAATCCCCTCTTTCCTGTATGTTGAATCCATTTCCAAGAACATGAGGAAGCAATTGTCTAATTTTATCTCAAAGAAAATATCCAGGTATCCTTCATACTTGGTGCACATCTTAATTTTCTATCAAAGTGGTTCATTAGAAAATATTGGGCTATATTTGAAAAAGTAAGGCCATCAAACTACAATTATTGATTGGCTCACATGGTTTAGGAAGGATGATAAAGATTGCTCCCTACATAATTTCATGAATAAGTTTATGTATGTGGCCTTCTCTATCATCAACAAGAAGAAACTAGATAGGGTGTCACATGAGATCAATCCTTATTTATGTAATAGTGATATTCGTAAGAGATGTGATTGGTTCCTAGTATAAGACTACACAATCATCATATTAAATGGATCATATATACCCCCCTATAGGCTTCCTAAGCTCCACACTCTAGGGGTATTTATCCTAGAATATGTCAAACAACTCCTACATGTAGATGAAATTTGTTTCTTGAAATATAACAAGAAACAGAATATATTATAACCCACTACCTTGTATGGGTATGCCTTCACAAATAACAAAGGATCCAAGGAAGTATCCAAACAACACAAAGATGGGTTTCCCTTTGAATAAGCCTTGGAATTATGATCCACACCACATGATACAAAATTTGAAGGGAAATGTCAATATTGGACCCAATTATCATGAAAGAAAGTTTTCAAAATAGATATTTTCTAACCAACACTCCTATATGCAAGTAAAGGCTATCATGGATACTCAAGAAAAAACAAACAACGTGTTGGAGCAATATTTCCCCCGTTCATTAACATAGCAGCCTATGGATCCAAAATATTACACCTTCTACATGCTTAAGAATGTAGTTGTTACATTAGAATAAATTAAATTTAAATCCCTACTTAAGGAAAGATGAAAAGAATTATTGGAGGGAAATTTTGATAGGAAGAAAATAGAAACTTGGTGGAAGATGAGATTGTTCTTGAAAAAATAAGAGGTACCCTATGGATACCTAGCTAAAGATAAAAAATTCTTAGACCTATACGTTGAGGTGAAATTGTATGACAAGGAAGAATCATTATTCCCAAGTGTTGAGCCTCCAAATTGACATCCCCATTACCATATTATACTCCTCATTTATACCTTTTTTTCCTACCTAAGCTTGGATCAATGATAAAGAACCCTACCTCTAGTCACCGATAAGTTCATAAGGTAAAGTACAATTGAATTCATGCATTTTGTGGTTTATTAAGCTAGGAAACTAAATATTTCATGTACTAATGTTTAAAATTGCCATGTGTAGACTTTGACCTTTGGATGAAATCTGGCACTTCTATGTCAACTCAGCTATCTAGTACTTATGCGCCAGATTACCCATTGTCTGAATCTGGTACCAAGCGCACCTTTCGTTCAGATCCGGTACCCACAAACCATTAACTATCGTGATCCGGTACCAACGATCGTAGATTGTTCTAGTCCTGTACCAACCAATTGTGTATTGTTCGGATGCGGTAATATCTACCGAATCTCACCTGTCACGATCCAGTACCAATACAGGAAACAGAGTATGCTAAGATTGGGTCCAAATCGTGCCTAGGCTAATTGTTGAGTGTTTATGAAATAATCAAAGTTATAGAAAGACTATGTTAAGCTATTTTGTTTATTACTTCATCCTCATACACTTTGTGTCATGAGGATGAAGCTTAAAATATGTAACCGAATATATAAATTTGACAATTTTTTATTTGTAAAATATTTCACCTCCTTGTGTTTCACGACTAAGACTGTTTAAATAGTCATGGAAAGGATGGTGGAAGGAATAGAGAGATATCATATCACAGCATGTGAAGCAACGTTACATATTGTAGAACATATCTTGAGTTTAAGTTCAATAGAAGAATGTCATTTATTTCCATGTCTTGATCATTTATGAATGAATGTGAGTTGAGTTGTTAGTATAGTTTCATGTTTTGAGGTTTTGAGTAAGAGTGATGTGTGGATTAAAGGCCAACTTACTGTAGACTCCAGTCACTGACCTGTTGAAGCAGCAAGGGCCCACCGCCCAACAAAGGTTGGCATCCTTATAGAGTAGTGTTAACATTTGATTTCAATAGTATAATTGTTAGACTAGCTAAAGCTTTCTTTCTTTCAAATAATACCAGTTTAGGATTTCGATTATATGATTGCTTAGGGATCTCTATTTACTTTGTTTTTGCATATGCTATGTTTTTGTTCTTATGAATTTGATTTTTCTTAATGGACATGGATGTTGGCAGCAATAGTCAAACATAATTGGAAAGAACTAGTGAAGTTCACAATAGAATATTGTGAACCACAGCATACTCAATATATTGGTGATTGAACTACCCATGCAATGTCTTGATGATTGATGTGTATGTGTGATTTCCTTTTCATAAGTGTGATTGCATAGTTAGCTTCATGGGTCAGATAACAGAGTTGATATGTCAAAGAAATCCATCTCATATTTGCATGTGCCCCAAAGGAGTAGATAGCTTCTCTGTGAAAGGAAACCAAAGTGTGTTTCAGTTTGTTTCTCAATCCAGATTATTTCTATACCTGTGACATTAGAATTACCTCTCTTACTGGTGTCTTGCAAATCTATTGATTACGAATCCCAAATTGATAATTAATGATTGCATTATACTAATCATATAAGAAGCACAACATTTTGGCGTCATTGTAGGGAGTTGCAAATGGTAGGAAGTGATTTTAGCTTAGATTGTTTGCATAAGATTTTTTGAATAATTTTAAAGGTTGCTTGATGGAGGAGGATAAAATGTTCAATACGTGAGTGAAGAGCCACGTGGCCACTAGAGTGGGGTTCTCCAAAGCTAGGTTGCCTTCTTACCTTCTATATAGAATTAGGATTTCAATTGATTTCAGTATCAAATTTGTATGCATAGATATATAGATAATAAGGGTACATTTGTAAGCTCTAAATATTCGAAAACAAACCCCCCCACTAATTCAACTGACATTGGAGTAGGAAAAAATCCACCAGGGGGGAGTTTAAGGGGAGCCAGTGGGGCTCCACAAGAAGAACCTAGAACTGAAGAATCATCACTGGGGCAGATAGAACGTGAGTCTATTGAAGGAACTGAACATTTAGAAGACACACAAAATCCAGTCTCTAAACCATCTATCAGTGGAGGAGGAGCACCTAGCGAAATGGAAGAAGAAGAAAGAAACGAAAATGTAGCCACTGAGACTGAGACCTTCGGGTTTCCAATCTTGGATATTTCCAGGAACATCAGCATGAAGAATATCCCACTATCATCATTACCCACTTTCATAGGTATGTCAACTGAAGATCCAGACTTCTTTTTATTCGAGTTTGACGTATTATGTAGAAGTTATAACTACTCAGATAATATCCAAAAACTTAAGCTCTTTCCAGCCACAATAAAAGACTCATCCTTGAGATGGTTCATGAGCTTAGGAGAAAATACAATTCTCTCTTGGGATCAGATGAAAGAAACATTTTTACATAAATACCAAGACTATTGTAAGGATAATGCTAAAAATGACATTTTCAAAATGCAGCAAACATAAGATGAAAGCCCTGAAGACTACTTAGAAAGGTTCTTATACAACTATCAGAAATCAAAATTATTCACCACAGACCCAGCTGTAGTAAGAACTGTATTTTTGAAAGGTCTTAGAGATGACTACATAGAAGTTTTAAATTTTTTAAGTTCAAGAGATGTGCACCAAAAGAACTTTGCAGAAATTGCAGATTACTGTAGAAGATACTCAAGGGGACAAGCTAAAACAGGTAAAGGACCAAGAGATTATTTTAGAAGAAATTCAAGACAAAGCTTAGGGACTGTCACCAAAATTGAGTTAGGAAACTTATTGGAGAACTTTAAAATAGATATCTTGAGCATAATCAGTAACCAGTTAGATACCCTAAAACTGAAAAATAAACAAGATGAAGAGGTTTTTTTTGCAATCTTTTGTCCTAAATGTTGAAAGAAGCACCCTAAGAAATAATGTCCATTAAATGTCATAGAATTATGTGGCCTGTGTACACTAGAGTACCCCACATCTGAGTGTCCAACTTTGCTTGAGTTGCAAGCCATGTATAGGGGAGGGGGAGTCTCACAAGAACAACCATACCCCTCTAGGAGGCCTTGGAGAGCACAAAACCCCAATGCATTTTATGACCCTAATACACAATACCAACAACAACAATGGGGTCCTCCTCCAATGCCATATTCCCAATGGACAGCTCAACAAGCTCAAACTCAACCTTGGAAACAAGGTTGGAGAGGGCCTGTGAATGGGAATCCCTCTTGCCCTACATATCCACAGTAACCCGCAAACATTTCCCAATTACTACCTGGATTTAACCCAACCTCAGATGCAAGCTTTACTTCCACCTCCTATATAGAAACAATTCACAGCACCCTTGAACCCTAACTAGCAGCAGCAAGCACCTATAAATGCCAATCAACAGCCACAAAACCAAGCTTCACACAACCCTCCTAGACCAACAACAATCCTTTCCCATCCAATTCCTAACCCCAATAATAGACCCACCCACCTTGTGCATAATGAATAAATCCAAACCTTTCCCACCTATGAAATTCAACTAAGATCCGGGAAAGTTGTAAATCAATCAAATTTTGGAGTAATAATCCAAGAAGAAAATGATATTGAACAAGAAAACACTCAAACCACCCCTAAATAAGGAGAGACTTCCTCTCATATTCCAACCACTTCTCAGTCCATAGGAGTACCTCAACAAGTTAATATTCCACCCTACCCCAAAAGACTATTAGTGAAGAAACCTGACCCACCCTTGCACAAAGACATAGAGGATGAGTTACAAAATGTATGTATAAAAATACCTCTGTTGCAAGCCATCAAAGATATCCCCATATATGCCAAAATAATAAGGGATATTTGCCTTAAGAAACCAGGAAGGAAGAAGAAGGAACCTCCCCTCGTTCAGGTTGTAGGACAATTATCTGAATTTATTTCCGAAATGCCATATAAATATAATGACCCTAGGAATCCAGTAGTCACTGTTGAAATTAATGGTATTTCCTTACCAAACACACTAATTGATTTGGGTGTAGCAATTAATGTAATGTATTTTGACACTATGAAAAACTCCAAATCAACCAGTAAAGACCAACCCAAACCATGATAGAGTTGGTAGCTAAGTCAGTCATTAGCCCTGCAGGAAGTTTAGATGATGTCACAGTTACACTAGCTTCTTGGGAATATCTAGTAGACTTTCTAGTCATCTATTCCAAATCATCCTCCAAACCAGGACACCCTGTGGTTCTTGGCCACCCTTGGCTAGCCACAGCAGATGCCTTTATTAGTTTTCGGTATGGCGAGATGAGTATATCCAATTGCACACATAGCCAAAAGCATGTTCTCTTCCCTCCTACCCAACCGGCACAAGAGATACCTCTTTGGCTAGAAAACCCTTATGAAGGGGAAGATTGCATCCGACCACTGTTAACACTTGAACAAGTAAAAGGTATGCAAGAACAATCAGATGAACAAGTTTTAAGTTTATTTTTGGTTGATACAAACTGCATTGAATATCCTAGGTCTTTTGCAGAATTGTCACACATTTTCAGTTCTGAATTCCAACAAACTTGGCACCCTGATATCACTCAAGTATATACTTTATCACCAGCTTCCTCAGATAAGGAAGAAAGTATTGAACTTGTTGAAATTAGCCCAAGAAAATATTTGTATATCAACTCTAGTTTGGAACCAGAACAAAAGATACAAGTAATTGAAATGCTCTAAAGACAACTTGATGCCTTTTCATGGGATTATGCAGACATGAAAGGAATTCACCCTGACACATGCACACATTTCTACACTAATGACCAAATCAGACTGGTTAGACAGCCTCAGTGAAGGATGAATCCAGCCCTCAAAGATATTGTAAAAGAGGAATTGCAAAAACTCCTTCAATCCAATCTCGTATACCCCATTTTATATAGTCAATGTGTGTCTCCACTTGTCATGGTTCCCAAGAAAAATGGTAAGTGGATAATATGTGTAGACTTTAGGGAGTTGAACAAAGCCACCCATAGGGATTATTTTCCCTTACCCTTCATTGATTAGGTGTTGGATACCTTCTCCAGAAAGAAGTATTTCTCGTTCCTAGATGGTTTTAGTGGTTATAACCAAATACAAATAGCACCCGAAGACCAGGAGAAGACCACTTTCACTTTCCCATGGGGAACCTATGCTTATAGGGTTCTTCCTTTTGGACTTTGCAATGCCCCAGCCACTTTTCAAAGGGTTGTCCTAGCCATTTTTTCTGACTTGACCAATGATTGCACAGAAGTCTACATGGATGACTTTACAATCCATGGAAATGACTTCCAGGAAGCTTTGACCAGTCTAGAAAAAGTCTTGATTAGGTGTAAGGAAACTAATCTTTCCCTAAGTAATGAAANCCATGTCTTGATCATTTATGAATGAATGTGAGTTGAGTTGTTAGTATAGTTTCATGTTTTGAGGTTTTGAGTAAGAGTGATGTGTGGATTAAAGGCCAACTTACTGTAGACTCCAGTCACTGACCTGTTGAAGCAGCAAGGGCCCACCGCCCAACAAAGGTTGGCATCCTTATAGAGTAGTGTTAACATTTGATTTCAATAGTATAATTGTTAGACTAGCTAAAGCTTTCTTTCTTTCAAATAATACCAGTTTAGGATTTCGATTATATGATTGCTTAGGGATCTCTATTTACTTTGTTTTTGCATATGCTATGTTTTTGTTCTTATGAATTTGATTTTTCTTAATGGACATGGATGTTGGCAGCAATAGTCAAACATAATTGGAAAGAACTAGTGAAGTTCACAATAGAATATTGTGAACCACAGCATACTCAATATATTGGTGATTGAACTACCCATGCAATGTCTTGATGATTGATGTGTATGTGTGATTTCCTTTTCATAAGTGTGATTGCATAGTTAGCTTCATGGGTCAGATAACAGAGTTGATATGTCAAAGAAATCCATCTCATATTTGCATGTGCCCCAAAGGAGTAGATAGCTTCTCTGTGAAAGGAAACCAAAGTGTGTTTCAGTTTGTTTCTCAATCCAGATTATTTCTATACCTGTGACATTAGAATTACCTCTCTTACTGGTGTCTTGCAAATCTATTGATTACGAATCCCAAATTGATAATTAATGATTGCATTATACTAATCATATAAGAAGCACAACATTTTGGCGTCATTGTAGGGAGTTGCAAATGGTAGGAAGTGATTTTAGCTTAGATTGTTTGCATAAGATTTTTTGAATAATTTTAAAGGTTGCTTGATGGAGGAGGATAAAATGTTCAATACGTGAGTGAAGAGCCACGTGGCCACTAGAGTGGGGTTCTCCAAAGCTAGGTTGCCTTCTTACCTTCTATATAGAATTAGGATTTCAATTGATTTCAGTATCAAATTTGTATGCATAGATATATAGATAATAAGGGTACATTTGTAAGCTCTAAATATTCGAAAACAAACCCCCCCACTAATTCAACTGACATTGGAGTAGGAAAAAATCCACCAGGGGGGAGTTTAAGGGGAGCCAGTGGGGCTCCACAAGAAGAACCTAGAACTGAAGAATCATCACTGGGGCAGATAGAACGTGAGTCTATTGAAGGAACTGAACATTTAGAAGACACACAAAATCCAGTCTCTAAACCATCTATCAGTGGAGGAGGAGCACCTAGCGAAATGGAAGAAGAAGAAAGAAACGAAAATGTAGCCACTGAGACTGAGACCTTCGGGTTTCCAATCTTGGATATTTCCAGGAACATCAGCATGAAGAATATCCCACTATCATCATTACCCACTTTCATAGGTATGTCAACTGAAGATCCAGACTTCTTTTTATTCGAGTTTGACGTATTATGTAGAAGTTATAACTACTCAGATAATATCCAAAAACTTAAGCTCTTTCCAGCCACAATAAAAGACTCATCCTTGAGATGGTTCATGAGCTTAGGAGAAAATACAATTCTCTCTTGGGATCAGATGAAAGAAACATTTTTACGGAAATACCAAGACTATTGTAAGGATAATGCTAAAAATGACATTTTCAAAATGTAGCAAACAGAAGATGAAAGCCCTGAAGACTACTTAGAAAGGTTCTTATACAACTATCAGAAATCAAAATTATTCACCACAGACCTAGCTGTAGTAAGAACTGTATTTCTGAAAGGTCTTAGAGATGACTACATAGAAGTTTTAAATTTTTTAAGTTCAAGAGATGTGCACCAAAATAACTTTGCAGAAATTGCAGATTACTGTAGAAGATACTCAAGGGGACAAGCTAAAACAGGTAAAGGACCAAGAGATTCTTTTAGCAGAAATTTAAGACAAAGCTTAGGGACTGTCACCAAAATTGAGTTAGGAAACTTATTGGAGAACTTTAAAATAGACATCTTGAGCACAATCAGTAACCAGGTAGATACCCTAAAACTGAAAAATGAACAAGATGAAGAGGTTTTTTTTGCAATCTTTTGTCCTAAATGTCGAAAGAAGCACCCTAAGAAATAATGTCCATTAAATGTCATAGAAGTATGTGGCCTATGTACACTAGAGTACCCCACATATGAGTGTCCAACTTTGCTTGAGTTGCAATCCATGTATAGGGGAGGGGGAGTCTCACAAGAACAACCATACCCCTCTAGGAGGCCTTGGAGAGCACAAAACCCCAAACCCCTAATACACAATACCAACAACAACAATGGGGTCCTCCTCCAATGCCCTATTCCCAATGGACACCTCAACAAGCTCAAACTCAACCTTGGCAACAAGGTTGGAGAGGGCCTGTGAATGGGAATCCCTCTTGCCCTACATATCCACAGTAACCCACAAACATTTCCCAATTACTACCTGGATTTAACCCAACCTCAGATGCAAGCTTTACTTCCACCTCCTATATAGCAACAATTCACAGCACCCTTGAACCCTAACTAGCAGCAGCAAGCACCTATAAATGCCAATCAACAGCAACAAAACCAAGCTTCACACAACCCTCCTAGACCAACAACAATCCTTTCCCATCCAATTCCTAACCCCAATAATAGACCCACCCACCTTGTGCATAATGAAGAAATCCAAACCTTTCCCACCTATGAAATTCAACTAAGATCCGGGAAAGTTGTAAATCAATCAAATTTTGGAGTAATAATCCAAGAAGAAAATGATATTAAACAAGAAAACACTCAAACCACCCCTAAATAAGGAGAGACTTCCTCTCATAGTCCAACCACTTATTAGTCCGTAGGAGTACCTCAACAAGTTAATATTCCACCCTACCCCAAAAGACTATTAGTGAAGAAACCTGACCCACCCTTGCACAAAGACATAGAGGATGAGTTACAAAATGTATGTATAAAAATACCTCTGTTGCAAGCCATCAAAGATATCCCCATATATGCCAAAATAATAAGGGATATTTGCCTTAAGAAACCAGGAAGGAAGAAGAAGGAACCTCCCCTCGTTCAGGTTGTAGGACAATTATCTGAATTTATTTCCAAAATGCCATATAAATATAATGACCCTAGGAATCCAGTAGTCACTGTTGAAATTAATGGTATTTCCTTACCAAACACACTAATTGATTTGGGTGTAGCAATTAATGTAATGTCTTTTGACACTATGAAAAACTCCAAATCAACCAGTAAAGACCAACCCAAACCATGATAGAGTTGGTAGCTAAGTCGGTCATTAGCCCTGCAGGAAGTTTAGATGATGTCACAGTTACACTAGCTTCTTGGGAATATCTAGTAGAATTTCTAGTCATCTATTCCAAATCATCCTCCAAACCAGGACACCATGTGGTTCTTGGCCACCCTTGGCTGGCCACAGCAGATGCCTTTATTAGTTTTCGGTATGGCGAGATGAGTATATCCAATTGCACACATAGCCAAAAGCATGTTCTCTTCCCTCCTACCCAACCGGCACAAGAGATACATCTTTGGCTAGAAAACCCTTATGAAGAGGAAGATTGCATCCGACCACTGTTAACACTTGAACAAGTAAAAGGTATGCAAGAACAATCAGATGAACAAGTCTTAAGTTTATTTTTGGTTGATACAAACTGCATTGAATATCCTAGGTCTTTTGCAGAATTGTCACACATTTTCAGTTCTGAATTCCAACAAACTTGGCACCCTGATATCACTCAAGTATATACTTTATCACCAGCTTCCTCAGATAAGGAAGAAAGTATTGAACTTGTTGAAATTAGCCCAAGAAAATATTTGTATATCAACTCTAGTTTGGAACCAGAACAAAAGATACAAGTAATTGAAATGCTCTAAAGACAACTTGATGCCTTTTCATGGGATTATGCAGACATGAAAGGAATTCACCCTGACACATGCACACATTTCTACACTAATGACCAAATCAGACTGGTTAGACAGCCTCAGTGAAGGATGAATCCAGCCCTCAAAGATATTGTAAAAGAGGAATTGCAAAAACTCCTTCAATCCAATCTCGTATACCCCATTTTATATAGTCAATGTGTGTCTCCACTTGTCATGGTTCCCAAGAAAAATGGTAAGTGGATAATATGTGTAGACTTTAGGGAGTTGAACAAAGCCACCCATAGGGATTATTTTCCCTTACCCTTCATTGATTAGGTGTTGGATACCTTCTCCAGAAAGAAGTATTTCTCGTTCCTAGATGGTTTTAGTGGTTATAACCAAATACAAATAGCACCCGAAGACCAGGAGAAGACCACTTTCACTTTCCCATGGGGAACCTATGCTTATAGGGTTCTTCCTTTTGGACTTTGCAATGCCCCAGCCACTTTTCAAAGGGTTGTCCTAGCCATTTTTTCTGACTTGACCAATGATTGCACAGAAGTCTACATGGATGACTTTACAATCCATGGAAATGACTTCCAGGAAGCTTTGACCAGTCTAGAAAAAGTCTTGATTAGGTGTAAGGAAACTAATCTTTCCCTAAGTAATGAAA
>JZKD02S2069655.1:0-12145 GCA_000966675.3 Picea glauca | reverse complement strand
CACGATCTGGTACCAATACAGGAAACAGAGTATGCTAAGATTGGCTCAAGATCATGCCCAGGCTAATTGATGAGTGTTTATGAAATCATCAAAGTTCTAGCAAGACTATGTTAAGGCAGTTTGTTTATTGCTTCATCCTCATACACTTCGTGTCATGAGGATGAAGCTTAAAATATGTAACCAAATATATAAATTTGACAATTGTTGATTTGTAAAATATTTCACCTCCTTGTGTTTCATGAATAAGACTGTTTAAATAGTCATGGCAAGTGTTATCACCATAATAATTTCCATATGGTGTCCGAGCTTCAAACTTTTAGTGAAGGGTTATACCGCCATGGAGATACAATAAATCAGAGGACCTAGCTATATATAGCGATGTATGGACAAAATAGTAGAGATGTAAAGAGCAAGACTCAGCGGACCGTCGATCCTAAAAGCATCCTGGATCAACGGCTGAGGTGCATATCATAGATTTAAATAACACGAAGATTAAGCAATCGAGGGTGGGCCGAGGAAAACCGTTGTAGTTTCATTACGGGACATGTGGCACCCATAAAAGTACATCGGGGGAAAAAGTAGTCTGACTAAAACCACTTCCTACAACCCTCGATGCCAAATTCGTTGGGAAAACATGGACCGTAGATCCCGAAGCAACCCAGATCAACGGTTGAAGCTTATATCGGTGATTGAAACAACACAAGGATTAATCGATAGAGGGCGTGCCGGGGAAAACTACCATGGTTTAAACCATGGACGTGTGGAGCCCTCAGAGGCACATCGGGGTGAAAAGTGGTCCACCTGAAACCGTTTTCTCCAACCCCCGATGTCAATAGATACCTATAAAAGGAGGAAACCCCCTGCATTATTCTATGATAATTTGAAGTATTCAAATGTTCGGAAATTTGGCACAAAGCTTCCAGTCGAATTTCAAAGCTCAGAACTAAAGAAGACTCATTTTTTTTTCCGCTTGACAGGTATTCTTCACCATGGCTTCCAATCCTGTTGTTTTATCTGTGAATGAAAAAGAGATCTCCTCCAGGGAGGAAACCCTAATTGACATAGATTTTGACATTTTCAACACAGAGATAACGGTCTCACCCATTTCCATGTCTAGATTGAATTTGTTGGACAATGTTGTAACACGCATACCTTTCCTCAAAGTGGCTCTAGCCCCCATCATCCCTTACATCATAGAAACAGTCTTTCCATTCCCCTAATTTGTAAGCTGGTGTGCATAGAGTTATTCTCAGGGAGAAAGAGTCATTTTAAATAAATTAGGGTTAGAAGTTCTATGTAAAGTATAAATTCCATCACTCTGGCATACTCTCAATATACCATTTGCCTCCCCCACAGTGTCAGATCCCTTTTAGGAATAGAGAATGATCACAATTTATAGAGAGTGTATTCCCGAAATTAAAACCTTACTTTTGCAGACCATAGTCAAGCCTGAACATCATCTAGAGAGTCTATCATTACGTGCCAGTATAAGCATCATGATTATCGAAGTCCAGTGGGTTTCTTCTCTGCTAAGTCAAATTTTAGGCTTAGACAATGACAAGTTTATGGTAGAGGTCATGTTAGGTTTCCTCTTGGTTTGCTTTATGTCTAGTCAGTCGGTCTATGTCATTTTTGACAAATTTATTGCAGAGAATATACATCAACAGTTGGTCAACTTCATCTCATTGAGACACTTCAGATACTACACTCACTTGCTAAGAATGTTTCTGGAATCCAAAAAAACTGAATTTCCTGAGACTGCTTTTATTTAGACCGAGTGTAAAAGGATCACCATGCTCATCTTCATCAACAAGATTATGTCCAGGGTATACAATCTTATTTTTGGTTCAGATCTATCAAGATTTTTGGAAGAAATGAAAATCTCACTACATCCAAATCCAGAGAGCATGGTAGGAGATTGGGTGTTGTTCACACAATCTACTATGATTTGGGTATATGGATACCAGGAAGGGCCTTATCTTTTACTAGTTTTTATGACGCCCAAGATATTTGCTTTGGATTTCATAAGACAAAGGATCATCTCAAAGACTGAGCATTTTCTGAAAGCACACAAGGCTTCTAATCTGAAATTTCCTTTCGAGGTAGGTCCCTTTGTGGTGAAGAATAAGTCTTGTTTTCCCCAGATTCAATCCAATCTCAGTGAATTTGGTTTCACACAGTTGCAATGGAGAAGATATGATCTGCATCAGATCATATCAAAGAGAAGGTTGGCCAATAGAAAAGGTCCCTATGAACATGAACATGTCGAAGGATTTGACGAGTTGGCCAATCTAGAGACTTGTGCAGAGATAGAGGTCACCATGTAGCAAGATCAAACGAAACAAATAGAACCAGCCTCTCAGTAGAGCCCAACACAGAAAACTTCCCCTAGGTTGGTTATCAAAACTCCCAAAATGAGCGTCTACAATAAGGGGAATAGTTCGGAAGCACTAGGTGCCAGTAGCCAGCAAAACATTCTCAAGAAAATGAAAATCACATCATTATCTCAAGTAGTTGACATGGAAGAGGGATAACTCAAAGTAAAAACATGCACAGAGATGGTAGAGGCTACAGCCAAGAATGAAGAAACCAATACAGAAATCAGGCTACAAAATGAAAGCAGCACAAAGGTTTTCAGCAACAGGAAATACATATTCGGCCAGACACCTAGGGCAGTGTACCAGTCCAAGGAATATTTAATGAATCAGTATGCTATGAAGGGAAGTATGGAAAACAATGAAATAAGAGACCTTCTACCTGAAGTAGAAAGGACTTCTCAGCATAAGGCTTCCTTACTCTCAGTCAGGAATGTGGAGAAAAACACATTTAACATTGCAGTGGATGATGATGATAAGGTATCTGAGATCAAAATGCACTATGAGAACATTGATGCCTTTGACAAAGTAAAATTTCATAGGAATGTCAGTGACATGTTATATTATGATTATCTGAGCTTGACTCTAAAAGTTGCAAGATTAACAACATGTGCATCAAAACTAGATGGACAACTGAAATAGGAAAAAGTGTCCAGCAAAGCCTGGATGACATAGGTTAAAAGGCTAGAGTCTAAAGGTCCCCATGGGTTGAAAGCCTCTTGGGATGAAAAGGACAAGATGATCCAAAGTCTAAAGAAAAGGTTGAATATGTCACCTATAGATCATCCGCAGACAACAGAATTGACTACATTAGAACAGGAGAAAGAAACATTCAGACAAGAGGCACTCGATTACAAGGCTAAACTGCTGCAATTGGAGAAAGAGAAGGAACATTGGTCACTAGTGCAGGCAGCGACATCAGACATGGAAGTCATTATACGTGCTAATACAGAGGTTGGATCAAGAACTGAGGGGTTATTCCAATCTATGTCCCAGATGAGCTTAGAAACAGGTGAGATCAAGAGTCTCAAAGAGAACATGGAAAAGTTGAAGCAGGAGATGAAAGTGAAGGATGAAAAGATGGCTCAACTCCACAGAGAAAATCAAGATTTGCAGGAGAGAGTGAGCAAGATAAAAACCAGGTTAAAGGGCAAGATGTTATTGCAGGGAGCCAAATATGTAATATGGGATGTTATTGCTACAGATATTACTAAATTCAGGGTTTATCTGAATTTTATCAACGACAAAGATAACATGGTTGCTACAGCTCGGAGCAGATGCGTTGTTGTAAATGAAATATTAGCAAAGAAGCCCTCGGAATGGGCCCAAAATGTTATTGATTTATTGAATGTTGTACCAACTGTTGAATTTCAAACCATTGGTGTAAAAGACAGGACCACGTTGATCATTTCATCCAGAAGGATCATTACCAAGAACAACTTACTCGGATCGGTCTAGAACAAAGCTACGCAAATGGATCACAACATACAAGAGTTTAAAGACGCTTTTTAAAAATTGCTTCCCAAATGCCTTCCATCATTTTGGGATGGTAAAGGCTCATTATACAATCAAGAAAACTATCACTCTCTCCGCATGCAATGCAAAATGGATCATTCTAAGTTTGAATATATGGAAGAAAGTTTGGAAGGCTCGAGTCTGGTAGAATATTTGGCTACAGATTTTGAAATTTTAAACAAGTTTAAAACGGTGAAGGTCAGCATGCCAACCATGTCCTATGCTACATGCATTGACTTGGAAATTTTGATTAAAGAGATGATGGATTACGAAATCCCCTCCGATCCACAATGGAAAGAAATTGTGTGGTTGGGTAAGACAAAGTGCAACGTCTCCAGAACCAACAGGTGATCTCCAGGTGTCACCGGTTTTGCAGATCCGGTAGAAACTCAGAGCGAGATATATGGCGTGGAGGAAGTCAGACAGTCAGATAAATTGTTCATGATTTTGAGGCGTTTTCTTTTTGATAATTATTCTAAATCATTTCATGTACTGAAAATGTCAATCGATACTGTTATAGAAGCTGAAACATTTCAGTTTCAGTTGTTTTGATCAAATGGTATAAGTACTAAGAGACTTGAATTGATTAATGTTGGCAGAAGTGCAAGCGCACCTTTTGGTTGTATCAGACTCTATTTTGTAAATTTTCTGAATCTGAATTGAATATAAATGCGGAAGATTTTGAAGTCTCTATGAAAATATTCTAAAGGGTGGTGATATGAGCTTTGTTTCCTTTCATCGTATGTATTTCCTGTGACTTGTCTTTCATTTGCATTTTCTTCTGTTTAAATTGGAGAGTTAAAGGCCCAGAATTCATCATTTGATGCTCTTGGCTTAAGCAATTTAAACTGTGTGATTGTCTTCTTAACTAATTCATAATTCATTTCAATAATGCTCTGATGCAGTTATTTGTTTCCTTTATCTTCCTACACTCTATCTAAATTTAATAATAACTCAAATTCATCACCTCATTTAGCCTTTATCCTCTGGAGAGTTCTATTGGCGGATGCATTGTTTTCATTCACTTTCAGAATTTTGACTCCATGGCCCTGTGTGTTTCTCCCCTTCCTTGCCAGAAAATTTATCAAAAAACCCCAAAACAAACCAAATATAGCCACCAATTCCCAACGAAGTATCAAGTGACATGAGAGAGCCCTCTCTGAGTTGAGAAGGCTAGTGTCTTAGCTCTAAAGATGGTTGAAACAGTTACCTCTATCGTTTGTCTATTCAGCCGGACAAAATTTACAGAGTGATAACAGTAAGGATGGTGGAAGGAGTAGAGAGATAGCATATCACAGCATGTGAAGCAGTGTTACATATTGTAGAACATATCTTGAGTTGAAGTTTAATAGAAGAATGTCATGTATTTCCATGTCTTGATCATTTATGAATGAATGTGAGTTGAGTTGTTAGTATAGTTTCATGTTTTGAGGTTTTGAGTAAGAGTGATGTGTGGATTAAAGGACAACTTATTGTAGACTCCATCCATTGACCTGTTGAAGTGGCAAGGTCCCACCGCTGAAAAAAAGTCAGCATCCTTATAGAGTAGTGTTAACATTTGATTTCAATAGTATAATTGTTAGACTAGTTGAAGCTTTGATTATTTCAGATAATACCAGTTTAGGATTTCGATTATATGATTGCTTAGGATCTTTATTTACTCTGTTTTTGCACATGCTTTGTTTATGTTCTTATGAATTTGATTTTTCTTAATGGACATGGATGTTGGCAGCAGTAGTTAAACATAATTGGAAAGAACTAGTGAAGTTCACAATAGAATATTTTGAACCACAACATACTCAATATATTGGCGATTGAACTACCCATGCTATGTCTTGATGATTGATGTGTATGTGTGATTTCCCTTTCAGGAGTGTGATTGCATAGTTATCTTTATGGGTCAGATAACAGATTTGATCTGTCAAAGAACTTTATCTCATATTTGCATGTGCCCTAATGGAGTATATAGCTTCTCTATGAAAGGCAACCAAAGTGTGTTTCAGTTTGTTTCTTAATCTAGATTATTTCTATACTCATGACATTAGAATTACCTCTCTTACTGGTGTCTTGTAACTCTATTGATTACGAATCCCAGATTGATAATTAATGAGTGAATTATACTAATCATATAAGCAACACAACACCAAGTATATGGTAAATCCAAAAGGGGAGGCTTGATCAAATCCAAACTAGCTCAATCTGTGCAATCGCCATCCCACCTACCAATAAAGTCTACTAGAATTTATTCCACATACTCACACATGTAGGTCACAGAGGCTCTAATGGGATGTAAAAATATGAGCAAGGTCCAATTGATCCCCTACTAGTAGTTGAAAGGCCCATTAAATTTGGATTGGGTACTAACCAAGCAACCTCACACACTAAGAAAGTAAACATGTAGTCCACCTTTTCACCAATAGGAGCAAGCTAAGATAATACAAAAGAGGTATACAATCATGTAGGAACTCCCCCGATTCAGAAACAAAGCCAATTTGAAGAACCTCCAGGGGATACAATTATAGCATAAAGGGAGGAGGAATTAAGGGAAGAAGAAATAAAGAAGTTCAAAGAGGACAAGGAGTCACAACATATACTAAATAAAGAGTTTTCTTTGAAGCATGATGTTGAGAAAGTAGCTAGAGAGGAAATGACACAAGTCATGGATACAACAATAAGAGTGATAGAAAAGGTAGGGAAAGAGGGAAAAGGTCATCTATTTGGATAAGCAAAGCACCAAGAGGTAGAGGAGTCAGAGGACAAAAGGAAAATAAAAAGGGGAAATGGGAAAAATGAAGCAGAGCCTTGGGATAAGAAATCCAAAACTAGAGCTCGTGAGATCGAAGAACAATCATAAAACACTCTAGAGTATAGATTCCCTAAAATAGTTGTGGGTTCTTATTAAATAACATATTCCATTCAATCCACTCATCTTCCCTCCAATTTCTCAAAATTACCAGGAGGATTCTCCAACACACTTGGTGATGACACCTCTCAAGATACTAGCTTTGCCAATAACATATTCCATTCAATACACTCATCTTCCCTCCAATTTCTCAAAATTACCAGGAGGATTCTCCAACACACTTGGTGATGACACCTCTCAAGATACTAGCCCTTCCCTTCCTCTATTTTAGAATATCCATCCCATAGATCCATATGAAATAATCATAGAGGAAAAGGAGAAGAAGCAGAGTACCAAGGGATCCCTCTGAGGCTTGGAGCTTGATGAGCCTCTTTCATATCCCAAGCCACTGTCTATGAATTATGGTCTCAAATGTAATCTCACCTTTATCACTTTTGAGCCTATAGTTTTCAAGCCCAATACAAAGATGAAATCAAAGGATTGGAGAGAAACCCAGGTCAAAATAAAGACCACTAAATTGCCTCATATTGAAATCATTAAGTTAGCTAATATATCTAGTATAATATTTTATGATGGATACATCAAGGCTACATTTTAAAATGAGAAGTTCAAGAGGAAATCAGGGTCCACATTATCATAAAATCAATACTTGACCCTAAAAGTAAAATATTTAGAAGCATAAAAAGGGGTATCATAATAAATTATTGTTTTCCTTGGAAAGGACCCTCAAATAGCTACGAAAGTTGTTCATGTTCATGTTTTGAAATAAAATCAAGAGAAAATCAAGACCTTGGAAGCTACTAGGTTAGTTGCAACACTCCCAATTTTGCAGAAGTTGTCTTTAGAGAAGCAACAATTTGGAAAAGAATATTGCATTTTGAACATTTTGAACAAGGACAATGTTGCCCAACATGTCTCTAAGAAATACCTTGAAGAGAGGATATTGCTATTGGAAGAGGAACATAGGGAAATATACAAGAGGTGGTTAGAGAAGTTGAACCATTGAAGGCCAAGAACCAAGAAAGTACACAAGTTGTTGAATCTACATGTACCTTGGTTGAAAAAAGGAAATAATATTTAAAGTAGGTCCAAAAGCGGAAAGAATCCTAGATAAATATGGTATATCAAAAGATTTATTTTTTTTCTATAAAAAATGAGGTAGGCATTTTGAAAGAAAAGTGTGAAAAACCGAGAAGAAGTAAAACTTGTGTCAAAGTTGAGAAGTATTAAATATTCTATGAGGGAGTGCACCATGAGGTACATGTCTCATCTAAGAGAGCAGCTAGAGTTTTACTCATAATTTGATTAGTTGCATTGATGAATGAGAGATTTTTTAGATGCATATAGATATGAAGTGGTAAATATGAATCATATCACAGAAGAGTTCAATAAGGTTATGATTTATCTCTCCAACTAGAACCAACAATCTTTAATGATTTAGGATAGAAACTCAATCTACATGGATGCAAACAAATTTGCAACCAAACTAAGCAATTGGAAGGATATTGATAAAAAAAATACAGGGTTGCAAAATGTAGAATTGTTACTTTCATGAATGAGGTGTCTTACATGGATACATGTGGACTACCCTCCACATGGGATGTTAATTTGATTCTACATGTCCTGGAGAAATATGAGAATATAATGAGGATTACAAAAACAGACTTTTTGATCATGACAGATTAAGGGACCCCTCCATCAACTTCAAAAAAAATTGAGCATAGACAATCACCCATCTCAATATGGACCTTAACTCAAAGTTTCATCCAAATCCTACCTCCATTATGTTTCAACAAGAATACTGAGCTAGACAAATCCATTCGAAATATCAAAGGTGGAAAAAAGAAAAATGAAAATGATCTACAATAGCTCAATGCAATTTATTAATATTCCACCAATAATCCTATCCTAGTTGCTCAGAATTTGTGGTAGAAAAAGACACCTTCCCAAAGATGAGACACTTCTAGAAAGGGAAAAAAACTAAAACATGGGGATAATTGTATTTAGTTATTTCCACACAACTAGCTCTAATTTTCTCACATCACCAGCATGCAGATCATCAATTTGTTCCTTAATCCAAAATTCATATTAATTAATGAGTTGGAGAATGCATCATAAGGTTATAAATGAAAGTCCCAATAGTGGGACAAAGGATTGATAGTTATGATACCGTAAAGCTACATAATTTTGTCTAGGGTTTGGGAATTGGGATTTGCAACACTGTTTAGATTCTTTCTCCTTCTCTCGTTCTATTTTCTCTATGTAAGCACTACTAGAAACTCCAAATTGTGAGAATAAAAGAAAGAGGCTCAGGTCTAAGACTTTATAGTCCCCATTTGGTGAATTGTTGAATTTTATTGTGAAGTTGGAACTGAGGAAAAGTTGACATTGTTGTAATAATATTATCCAAACAAAGATATGTTGGTTTCCTTTCATATTTTATCTCTATGGTGTTGAATAAGTCAATGGACTTCTAATTTGTCTTGCCCATTTTATTTTCTATCTCATGAACATGTTTTGTAAGAATGTATGGTTAGGCCTCTTTCTATAGGCATGATTTATGTCCCGCCTACCCATATTCTAAAGAATGAAAGCATGATTAAGGAACCTCATTATAACAGTTCTAGATTCAATTTTATACAATTTTAAATAGATTGAACTCTGGGTCATTTCAAAATATCATAATAACTTTTAAAATCCAAGGTAGAGGCAAATCTTGTGAACCACGGTTCTTTGTTATAAATATAATCTAAGCTTTATATATTAAATGGATTTTTCTTGGGTGACAGACAATAAATCTTTCCTTGGGAATATTGGGTTACCCTCCATCTTCCCTAAGCATTGGCCCTATGGCATAGAGTGGCACGGGAAGTTGCATCAAGCACATTATGCCCCAACATTTGGTTCCCTTAGTCAAATAGGGTAACAACCTAGGGAAAAACATAGGAACTAACACCATTGTTGGGGTATCTAACCTAGTATATGACACTATGATTATTTTCTAGTCGAAGAGGGAACCAAATTCTAGACAAAATGTGTGTATTATTCTTGAGTGGGTTAATTTGTTGAGTTAAGTGTGTCGTACCACAACCAAAGGTTTGTTTTCCTCCCTTGAAGAGCTACTAAAAAGTTCTTTATTTGTTAATACTCGGGGGAGTGATCCAAAAGGTGACTCCACAAAATGAAACTCCATAGGGGAAAGAACCTACCTGAAAATCTAGATTCCATATCTATCATCACAAGGTCCAATTCTACAGGATGTTAAGTCTCTCCATTATAAGATCTAGAGTAGATATAACAACAAAGACAAAGGCTTCCAAACTCATCTATAAGTAGGCAACATGTTTTTACTATTCCACTTCATGATTGCATATATGGGCTTACTGGTACTCCTACTTCAATTTTCCACACCGATATCCCAAGAATAGTTCCCACATATTTTTTCTTACCATGTTCACCTCTAATAGACCTATCCTGAGGTCTCATCTCTTTTGACCATTTCAGAAGGTTAAATACAACTTTATCCCATAAATTCCAATGGAGAAGAGGAATATTCCAAGTCCCATCTCATAACCTCTTAGCCCTACAACATCCCCATCATTTTGGGTCATCCCTACCCTCCAAGTCTATGTCCATTTTAGGACCTCATTGATGATTGGAGATTCTCCTCATCCTTAAATCCATATTCCAAACCCCCACTTGTTTATGTTTAATTTCAGAGTCCACAAAATGATAAGTTAATAAATGGAAAAAATGGCCTACACCTTGATAATAATAAGTGAAAGGTGAAAGGTCATAAAGAAAGAAACAGGTCATAAAAAAGTGTCAAAAGTTAAACTATTTGTGTTGTTTCTTACTTGATCTTCATATAAATAATATAATATCGTTTCTCTATCTTGCATAATATGGTATAATTTTGAACATGTATGTTTTTTATTGTGTTTACATTTGATAAGTGATCCATGTGAATAGATACAATGATGATTAATCATTTTTATTCCAAAGTAGTTATTGTTCCTTAGTCATTGTTATTCCAAAGTAGTTATTATTCCTTAATCATTTTTATTCCAAAGTAATTATTTTATCTCTATGCTAAGTATATCCCAACTTTGAGCTTGCATATTCCTAATTTCTTTTGATGAGTTGAAAGATCCCCTATGTCTTTGTCATTGCAAATCAAGTATTAAACCATTTATTTTGACAATATATTCTTGGTAGATTTGTTGTCCTAGTAGAATTTCCATGTATCCGTAATCCAATGTCCCTAGATGTTGTCACTACAACCTATCCAACTTTCCTTTATTCATATATTTAAGTCCTCTTTTGTTGTTATTCTTTTTGGATAAGTATGAATCTTACATATATGTGATCATACCAACAATAATTGTGTGTATGCAGTTCAAAACATTATCTATGGATGGTAAAGTGTGTTATCGCCAAATATACCATCAATAGATGGGAATGAAAAACAAAGAAGGTTACATTTGAACATCCCAACCACTACTCGGATAATAATTCTAGAAATATCCTTGAATGTTGAGTTGAAGAAGAGTCTTTCCATATACCTCAACTCTTGTTTTAAAGAAAAGGTATGTCCTCTTCAATAATTGCTTTATAATAGTGTTCACAACATTATTGTGTTCATTCACAAATTTATTTGTGTTCAATATTTTAGTTTTCATGCTATTCTATCTTTTAAAATGTATTGTCATGTCACTTGTAATTTCATTTTATTTCACAATCATTTTCCTATTTTTTTGTGATTTCCCCATATATTCATTGTTTGACAAACTAGGGATGACATCTTGATATAATTCCATTAATAATAACTAGAATAAAACTTCGATGTAGGGGAAAGGGAATTCCAAAGAAAATTGAGGTGGTTACAGTTTTAAAACCAAAATTCCCACCAAATAAAAAGTGGTTGAGAACCTAAGAAAGTGATATAACTCAAAACATGAGTGATTCTCAACATGACATGGGGAGATTGAAGGAATCAATGTGTAGGGAGGAATTTCAAAAACGTATGGTATGTAGAGGCATGTAATGATAGAGGATAGTATTTGAACCCACATTCTTTGGATACACACTTGACTATGAGATGTTAATGCTAGAGGTTATTTTGAAATGAATGGGTGATTTTGTAGTTATTTTAGAGTTAGAAAATAAGTCAAACATTGTCAGAAATGTCAAATGTTTCCTTGAATGCACTACCACATTGATTGCTCCACTACCCCAACATTATGTAGAATGGAAGCTAGAATTTTGATATGCATGATTGTGAGTATGTATCAATTTATTGTTGTAGTCACTCCATTTCATAATTAGCAGAGAGGAGAGGAGACAAGATGTGATTTGTTAAGGTCCTAACCCGCACATAGGTAGATCAATG
>JZKD02S2069633.1:7573-51564 GCA_000966675.3 Picea glauca | reverse complement strand
ATGTATTGAGGTGAAAGAGTGCCCACAAGCACATAACATTTCAGTATTTGTGGCCATGACATTTTGATAGATATTCATAAACTAACATAATTATATAATTTAAATTAAAGTTGTTTTTTTTTTGTAAGTAAGTAATATTATATAAGAGGGCCTTCAAAAAACCATACCATAAGTACAAAAATTAATAACATCCGGATTGTAATTACTGAACTGCTCCAAAGGGAGAAACTAGTTCAGCCAACTGGGTAAGTCTAGCAACTAAGTTCTTACCAGTCTTAAAAAACACAAAGCTGAGTTGACTAAAATGCTACTAGAGGAGAAACTATTAAGAAATAATAGACCCCTTGAGGGGTTAGACAACTGGAGAATAGTCTGGCACATACTCTGGCAGATAACTTGGCCACGACTCCTCTTCAATAGGTGTCCCTCGATTTTCCCAATGCATGTCGTCGCCCACGGTGCACTCGTCCTTGTTAGCAGCTGTCATTTTTTTGCAACACAGAGGGCATAGAGAGATGTTTTTACTGATATAATTGAACTTGTTAGTTTAGCATTTGAATGGATCCATTTTTAAATGATAGCCATGGTTAGTGAGTCTTGCTTGGTAGGAAAACCATGGTGATCATCTTTGACACTTCTAGACCTCGGATTTTGATTATGTCAGTTGTGTTGGATTCTTAATCATGTAATTCATACAACTAAACTATTTAGGGAGTGATAAATACACTTTGGCTAGTACCCAAAATTGTGAGCAAGGACACTTTTAAATGAAAGTTTGGACCCTTTCCTTGCTATTGCTTCGCTAGAATTTGATTCCATAAGTTCATGTGTCATTTATTCTATATAGGCTCTTAGTTCACCCATTGATTCTAAGGTGATGTGTTAATAACATAGAATTATAAAGAACCACTTGACATTTGAGGTGATAAACACGGTTTCGGAACCGAGGTGACCAATTTTCCTTCAAGATGCATTTATGATCCATCACAAGATCTACATATTCTTCAGTTAACCTATCTGATGATATGCAACACTTTCATGCTCATGGTTTGTCATAAAATAAAGTGGCACAAATAAAAAAATATGATGCAGTATGTGACTGCGAGCTACTGGAAACACAGACAAAATTGATTATGAATGTAGTCTGAAGTAGATCAGGTGAGATAGGAAATTGATGACCAACTGTCTAGATTGGCCTGGAGATTTTGGTCATTGAAAATGTAAGGGGATTCACTGATGAGAACAACAAGGAGGGATATGAGTTGGGAGGGAGATGATATAGGCCTCAAGATGAAAGTGGGCTACACTGACCTGATCAACATTGGAAAGAGGGAGAAGGTCGTCATCAATGCACTTGACAATGACGAGAGGTTGACATCCTTCTGTTGATGCATTTTTTATAGGAGAGGGAGAATCATCAATGGGTAGTGCATTGGGGAAAAAGAGGTGAACCTCGTTGATAAGACCTATAATGAAGTGAAATGGAGGGAGTGCTACTGATATGTTATGCATCGACGAAAGTGGAAGAAATTTAATCGATGGAAGGAGTGTGCACGGTGATGATGAGCACGCGAACATTATCAATGTGTTGGTGTTGATCATGTGTAATTCACAGGAGAGGAAGAAACGTGTTATAGAATTTTAGCAGAGGGGCGTTGGCGTGTCAGGTAAGTTCAAAGGGAGGTATCTTATGTATTGGTGAAGGAATCATTGGCGCACCAATGTGGAGGAGGAAGACATGATACATGTGCCAGTATGATATGTGTCAGCATAGGAAGAAGGGACTTGCCAAACTACAGATCATCAGGTAGATTTTATCTGAGGAGGAAATAGAAATGATAAGGCGAGGTAGGGTGAGGAGAACTTGTGTGAATCTATTTTCATGAGGGAGAGAGTTATATTTTCATGAGGGAGAGAGTGTGAGGGTTTCAGTTGGAAAAATAGAAGGGGGGCCCAATTTCTTGTCTTGGAGAGAGGTTAAGACAGGAAAATTGGTAGGTTGTTGTGTGGGCACAACAAATGGTGACAAACTGAGAAAATAAAAAACCTATGCTAGTATTTCCTAACTAATAAGTAGAAAATATAGAGGGTCATGAAATTTACTTTTAAGTTCAAAAAATTATGGAAATAATGCGTAACAGTTACCTAAAATATTACATCGTGGTGGGATCACTAGTAATGCTTGCATATCGGCTTGCAAGGCTTGTCCGTTGTATATGAAGGATGACTAATGATGAGGTTTATTTCCTCAAACTACATTGATGATTCGGGTTGGAATGTTCATTGTGGGGCTGATATAATTTTGGGATAAATAAATATTTTTCACTAGGTGTTAGCACATAAAATTGTAGGGGTAAAAAAGAATCACTTTGGTTTTGTTTTTTTGAGTCACACGTTTGATCCTTACATCATTACCTTGACATCCCACCTCTCAGTTGTATAAAAGGTTCTCTTTATCATCATCCATCTATTTAAATGTCAATTTAAAGATAGTTGTATGTGATACCAACTCACTAGGAGAGTTCACAGCGTACTCATAAGTACCTCACGCATTCAATTGTTATCATTGCAATTAAATAATCATGAAAAAGAAGATATCATTTTTTTTCAAAGATTGTATTTTAAACAAATTCTTAGGGATTATGTCATAAATGTTTCTAACAACTTCCTCCAAGTGTGCAAATTGTGTTTGAGCTAGGCGCTACAATCTGGCACTGTGAACCTGGTGCTACATACAGACGTTGTGAGTTGGTTGAAGGAGAGTGTTAAAGGTTGGACTACTTGCAAACACCCTTGTGCAATTTCAAAGACACCAGCATCAAACTCAGGACCAAAAAGTACTCCATGAGATTTTTCATCTTGTTTGAAGGTCGAGAAAGGGATTTTGGTTTGTTTTTCCTTTTGGTGCTGCGAACTATCAGTGCCTTGCTATCAGTTTGAAAAATTCACTTAAAAAATGCTCTGAACTAATTCTATTAAACCTGACCACTTTCTGACCTCATTTAATTCTCCTCTTGCACAATTTACTTTCTCCTATCATTTTCACCTGGTGCTATGAACTGGCTCACAAAGCATTGGTGAACAGGGCATTGTGAACCCTCTATTATAGCATTGTTAAAACCCCATCCTATGCATCTTTCTAAAACTCCAACCTTAACAGAATTAGTTTTATCCCTATCCATTTTTTAGTGCATAGTTGATCATCTGTGGGAGCAAACTTAAAGTTGTAGGTGTAGTGATGTTGTTAATCCATTTTTGATGCTGATAAAAACCTTTTTGCAGAGTCTTATTTGTGTTTCCTTTTTTTATAAATTTCAATAGGTTTTCCATAGATTTTCCTTTTGAAGAATGCCCTATCTCATTCTTGGATGTGTATAAACTAAAGTCTATATAATCTCTATAGAAGGTTATCCTATTGGAGAAAATTTTGTCATCAAAACCCTAATCTTCTATATTCCTTGTTTTACACATCTAGAAGTCATTAAATATTATAGAAAGGTTGTCTTCAAACAACAGTTATGAATAATCCACATCATAAGAAGATGCATAAGGGAGGTGAAATAGTAAGAACAAATCCCTATGACAGATAATTGCTTGATTATGAACCTTTGACCAGAGAGGCCTTTTAGAGAGTAGGTTGCATCATTTTTTGTCAAAATATGCAGAGGGGGTATCCAAAGCTGGCCAAGAGAAACATGGACTTGATGGCTAATGTTTCCAACTAGGAGAAGTTCCAGGATTAAAAAATGAATATGTTGAATCTCCATAATTGACATCATTTTGGACAAATTCATGTTTCATACATTTTACACATTTTGGTTATTGCTATGTTTTGAAAAACATGATTATCTATTTGGGTGCTTTCTTTTAATCCAGATTATTAAGATTAGAAATTTTACAACATTTTTGGACACTTGAGAGAGTTTTGGGAGGTGTTAAAACATTGGAAAAATGAAACATGCTGCTACAGGAAAGTTCACAGCGTTGACGCTGCAAACTAGTAATTTATGACAATTTGTAAGCAATTAGCACACAACAGAGGATTGTTTTGCTTGTAACTTTTGAATTCCCATGGGGGTTCCTCTGAAATTTGGTGTGGAGGAAAAACATGGTGATTTTGACTTGCTGAAAAACATTCAGCCTAACCCACTTCGTATGTTTGGAGAAAAGATAAAAACATCACCTACAGGAAAGTTCAGAGTGCATGTTGTCATAGGCGTTGCGAACTCTAACAGTCTGACAAATTTGAGCTATGGGAGGGATGTAAGTTGTTATAGAAGGTTCTAATGGTCTCCTAGGAGTTATTTGGACATGAGGTACATATTCTCCATCTCCATATCAAACAAAATGACCTGTTTCAAAAGGAATTTATCATAATAGACAAAATCCCAAAAAATAGGAGTTTGTTCGGTTTTTGTTGGAATCTTTTGTAACAAGACTCTTAAATGGAGGATGATCCTATGTACCTCCTTGGTTTCGAGCTCCGTAGGGTAGATGGAGATCATTCAAAATATATGAAAGTGTATTTTGAGAAGGAAAGGGTTGGATTCATGCACCAAGAGAGGAGAGAGCTAGAGGAGCAGTTGAGTTGTTCATTTGTAATCTTGAGGGCATGTGTTGTAGGAATTTCTTCTATTAGAGATTCATGAAAGTTGTGATACCAAACTGTTTTTCTCTTGTTTCCATTATTTCTTATCATTTTTCTTGATTAATATTTATAGATTTTGAAGATCACAAGATGTCTTTAGTTAATGGATTCATGAGATGCAAAGGATTTGTGGTAATTTCATGTTAATCATTTATTATTGTTCAAGCATTATTTAATATATCTTACAGAAAGGATCTATGTTATGTGGATATTCTTCTTTTCGTTTACCTTCTATTCTTCTACCTATCTTTGCATAAGCCTTTTGTCCAGTAGGAATCTTGATTGCTTGTGATCTACAAAATGTTATGACAACATGCCCAATAGAATGTATTTGCAAGCAGTCTGATGCCCTCCATTTTACTTTTCTCTTGTTGATCCACCAAGTATAAACTATTTTAATCATTTAAATCAAATGGGTACTGGGATTATCCTCTAGTAGTCTAAGGGTGACTCTCAGTGCTAAAATGTTTGGCATCGTTTCCAGGGACGGAAGTGAAGAAATATTCCCTGGGAGAACATCAACTATCAGATCCATCTCTTGATGGTATAGAGGAGTAGGACACAAGATTGAATTCAATCTTCTACCCGGTGACTCCAACTTCATCATAGATGAATCTATGGGAGACTCCACCGGTTTGAAATGGAAAAAATTCTTGCTCAGAGGTATGCATTTTGTGATTTCTCTGAGCAAGAATTTTGTCCATTTCAAACCAGTGGAGTCCCCCATAGATTCATCTATGATGAAGTTTGAGTCACCGGGTAGAAGATTGAATTCAAGCTTGTGTCCTACTCCTCTATACCATCAAGAGATGGCTCTAATAGTTGACAAAATTCTTGCTCAGAGGTATGCATTTTGTGATTTCTCAAATATATATGGTTTTCCAAACACTGTGCCTGATAGAAGTGAATGGGACAGCTGCCTTCCTAGGTTTAGAGGGGAAAATTGGGAAATTCCAACTAAGTTTTTACTAGATTTTCATGAGTGCATACTTAAGCTAAAATTTATACATGAATATTTCCTCATCAAATTGTTTACATAATATTTATATGGAGCAACTCGTGATTGGTGTAGATCACTCCCAGTTGCTTGTATTACTTCACTAAGACATTTTCATGCTGCATTTCATTTGTTTTGCAAAGAGAAATTTGCAGTTAATTTCCTTTATCAAGAATGTTGTTATGAATTCGATTTGTTGAGTAAAGGATCAAATAGTCATAAAGAGTATGTTGTAGTAGAAGACACGTTTCATAATGATCAAGAGGATGTTAATATTCAAAGTGATAGCCAGGATGTAGATACTTTTGACATTGTATCAAATGTATCTACTATTTTAAGTTGTCATGAAAATCAAATTGTTTCCTTTGAATATTCAAATGATAATGAGTAGATCGATATATCAGCATGTGACAATTTTGAATCTGAACCATGGGAATACAATGAAGGAGATAAGGAAGGATTATATGATCATAATTGGTCGAAGAAATTTCTCCAACGGCTATTACCAGAGATCAACAAGCTTTCTTTAATCATTCTTAAACCTGGATCTGCAACAAATATTAAACAACCTATGATCCGCATTGAAATCAATGAAGGTAGCCTGCATCAACCTTCAGTTTTGCAGATAGAGGAGATTGCCAACAATCATGAAACTTGGCATGTGTGGAAGTAATTCAATTTCCAGTTGGAACAACATCAATAAGAGGTATTGTTTTATGGATTTCATGACTCTATTGTTGATTATTTGGAATTTTTTAGCAGTACAGATGTCAAATCATTCTTATCAAGTGAATGTTGGTTCTGCTATCTTTTCAAACTGCACTTATGTATGCCATGGGTTCCTTCATTTGTCCGATCCAAATCAAAATTTTCACCAGTTAATCATTTTCTTGTATGGCTTCATTGGAAGCATGACTTTACTTAAAAAAAAAATAGTTCAATCGGTTAGAATAGGAGTAGGATGAATAAATCTTGATTCTCGAGAATTTGGTTTCCAGTGAGTGTTTTTCAGTTTTCAATAAATGATCAGAGGTTCTCTCAAGGAATTGATAGAGTAGAGATTGTAGAGATAGGATGGAATGGAATGGATAAGGCACTGGAACTATATGTTCTTGGCATCTCATAGGGAGCATGCCATCCCCTGTGGAGCTAGATGTTAGCACATGAAATTGTAGGGATAAAAAAGAATCACTTTGCTTTTGTTTTTTGAGTCACACCTTTGATCCTTACATCATTGCCTTGAAATTTCACCTCTCAATTGTACAAAAGGTTCTATTTTTCATCATCCATCTATTTAAATGTCAAGTTAAATATAGTTGTGTGTGCTTCCAACTCACTAGGATAGTTCACAACATACTCATAAGTACATCACGCATTCAATTGTTATCATTGCAGTTAAAGAATCATGACAAAGAAGATCGCATTGTTTTCATAGCTTGTATTTTAAACAAATTCTCAAGGATGTCATAAAAGTTTCTAACAGCTTCTTCCAAGTGTGCAAATTGTGTTTGAGTTGGAACTATGAACTGGCACTGCGAACTTGGTGCTATAGATAAACATTGTGAACTCCCATTGTGAGTTGAATGAAGGAGAGTCTTGGAGGTTGGAATACTTGTAGACACCCTTTTGAAATTTAAAAGACACCAACATCAAACTCAGGACCACCAGGTACTCCATGAGAGTGTTCATCCTATTTGAAGTTTGAGAAACGGATTTTGGTTGTTTTTCCTTTTGGCGCTGTGAACTGTCACTTGCTTGCTATTAGTTTGCAAAATTCAATTAAACTATGCTCTAAATTGTGCCTATTAAACCTTACCACTTTATTACCTCATTCGGTTCTCCTCCTGCTCAATTTACTTTCTCCTATCATTTTCACCTGGTGTTGTAAACTGGCTCACGGAGCATTGGTGAACAGGGCGTTGAGAACCCATCTATTCTAGCATTGTTAAAACCCCATCCTTTGCATCTTTCTGAAACTACAAACTTAACAAAGTTAATTATATCTCTATCCATTGTGTACTTTGCAATTGATCATCTGTGGGAGGAAACTTAAAGTTGTAGGTGTAGTGATGTTGTTAATCCATTTTTTATGCTGATAAAAACCTTTTTTCAAAGTCTTATTTGTGTTTCCTCTCTTTATAACTTTCAGTGGCTTTTCCTTATTTTTTCCTTTTGAAGAATTCCCTATCTCATTCATGGATGTGTATAAAATGAAGTCTCTAGAATCCCTATACAAGGTTATCCTATTGGAGGAAACTTTGTCATCAAAACCCTAATCTTCTATATTCCATGTTTTACACATCTAGCAGTCATTAAATATTACAGAAATATTGTCTTCAAACACTAGTTATGAACATCTACAACACAAGAAGACTCATAAGGGAGGTGAAATAGTAAGAATAGAGCCCTATGACATGCAATTTCTTGATTCTGAACCTTTGATCAAAGAGGCCTTTCAGAGAGTAGGTTAGATCAATTTCTGTCAAAAGATGCTGAGGGGGTATCCAGAGCTAGCCAAGAGAAACCTGGACATGCTGGCCAAGGTTTCCAACCAGGAGAAGTTCCAGGATCAAAAAATGAATATGTTGAACCTCCAAAATCAACATCATTTTCATCAAATTCTTGTTTCATACATTTTACACATTTCTATTATTGCTATGTTTTGCAAACCATGATTTTTTGATTGGGTGCTTTCTTTTAATCAAGATTATTAATATTATAAAGTTTACAACATTTTGGCACAGTTGAGATAGTTTTGGGAGGTGTTAAAACATTAGAAAAATGAAAAAGGATGCTACAGGAAAGTTCGCAGCGCCAACACTGCGAACTGGTAATTTATGACAGTTTGTAATCAATTAACACACAATAGAGGATTGTTTTTCTTGTAAATTTTAATACCCATTTGGGTTCCTCTAAAATTTCATGTAGAGGACAAACATGGTGTTTTTGACTTGTTGAAAAAAAATTCTCCTGACCCACTTCATATTTCTGGATAAAAGATAAAAACATCACCTACAGGAAAGTTCGCAGCGCATGATGTCACAAGCACTACGAACTCTAATAGTATGATAAATTCAATCTATGGGAGGGATTCCAATTGTCAAGGAAGGATCTAATGGTCTCCTAGGAGTTAGTTGGAAATTAGGAACATGTTCTCCATACCAGATCAAGCAGAATGACCTGTTTCAAAAGAAATTTATCATAATAGACAAAATCTGAAAATATAGGAATTTGTTAGAATATTTTGTAACAAGACTCCTAAATGGAGAAGGATCCTATGCATCTCCTTGGTTTCGACCTCCTTATGGTATATAGAGATCATTCACTATATATGAAAGTGGATTTTGAGAAGGAAATGGTTGGATTCGTGAACCAAGAGAGGAGAGAGCTAGAGGAGAAATTGAGTTTCTCATTTGTAAGCCTGAGGGCATGTGTTGTAGACATTTCTACCATTAGAGATTCATGAAATTTATGATACCAGACTGTTTTTCTCATGTTTCCATTCTTTCTTGAGTAATATTTACATATTTTGAAGATCAAAAGATGCCTTTGGTTAATGGATTCATGAGTTGCAAAGGATTTGTGGTAATTTCCTATTAATTATTGATTATTGTTCAAGTACACTCTTTAATCTATCCTACATAAATGATCTATGTTATGTATTTTTTATTTTCATTTACCTTCTATTCCTCTACCCATATTTTCATAAGCCTTTTGTCTAGTAGGCAACCTAATTGGTTGTGATCTGTAGAATGTTATGACTCCATGCCCAATAGAATGCATTTGAAAGTGGTGTGATGCCCTCCCTTTTACTTTTCTCTTGTTGATCTACCAAGTATAACCCGTTTTAATCATTTAAATCAAATGGATTTTGGTCTTATCCTCTAGCAGTATGAGGGTGACTCTCGGTGCTAACACCAGGTACATATATAGATATCTAGCAAGTGTTTCTCCATTTCTTGTGAGCGTCCATAGCCACAATGGAGTCACCACGACATCATAGACCTTGCTCCACTACCAACGAACATCCATAGCCCCGATGAAGATATATTCATGTCCCCTTGTATGGTCAATATTTCCTTTATGTTCCTTTCTGTTTTATTTAGTGCATTCTTAGCATTCGGTGGATGGGGAAATTGATGGCCCCATTTTTGTTTTTATCCTGATAGGGGATAACTGTCATCTTTTGAGATTTATTTGTATATTTTCTACACCTAACTACATAGATATATCCCTTTTGGTTTTCAAACTTTAAAATTTGACACTTCACCTTTCACGTGAGAAACTACTTAGTGTGTGTATGGTTCCTCCATTACATAGGATCTTCTTGCCAACCAATATGCAAGGATGACCGTTGATCAACCACTATGCTTAGTCATGGTTTAAATACTGTCACAACATCCTGAAATAGTTCTGATTCATTTTCAAACAATGACCCATAATTCCACTCATGAGCTAGGAAAGAGATGCAAGTTGATTTGTGCCTATTTTCAGTGCGAAGGTGTTTCCTATGAAAAGACAAATAGAGGTGAGAGGTATTCATGTCATTACATACAAATATGAGTTATGAGATGAATAGAAATTAAGAAATTATCTGCTTCAAAAGGGAAAGGATGATGATGAAGGAAAGAGAAGAGACGACATATTCAGGGTTAGAGATGAACTCAATCTAAGTCCTTGTTGCGACTAAAAAATTAAAGTTTGACTAAATGACAATCAAAGGAATGAATTTAGGAAAGAAAGTGGACTGAGAAAGATATCATAGATTGAGTGTTTCCAATTACTTAGAGGACATTCATGTATTTCAACCAGATAGAAGTTTGCAACCTCTTTGTAGATTTTAACCTTGTACAATATTTACTGCAAACAGATTTTCAGTAAAAGAATAGAAAATATAAAATGGAAAATACAAACACTACTCAGAGATTTTTCCCCTTGAAATCCAAACCAGGAAACCCATCATATTCTATATTCATTCATTGTGATACATTGTTTACAATACAATATACACATAGGAGCCAACGACATCCAAAACCCTAACCCAATGACCTGGATTAGTCAAAAAACTTAATTCCTTAACCGGAAATAGAATACCATCGGCAAAAACTATGTGCCAAAAAACCGCCCAACAATGGACATGAAAATTGAGGAAACATGAAAAACGAGGAAAAATGTGACACGTTTCCTGAGGAAAAAACATTCCCACTTTTACTTCAAAGAATTTAACACATATCCAACATTCTCCCACTTGTTTTTTTCTTTGCATGCAAGGGGTTACAAGGTTACATAGTCAACAATCCAGGGCAACAGTGCCCATGGATCCTCTACACCAAGAGAACTTCTCAGTGCTCACAGATTTTGTTAATGAATCTGCAACATTCTTCAAAGTCTCCACCTTCATCAACAACACTTTCTTTTCTTCAACCATGTCTCTCACAAAGTGATATTGAATATCAATATGTTGTTAATATTGAGAGGGGGGTGAATCAGTATCAAGTACAATTAAAAAAAAAATCAACTTATACTTAAACCATTCAATTATATACAATGAGAAATGAACAATAGTATAAGATTTACATCAATACACCACAATACACCATGCACAATATATGAGAAATAATCAATAGTTATTGGTCAAGGGAAGTAATGACTTCCAAAGGTAGCTACAAATTCCAAATATAAAGGAAGGGATAAACCTCCAAGAGGAATATACAATCCTCCAATATCAAGAGAGGGTTGAACTCTCCATCCTTGTCCCTTCCTTCCACCCAAGAATATATGAGAGATAATAAAACTTTACATTAAATCATCACCATCAACCAACCATCACATAGAACCTGATAATGCTTCCTGAGACTTCTTCAAATTCTGTAATTCTTCAATTCTTGAAATACTATGATCATGTACATAATATTACTCAATGTATTCTTTGAACCTCCTCCAAGTTTCACTTCTTGAATCCTCCCCAAAAAGAAGGCATAGGAAGAATGGTAGACTTTATTAAATTCTGGTGTATTCGGGACAGAGAACTTGTACAGAATGCCCCATGCTCAATATTTAACATACGATTCTAAAACTCACACACAAGAAACTAGATACCGTACTATTTCTAATTAAATTTTTCCCACTTCATTTGGAATCTCTATGAAGAAGTTATGACTATTTTACCCAAAACACATGTTTATTGACTAGCTTCAGGACTAGTCAAAAGCCTTATCTTCCACAAAGTGCATCTCCATAATTATAGCGAATCAAGAGATGAAACATTTACCACAGGTACCTTGATATGCATTCTCAATACCATAGAAATTTCACCATCTGAATCGTTCTAGAAAAAAAGTTATATCAAAAATGGTAAGATGACCTAAAAATAACATACCTTAGAACACATCACCAAAAAACTTCATCCTCCCTTGAAATCCAGCCTTCTTTACATCTAATTTCCTATGAAATTTGAATTTTGTATCAAATGAATGTATAATGATATGTATTTATACCATTTATGTCACTTCTTTTTAACATTAGGGCTGACCCGACACTTTTTTATTTTTTAATTCTTTTCTTTAATTATCTTCAGGGCCTACATGTACTTCCTTCTTCAATTCACTTTGTCATATTCAAAAATTCATTTCTCCTCAACCATGAGGATCCACATGACATGCCACATACCACTGGAAACAACATGATGTATAGTATCCATACATGGGTGTTGTATCTGCATGTGCATTTTTCTTCATGTCCAAATACCTTCATTAATCTTGCGGTCCAAAACCTATGACTAGGGTTAACATCAATGACAACAATCAATCTTCCAACAATCTCCCCCTTTGTCATTGATGGCAACGCTCATTCTCCCCCTATCATCACTATCCCAATTTCTCTCCCCCTTTGACATCAATGGAAAAGGGTAGGGCTTCTCCCCCTGAGTTTAATGGAAAAATGTAACTCTATTCTTTGGGGTTGCTCCCCCTGAACATGTGGCACTCAATAATACTTCTCTTGTTTTGTTATCTTCAAACTGTCATTGTATCCTAGTCCTGTCTTGTCGTTTCGAGATCTTTGACTGCTAAGGATCTCATCTAATTTTTCAATGTTTTTTTTGAACTTCTTCAACTTTTTTGTTGTCAATAGTAGCTCCCCTTTTGTGTGATCCAATTCTTCTTTCAATTTCTCATAATATTCTAATTGTTCATTCAAGCTATTAATGGTCTTTTCAATCTTGTAATTCTCTTCTTCACAACCACTCAATTCACCTTTTAGTATTATGTTTGTGTTTCTAAGCTTGCTATTTTCAGTTTCAACATGCTTCAACTTTTCAAGATTCTCATCTTCTTGTTCACTCTCTGCATGGTCTTTGTATCCCCAAAAGGAATCAAGGTTAGTTTCTTCATCTGAATCTTCTTCACAAATGATTTCTTCTTCTTTAGAATTCTTGTGATCATCATCTTGGGTTTCTTGGGTTATGAAGAGGACTTCTCCTCCATCATTATCTCCTTCATCACTCTCATTTGAGGAGATGTCATCATCCTTGTAGTAGAAGCTATTTTTATTGTTGAGACTTCTCTTTTTATAGTAGCAGTTTTCAACAATATGTCCTATTATACCACAGTTAATGAATTTGAGAGGAGACTTACCTTTGTATCTTCCACTTTCCTTCTGGAACCTTCTTACAAAATTTGTTATTTCTTCATCAAGGTCGTTATCCTTGTGTTTTTTCTTCTTTATGTCTTTAAAGGCTGCTTCATTGTTTGGCTAGTCACTTTCTGTACCTATTCTCATTTCATATGCTATAAGAGACCCATGTAATTCATCCATTGTTATTTTGGTCAAGTCCCTAGTTTCTTCAATGGAGGAGACCTTAGCATCATACTTCAAGAGAAGTGATCTCAACACTTTTTGTACAACCAATGATTCATTGATCTCTTCACCTAATCCTCTGATAGCATTAACAACTTCATCAACTCTAAGAAGATATGTTGCAATATCTTCCTTTTCATTCATATTCAAATTTTCAAATTCTGCTCTATGTCGTTGAAGCTTGACCTACTTAACTTTTGGATCACCTTTGTAGATACTCTTGAGTTTTTCCCATACCTCTTTAGCAGTGCTTCAACCCTTCAATTTCCTAGCAATGGTTGGTGCCAATGCTGCTAGAATAACATGTCTGTCTTTTGAATTATAATTCATAAGCTTCTTCTCATTTGGATCGGTTGGAGCATTATTTGGGATTACATATCAATTTACAATTGAGTACCAAATGTCTACTCCCAAATCCATTCGGTAAGTTTTCACTCTATCACTCCAGTATTCATAATTTATTCCATAAAAACTTTTAATCCCATTTGAAATGTGCTCATGGTCATCCATCTCTGCTCAGGATTTTCCTTCCAGTGGTTAAACTGTTATGAACTCAACTTGCTCTGATACCAATTGTTGATACTGAGAGGGGGGTGAATCAGTATCAAGTATAATTAAAAAAAAATTGAACTTGTACTTAAACCATTCAATTATATCCAATGAGCAATGAACAATAGCATAAGAGTTACATCAATACACCACAATACACCATGCACAATATATGATAAATAACCAATAGTTATTGGTCAAGGGAAGTAATGACTTCCAAAGGTAGCTACAACTTCCAAATATAAAGGGAGGGATAAAAATCCAAGAGGAAGATACAATCCTCCAATATCAATATAGGTTTTAACTCTCTATCCTTGCCCCTTCCTTCCACCCAAGAATATATGACAGATAATAAAACTTTACATTAAATCATCACCATCAACCAACCATCACAAAGAGCCTAATAATGCTTCCCAAGACTTCTTCAACTTCTGTAATTATTCAATTCTTGGAATACTTTGATCCTATAGATAGTATTACTCAATGTATTATTTGAACCTCCTCCAAGTTTCACTCCTTGAATCCTCCCCAAAAAGAAGTTATAGGAAGAATGGTAGACTTTATTCAATTCTAGTGTATTCAGGAGAGAGAACTTGTATAGAATGCCCCGTGCTCAACATTTAACATCAAATTCTGAAACTCACACACAAGAAACTCAATTCCGTACTATTTCCAATTAAATTTTTCCCACTTCATTTGGATTCTCTATGAAGAATTTATGATTGCTCTACCCGGAAGACCTGTTTATTGACTAGCTTCAGGACTGGTCAAAAACCCTATCTTCCACAGAGTGTATCTCCATAATTATAGCGAATCAAGAGCTAAATTTTTTACCAAAGGTACTGTGATATGTCTTCTCAATACCATAGCAATTTCACCATCTGAATCATTCTAGAAAAAAAAGTTATATCGAAAATGGTAAGATGACCTGAAAATAACATACCTTAGAACACATCACCAAAAGACTTCATCCTCCCTTGAAATCCGACCTTCTTTACTTCTGATTTCGTTTGAAATTTGACTTGTGTATCAAATGAATGTATAATGATATGTATTTATACCATTTATGTCATTTCCTTTTAACATCAGGGATGACCTCACACTTTCTTATTTTGTAATTCTTTTCTTTAATTATCTTCAGGGCCTACATGTACTTCCTTCTTCAATTCACTTTGTCATCTTCAAAAATTCATTTCTCCTCAACCATGAGAATCCATGTGACGTGCCACATACCACCAAAAACAACATGATGTATACTATACATCCATGGGTGTTGTATCTACATGTTCATTTTCCTTCATGTTAAAATACCTTATCAATCTTGCGGTCCAAAACCCATGACTAGGGTTGACATCAATGACAACAACCAATCTTCTAACATATGCTTTCTCTTTGAATTATAATTTGGGTTCTTCACCAGAAAAATTGCACTCTGATTGTCACAATCTATCCTTATAGCTTGTTGTGCCAACCCAATACTTGAACACAATCTTTGTAACCATACTAGTTCCTTACTTGAATGAGTGGCTTCCATGTATTCAACTTCTGTAATTGAAAGTGCCACTACAACCTGTCTTTTGCTCATCCAAATTATTTCTCCTCCAAACAAGTTAAACACATACCCACTTGTAGATATCATATGATCCATATCTTCAGCCCAGTCTACATGCACAAAGACATGTATATCCAACACTCTGTCCAATCCCAGTCTTCCTTGGTATCACAATCCATAGCTAGCAATACCACACAAACACTTGAAACCCTTTTTACTATTTTCCAATGCTCCTTCCTTGGTTTTGACATACACTTGCTCAAAACTCCCACTACATGTGCAATGTTCGGTCTAGTACATATCATTTCATACATCAAACTTCCAACTACAATCACATATGGAACATGAGACATGTCCTTCTCTTCTTCTTGTGTCTTGGGACACTGATCCGATGATAACTTTACACCAACATGAATAAGAACCTTGTCTGATTTACATTGTTGCATATTAACCTATGCAATATTGTCTTGACATATTTTCTCTGATTTAACGAGAGTTTCCTCTTTTCCAATCTCTTTTAATTTCCATTCCCAAAATTAAATTTGAAACACCAAGATCCTTCATGTCAAATTTAGAGGAAAACTGAGTTTTCACATCCTAGATAATCTCCTTGTTGTTTCCTATCATCAACATGTCATCCACATACAAGACCAAATAAATTAAATGATTACCAATAATTTAAAATACACAAAATGATCCTCTTTGCTTCTAGTGAAGCCAAGTCCCAACATATAAGTATAAAAAATTTTATACCACATCCTTGGTGATTGTTTTAAACCATACAGAGACTTTTTCAGCGTCCATACCAACTCCTTCTTTCCCTTCACAAAAAATCCTTCTGGTTGCTTCATATAGATTTCTTCTTCCAGATCCCCACGTAGGAATTATGTCTTCACATCCATATGTTCTACTTCAAAATCAAATGCATCAACAAAAAATAATAGAAATCTTATAGAAGTTAACTTGGCAACATGAGAAAAAATATCACCAAAATCAATTCCCTCAACCTCAAAATTGTTGGATTACCGAGAGGGGGGGTGAATCAATAATAGAGCAATTTAATCCTTTTTAACCATAAAATGCAAGATTTATATCAATGTAGCATTATCATCCAATAGTTGCAAAGTAAATAAACTATGAACAAATGAGAAATCATACACATACACAATACACTAGTGTTTTTATGTGGAAACCCAAAGTGGGAAAAAACCACATAATGATTTTTCTTATATGTCTTTAAGAATTGAATTCATTCGAAGCACCAAATTCCTTTGTTTTCCAGTTGCAACTGGAAGGAGGATCCAACCCCCTATTTTCTCAGGCTACAAACTGAAGGAATCTATAAATCTTCAATTCTTCGGCTACAACCAGAAGGAGGCTACAACCCCCTAGTTTCTTAGGCTACAACCTGAGGGAAGCTCCAACTCCCCAATTCTCTGGCTACAACCAGAAGGAGGATACAACCCCATATGTTCTTCGGCTACAACATAAAGATGGCTACAACAACCTGCCCTTGCCCTGTCCAACCTCCTTCGCCTAGAAGTAGAATGATGGAACCACAGACAGAAAGAAAGAAGTCAGAGCTCAGAGAGATGATGAATCTTCTAATGAAGATGATGATGAATACACTTCAGAGAAGGAATTGTTCTGATCCATACGGCTTAGAGACTCCCAAATAATATGAATATTATATATGGGAAGTCTATTCAATAGTTTTAATACACCAAAGAACCATCCTTCAAGCAACTTGCAGAGTTTGAGTAGACAGATCCAGAGAAGTCAGTGAGCAAAAGTACAATTTGATAGTTGTAGTAGTGAAGACTTCATGATAGTATAGTAATAAATGGGTCAGCATTATGGACATTTTTGTAGTAGAGTCTTGGACAGTATGGAAAGATATGGATTTGTAAGAACACTTAGCAGGTTTGGACAGATATATGACAATGGATGAGAGAATGGATTCATAGATTGGTTCAGAGAGTGGTTTAGATACAAAGGAACATTATGGATGTTAATTACACAAGAAATGGATCGAAAAATGCTAATGGATTCCAAATTGACATATATTTTTTGGACACATGTAGTGCATACATCAGTTCACATTCAAAATAGAGTAATGCTTAGAAACAACAATGAAAAAAAATCCCTATGAGCTATGGAAAGGAAGACCAACAAATGTGAAGCACTTCAGAATATTTGGAAGTAATGATGATATGTTAAGCCAGAAATTTGCAAATGATATGCATAATTAATTTGAAATTTCATTACTCTAAAAACTATCCTTCTTTTTGGGTCTTTAGATATGTCAAAGCTTCCAAGGATTTTTATTTCTCAAACTAAGTATATCAAAGAAATGCTAAACAGGCTTGGAATGGAATATTGCAAACCAATTACCACTCCTATGAAAACCAGTTGTAAGTTGAGAAAAGATGATGATTCAAAGTCTATAGACCCGAGGAAATATAGGTAAATGATTGGTAGCTTACTATATGTGACCACATCCATACCAGATGTAATGCAGGCAGTTGGACAGGTGACATGATTTCAAGGAGCACCAAAGGAATCACATGTCTTAACAGTGAAAAGGATTTTCGGATATCTCAAAGAAACAAAAGAGTTTGGATTATGGTATCCAAAAGGAAAGGATCTATCACTTATTGCCTACAAAGATGTAGATTGGGCAGGTTGCATTGATGACCGACGAAGCAGTAGTGGAGCAACGTTCTACTTGGGTGAGTGTTTAGTATCTTGGCCAAGCAAGAAACAATCATCACTTTCTACTAAACTCCTTCTGGTGGTTAAAATGTTTCTTGAAGGAAGTAGATTTAATACCAATTGTTGGATTACTGAGAGGGGGGCTGAATCAGTAATTAGAGAAATAATCCTTTTTAACCACAAAATCCAAGTGTTATATCAATGTAGCATTATCATATGATAGTTGTAGAGTAAATAAATAATGAACAAATGATCAATCATTCACATACACAGTACACCAATGTTTTTACGTGGAAACCCAAAGCGGGAGAAAACCATAGAATGATTTTTCCTATATGTCTTTAAGAATTACATTCATTGGAAGCACCAACTTCCTTTTTTTTCCAGCTGCAACTGGAAGGAGGCTCCAACCCCCTAGTTTCATAGGCTACAACTTAAATGAAGATTCAACTCCTGAATTCTCTGTATACAACCAGAAGGAGGCTACAACCCCCTATTTTCTCAAGCAACAACCTAAGGGAAGCTCCAAATCCCAAATTCTATGGATACAACCAGAAGAAGGCTACAACCCCCTATGTTCTCCGGCTACAACCACATGTCCGTGCCCCATCAATATCTTTATCTATAGATGAAGTAGATTATATTGCAGCAATATCATGGTGTACACATGTTCTATGGATGAAACAAACTATGACAGATATACAAGTTGAGTATGATGAGCCCATTCCAATCTATTGTGATAATACAAGTGCCATCAGTATCACAAAGAACCCGGTGATGCACTCCAAGACGAAGCATATTCTCATAAAGTATCATTTTATACAGGAACAGGTTGCAGAGAAGAACATCAGAGTTGAATATGTGGGAACAAAAGAACAAGTGGAAAACATCTTTACAAAATGACTTCCAAGGGAAACCTTTGAGTATATTCACCAAAGACTCAGAGCAATTTCTACTCCAAAATGAATCTTTTTGAATGATTATCTTATATGTCTTAGATTTACATGAGGAAGCACAATAAAGAGGACATTTCAGGTTGGGATATCAGTTTCAAGAAGATTTCAGTCAAGGGGAGCAACCCCAGATGGAAAGATACATTTTCCATTGATGACATAGGGGGATAGATTTATCAAATGCAAAGGTAAATGCTTGGAGAAAGAGCACAGAAGCATGGTTCTAGGGGGAGAGATGCTCACAAGGGGGAGCATGAGTGATATGAATTCAATATTGCATTAGAGTGTTTCTATCAATGCCAAAGGGGGGGTTGTTGATTAATTGGATTGGTTGTCATTGATGTCAACCCTTGAATAAAGTTCGGTAGCAAATTCTGGTAGCACAAAGGTTTGGATAATGGACCCAAGTTTGTTTCATGGATAATGGTATGAGTTTTGATCAATTTTTAGGTAATACTATTCTAGATGGATAGTACATGTCATTCTATTTCCAGTTGTATGTGGAACGTCACATAACTCCTCACGGTTAGAGAGTTATGGGCATGTGAAGTTGGAGAACCCTCATGAGTCATCTAGAAGCCCCAAAAGGTCAAAGTAGTCAAATTGGTTGCAAAGAAGAAATTATTTAAATAATAAACTGAAGTGATGAGTGTATTATAAGTCAAAGTGGATACAAAATAAATTATTTAAATAATAAAGTTAATGGAGAAATTACTAAGTGGACAAGTGGTTAGAAGTGGGTTAAGATAGTTAGAAGGTAATTTAAATAATAAAGTGAAGTGATGAGTGTACTATAAGTAAAAGTGGATACAAAATAAATTATTTAAATAATAAATTTAATGGATAAATTACTAAATGGACAAGTGGTTAGAAGTGGGTTAGCCCTAAAATAAGGAAAGTGGGTTAAGATGGTTAAAAGGTAACTCCTTGAGGAAGCCACATGAAAGTATAAATAAGAGGCAAGGGTATCTCATTTTAAATCAGACTTGAGCATATTGAATATATACATGTGAATGAGGTAACCAAAGGATATCTAAGCCGAATTTCAAAGGGAAGGTGAAGTAAAGAAGGCCGAAATTCAAGGGAGGATAAATTCTTTTGATGATAATTTCTAAGGTATGTTATTTACAGGTCATCTCACCATTTTTGAAATAACTTTATTTCTAGAATGATTCAGACCATGAAATTGGTAGGTTGCTGAGGAAACACATCCAATTAGATGTGATAAAAATTTCAGCTTGTGGGTCGTTGAATTTTTGGAGTTACACTCCGTGGAAAATAGGGTTTGTGGCTAGTCCTGAAACTAGTCTAAAATAGGTGTTCCAGGTAAAAACGTTGTAACTTATTCATAACAGATCCAAACTCAGTAAGACCAAATGTATTGGTTAGAGTATAGTATGTAGTATTCTTTGTACAATATTTAGATCCATAAAACAAATATTCTATGAGGGGCACACTCTACAAGTTCGCTCTCTAGAATAAGCCAAAATTCAACAAGGTATGTCATTTTTGCTATAACTCCTTTTCTGGGAGGTTCCAAGAAGCGAAAACTGGAGAAATTGTAGACAAGACACTGAATAAAATTGGGTACTATTTTTATACCTTATTCATTACAGGTACATAGTTATGATTATTGCAAGTTAAGGTTGTTGACTAATCCAAAACTAGTCATGTGAGACTAAAGTAAAGTTTGATAAAAATGCTAGTCTCTTGTTGTTAAAGTTAAGGAAGGTTTGCAGGTATGTAATCATATACACCAAGTTTATTACAGAGTTACAAATCAGATTTGGATGATGAAATTGATGAGTGATTTTGGTCGAGGTACATGTTGGGTACATGGTTGAGACAAGTAGTTGATGAGCTGGCACATACATGAGGTGTATAGTTGATGATGTTGGTACATATTGATGATTCATAGTTGATGAGTAGTTGATACATGATTGGTACATACTTGGTACATGGTTGGAGGCACTTGTTAGTAGTATTGTTGACACATGGTTTATGGATGATGTAGTGTACTTGTATTGGTATATTATTATAAGAACATGTTGATCTTGGTGATGACTATGAATTGTTGTGTTATTCTTGGTTGATGCACATCTTTGAGAGTTGTCTTGGTGATTTATCTTCGTGACTGGATCTGATTTGGTTTATAATATTGATGAGAGAGGTTTTTGTGATAGGTTGTTTTGGATAGGTTGTTGTGATAGGTTATTTGTACAGTTTTGGTGCATGGTTGATGCACTTGTTCATGGTACAGGTTGAGGTATAGGTTGATGCACTTGTTTATGGTACAGGTTGATTACATGTTGGGTTACAGGTTGATGCATGGTTCAGGTTATTGGTACAGGTTGTTTGGTGCAGGTTGATTCGTACATGTTTACATCAGTATATATCACAGTGATAGTCTGACAGTGGTTCCATCATTCTACTTATACGTTAGGGCGGTTGGACGGGGAAAGGACAAGTGGTTGTAGCCACCTTCCAGTTGTAGCCGAAGAACATGGGTGGTTGTAGCCTCCTTCTGGTTGTAGCCAGAGAACTGGTGAGTTGGAGCTTCCTTCAGGTTGTAGCTTGAGAAAATAGGGGGTTGGGGCCTCCTTCCAATTGTAGATGGAAAACAAAGGAAGTTGGTGTTTCCAATGAATGTAATTCTTAAATACATATAATAAAAATTATTCTGTGGTTTTCTCTCGCTTTGGGTTTCCACGTAAAAACACTGGTGTATTGTGTATGTGTATGATTTCTCATTTGGTCATTGTTTATTTACTATGAAACTATTGGATGATAATGATACATTGATATAACACTTTCATTTTGTGGTTAAAAAGGACTATTTCTCTATTATTGATTCACCCCCCCTCTCAGTAATCCAACAGAAATAACCCTTTGCTACTAACCGAGAATGTTATTTCTCCACTTTTCATTCTGCATTTAGTTTCTTTTAAAATACCCATTTGTTGCCAATGGGATTTCTTCCAATAGGAAACTCCTTTAGATCCCAAGCCTCATTCTTATCCAAGGTTTTCATTTCTTCATCCGTGGCCTTTTTCGAGAGATTTCCATCCTTTGAATCCATTGCCTCCCTGACAGTTATAGGATCATCATTGGTAATAGACAAAGAAAAATTTGAACATAAATCAGATGGAGTATACATTTCTGGTAGCCTTATTTCTCGAACAGATCTCCTCAATACTGGAGTATGAGGTTCTTCTTCTTCTGATTCTTGTTCTTTTGTATAGTTTGATTCATCATCCTTTAAATCAAACTTTATTTTCTTTGGTTCTTCCTTACTTGGTAGGACTTCCTGTTTAACAACATCCTTCATTTCTCTAAATACCACATCTTGTCTATACACTACCTTCTTTGTTTATGGGTTCCAAAGCTTATAACCTTTGAGACCATCTTTATACCCAATAAAAATACACTTTTCATCCTTCTTATCCAGCTTACTCCTGTTTTCCTTTAGAACATGAACATAGGCCTCATAGCCAAACACCTTAATATGTGTGAGATAAGGTTTCTTACAAGTCCATACCTCTTGTGGAGTCTTGTCATCTAGCTATGATAAGGGTGATATGTTGACTAGCTAACATGCAGTACTCACTTCCTCTGCACAGAATTCTTTCCCTAACCCAACACCACTGAGCATGCACCTTTATTTTTCCATCATCATCATGTTAATCCTTTTTGCAACTCCAATCTACTGAGGTGTATATGGAGTAGTCTTATGCCTTTCTATACCACACTTCTTACAAAATTATTCAAATTCATTCCCACAAAACTCTCCGTCATTGTCTATCCTTGACAACTTAATTATTTTCTCTATTTGATTCTCAACAAGAGCCTTAAACTCTTTAAACCTGTCAAAGACTTCATATTTCTTCCTAAGAAAATACATCCAAGTATTCCTCGAGAAGTCATCTATAAATGAGACATAGTACACATATTTTGCCAATGATGGGACCGACATAGGTCCAAAAACATCACTATGAACTAGCTGTAAAATTCCTTCTGCCCTCGTTGCACCAAAAGGGAATCTTACCTGATTATGCTTCCCATATACATAATGTTCACAAAAATCAAAATCCAGAGAGAAGTTAGACATACCTTCAACCATACCTTTACCATGTAGTAGTCAAAGACCCTTCTCTCCGATATGCCTCAGTCTTTGATGCCACAACATAACATTTTCTCCAAATATTGTAGGAGTTATTTCTTCTTCAACTCCAATATCATGAAAAATGGAACTATTTCACCCATCACTAATAGTGCTTCCTTGCAACTTATATAGAGTTCCAAACCGAACTCCCTTCAGCAACACCATTGCTCCTAAAACCATCATGTAGGTTTCCTTTTCAAATATTGTATTTACCCCAGCATCATCCATTTTTCTTACATAAATCAAATTTTTGGCCAATCTTAGGATGTGCAGAACACCAGGTAGTGTTTTAATCCTTCCATCTATGAGCCTCAAATTGACCTTTCCCCGACTTATGATTTCAGTTGTCGATTCATCACCTAGGAAAACATTACCTCCATCATACATTTCATATTAACAAAACCACTCCCTATGGGGATTCATATGAAAGGATGCACCTAAGTCAATCAACCATGCCTCATGGTCTGCATGTGTTCTTGAAGAAACCAAGTATACATCCCCTCCTTCTTCCTTGGAGGTATTTTATTTTGTAGAAGGATATTCTTCAGATCCCTTATTTTTCTCAACTTTGGATCTACACTTATTCTTATAGTGCCCTTATTTTCCACATCTCCAACATACCTTTACAAAATTTCTGGGAGATTTAGATCTACATTTAGAATTAGATATCCCACTTGAGAACTTAGATCTATTTCTTTCCTGGGAACGTCCTCTTGCAAATAATGTGTATGTGCTCTAACCTTCCATATTCTTCTATCTCATCTCCTCCGAAAACAAGGATGATACCACTTCATCAAACTTCAAGGAAGTTGTATTACTACCTATGGCCACAACTAGACTATCCCACGAGTCTGGTAAAGAAAAAATTAAACAGATACACTTATCTTCATATGAAATTGTATTCTCAATAGATACTAACTGAATTACCATAGTATTGAAGGCATTCAAATGATCTACCACCGAGTCTCCATCTCTCATCCTCAGGTTATACAACTTCTTTCTCAGAAATAGTTTATTTAATAGGGACTTAGACTGATACAACTTCCCCAACTTATCCCATAAATCCTTGGTTGTAGCTTCCTCTTATACATTTAGTAATATTGAATCTGAGAGACACAGTTGGATTGTGCTCTTCGTCTTCTGATCCAACTTTTTCCAGTCAACTGTTGAAGTTCCTATAGGTGCAGTACCTGGATCTACCATGATCCATTGATCTCTAAATCTTCCATCTTGAACTTCCACATCTCAAAACTTTTCCCATTAAACTTCTTGATATCCATTTTTGAATTGCTCGTCATTTATTTTCACCTGAAAAATCAATACCACGGATCTCCCACTATAACGAGGCTTATCAAAGTCCCGAGCCAAAACCTTGACCACAAAGGCATCCCCCTGAATCCAACAAAGATTTGATACCAAATGTAGATTTTAACCTTGTACAATATTTACTACAAACATATTTTCAGTAAAAGAACAGAAAAGATACAATGGAAAATACAAACATTACACGGATATTTTTTCCCTGGAAACCCAAACTGGGAAAACCAACATATTCTATATTCATTCATTGTGATCCAAAACCATAACCCAAACTAGGAAAACCAGTCATAATAAGGTTCATACTCCTTCAATAGTTTGAGATTTATTCTCCTCACTGCTTCCCATTTCTAGAACCATTGAAATCATTTTACTGTTCTATTTTCTTTGGCTATAGTTTGCATTGCAAGAGTGTGTCTCCCTCTCGACATTGGTACCTAACACCATTCAACATACAATAGATGAGAGTAGATCAAGATAAACAATCAAGACTACTCATTATAATGCAAATGAATGGGGCATAAAATAATTGAAATATAAAGTAAGCTTCCCTAGATTCAATCCCTAGTTTGTCCACTCATGATTGAGGTGTTGCATTTTTCGGGGATGCCAACAATGTACTATATCTCCATATAAAACTAAGTATACCATAAGTTAGGTATTTATCAAATCATATAACTAGGAAGTTGTAGATATCATAAATAATTTTCCAAGGGTATAAAGAAAGTTCAAAACAAACACCCAAGTCAAAAGTTATGGTCGATTTATGAAATCTGGTTTTTCTAGTTTCAGAGGAGTTAGTACTAACTCCTCTGATTTGAATCAGAGGATTTAGTACTAATTCGTCTAAATTGTATTGGAGGAGTTAATACTAACTCCTCTGAATTTCCATCAGAGGAGTTTGAACTAACTCCTACGACACTTATCAAATTATTTTGAACTAACTCCTCTGATACGTTTTGGAGGGATTTGAACTAACTCCTCCGACACATATCAGAGGAGTTTGAACTAACTCCTATGATATGTTTCAGAGGGATTTGAACTAACTCCTCCAACACATATCAGAGGATTTCAAACCAAATCCTCTAATGTATTCTAAGGATATTTAAAAATGTAGGAAGTTATAGAGCTCATAAAGACATTTCCAACAGTATAAAGAAAGTGAAAAATGGACACCCGAGTCAAAAGTTATAGTCGATTTACAAAATCTAGTTTTTTAGTTTCAGAGGAGTTAGTACTAACTCCTCCAAACTGTATCAGAGGAGTTAATACTATCTCCTCTGATTTTCCATCGAAGGATTTTTAACTAAATCCTCTAACACATATAGAAGGGATTTGAACTAAATTCTCCAACACATATCGAAGGAATTTGAACTAACTCCTCCGATGTGTTTCAGAGGGAGTTGAACTAACTCCTCCGACACATATCAGAGGAGTTTGAATTAACTCCTCTGATATGTTTCAAAGGGATTTGAACCTTCGACATATATCAGAGGAGCTCGAACCAACTCCTCCAATGGATTCAGAGGATATTTTAAAAACTATCGAAGGATTTTCTGGAAACTCTTCCTTCACTTTTGGAAGATAAAATAGAAAAAAATTCTAATTGTGTCTTCATCAGTAAGAAACAAAAAGAGCTTGAATTTGAAAGACCATAACTCTCTCATATGACATCTTATTGAGGTGCCATTTTTTTGCAACACAGAGGGCACATAGAGATTCTTCTATTAAGATAACTGAACTTGTTAGTTAAGAATTTGAATGGATCCATTTTTAAATGATGGCCATGGTTAGAAAGGAATGCTTGGAAGGAAAACCTTGGCGATCATCTTGGACACTTCTAGACCTCAGATTTTGTTTCCTTCAGTTGCGTTGGAATCTTAATCACATAATTCATACAACTATTCTATTTAGGGAGTGACAAATCCACTTTGGATAATACCCAAAATTATGAGCAAGGACACTCTTAAATGAAACTTTGGACCCTATCCTTGCTATTGCTTCACCTTAATTTGATTCCATAAGTTTTTGTGTCATATATGCTATATAGGCTCTTAGTTCATCCATTTACGCTGAGGTGATGTGTAAATAACATATAATTATAAACAACCACTTGAAATTTGAGGTGCTAAACACAGTTTCAGAGCCGAGATGACCTATTTTCCTTCAAGATTCATTTTTGAACCAGCACAAGACCTACATATGCTTCATTTCACCTATTTGATGATATACGACACTTTCATGCTCATGGTTAGTCATAAAATCAAGAGGAGAAAATAAAAATATATGATGCAGTATGTGAATGTGAGGTACTAGCGACACAAACAAACTTGATTATGAATGCAATATGAAGTGTATCAGGTGAGATAAGAAATCAATGACCAATTTTCTATATTTTCCTAGAGAGTTTGGTCATTGAGAATGTAATGGGATTCACCGATGAGCAAAGAAAGAAGGTATTTGAGCTGGGAGGGAGTCAAGATAGGCCTCAAGATGAATGTGGGCTATGCTGACCTGATCATCATTGGCAAGAGGGAGAAGTTTGTCATCAATGCACTTGACAATGATGAGGGGTTGACATCCTTCTATTTATGCATTTGTGATAGGAGAGGGAAACATGTCAATAGGTAGTGCATCGGGGAACCTCATCAATAAGCCTTATAATGAAGCGAAAGAGAGGGTGTGCCATCGATATGTGATGCATCGACGAAAGTGGAAGAAATTCAGTTGATGGAAGGAGTGTGAGCGGTGATGATGAATGAAAAAACATTACCGATGTGTTGGCATTGACCACACGTACTTCATAGGAGAGGAAGACATGTGTTAGTGAAGTTTAGTGGAGGTGCACTGACACATCAACCAAGTTCAAAGGAGGTAGCTTATGTATTGGAGAAGGAATCATTGGCATGTCGATGTTGAGATGGAAGACACGATATGTGCGTCAATATGTTATGTGTCAACACAGGAATAAGGGACTCACCAAAGTGCAGATCGTTGGGTAGAAGTGATCTGAGGAGGAACTAGAAATGATAAGGCGGGGTAGGGTGAGGAGAACTTGGGCATAGTTATTTGCATGAAGGAGAGAGTGTGAGGGTTTCAGTTGGAAAAATAGAAGGGTGTCCCAATTTCTTGTCTTGGAGAGAGGCTAAGAAAAGAAAATTGGGAGGTTGTGTTGGCATAGGGGCAGACCCAGGGTTCATCTTTAACAGTGCACCAAAAAGCCCTAACTATTGGCCCTTTCGGCAACAACTGCGAAGCAGATGCAGTCTCACCCGAAGTAGCAATAGGGGGTTGCAGGACACAAGTGTCTACAACCAGAGGAAATACGAAGTGGATCCAAAACAATAGAAACACAACAGCTAGATATCATTTACCAACTTAAAGCTACTTTGCATAGCTATATCTCATATCTAACACAATGATGCAATAACATAATAACAGAAGGAAAAAGAACACAACATAAATCCCACATAACAACAATATATACATGGTTCACCCTCTCCCTAGAGCTACATCCACATAACTATGTTTCTTGATATTATAGGAAAACATACAGTTCTATCTGTGCACTTAGCTTGCAGTTCTCTCTCTCTTTCTCCCTCTCTTTCTCTACCCTCCCTGTGCACCTAGCTACAAGGTTGATCTTCACACCCAGCTGAAGATATTACAATACCAGAATGCCTTCACACACAACACTTCTCTCTTTCACAAAAATGATCACTCAACCATAATACTAACGACGAACTCCGAACAAACCCATCCCAGGTCCTCTAGACCTTTATTTATACATTACAATGACTCTCGGACAAAATTAGGCTAAAACCTATGTGTCAAAACCCTAAATACCAAAACCCTAGGTCTATTTTGACCCGCATTTTTTAGGCTTCGCTAGCCTATCTTTCCTTATTTCCCGTGAGGTGATCCTAAGCATATATTGGTGGCTTTTCCTGCTTGCTGAGTTGTCCATGATCCGTCCTCCTTGTGTCTTCCATGCAGTTCACACTTCATCTTTTCTTTTCCTTTTTCTTTGATTTATTTCTTAATCCATACCCAAGGGTCAATAGGCCCCCAACACTCACCTATGACTCATCCCGAGGCACTGTAGATCTGAATCTTATGTTTTTCTTTGACTTAAGACTGCGTGGAGCAGCCTGTGATTTTTTCTATGTTCCTCCCCACTATGTGAAGACTGTATTTTTTGTGTTTGGTACCTATTTTCAACTGCACCTGGTACCTAGACCCTTCTCCTTCTACTTTTACTGAGAGTTGTGAGGTAGTTGGTTGTCATAGTACAATTTCAATTGGCTCCCATGCACTAAACCTTCCTTCAATTCTCCATTCAAAGTCTTCAACTACGTAGCTCCTCCTTCTGTAACATAGGCAACCTCATATGGACCCAGCCAATGCGTCATGAACTTCCCTAGATGCTTCATGAACTTGTTTTCGTATACCAATACCAAATATCCTTGCTTAAAGGATTTCTTCTTTATGTGTCTGTCATGGTAAGACTTCTCTCATTCCTTCTATACCTGTTGATGGAATCCTGCAATAAATATATCTTCCTCTAGTTCTACCAACTGCATAAGCCTATTTGGAACAACGCCAATGTCATCCATATTTGTAAATGTTTCAATTCTTATACTAGGAACTAAGTATTCCATAGGTACTACTGCTTCTAGGCCATAAACCAACTTAAAGGGAGTCTGCATTGTCATCTTTTTGCAAGTGGTTCTATAGGCCCATAACACTGCTGGTACTTGCAAATCCCAATCATCTCTATTCACACTACAAATATTCGTCAGCATTGTCTCCAATATCTTGTTGAAAACTTCAACTGTACCATTCGCTTGAGGGTGGTATGGAGTGCTCTTCTGGTGGTGAAATTCAAATTCCTGAGTCAAGGCTTCAATAGTGTTATTAATAAAATGTGTACCTTGGTCACTCATAAAGATCTTTGGGCATCAAAACCTAGTTATGATATCATCAAATATGAATCAAGCAATTGTAGATGCACTAGAGTCCTTAACTGCTCTTTCTTCTGCCCATCTGGTCAAATACTCTGTCACAGTGATTATGTATCAAGCTCCTATGCATTTTCCTGGTGGGTTGATAGGTCCCACGAAATCAACTGCCCATTTCTCAAATGCATGTAAGGTTAGTTGAGGTGATAAAGACATATCATCTCTCCTGGAAGGTTTCCTAACTCTTTGGCATACATCGCAGGCTCCATAGTATTCTTTAGCATCTCTGTGTAAAGTGGGCCACCAGAGGACTGCTCTAAGAACCTTCTGCGTTGTTTCTTTTCCTGCATAGTGTCCTCCTGCGATGCCTTCAAGTGATTCTTCTAGAATAAATTGTCGTTCTGCCTCCATAAAACATCTCCTCAAGATCTCACTAGGTCCCATCTTATATAGCTATCCAGCTATAAGTGAAAAATCTGCAGCACAAACTACCCGTTTTTTCTTCTGAATGACTGTATATTTGCAAGGTGCAATTCTTGTAGACAGGAACTAAACTATCTTGGTGAAGTGATCATCAACCCTTATGATGGCCAACAATTGTGCATCGATTAGTGTATCCTCCAAACTAGTAGGTTCTTCTCCATGTTCTAACCTAGACAAGTGGTCATGTCCCTTGTTCATTCTCCCTGGCTTGACCACAATCTCAAAATCATATTCCTCGAATAGCAGGAGCCATATGCATATCCTTCCCCCCAAAACTAGCTTGTTTACTAGGTATTTCAACGCAAAGTGATCAATGAACATCTTAAAGTGTCCTCCCAACAAGTAGTGACGAAACTTATGCAACACATACACCATCACTAGTCCTTCTCTTTCGATGGTAGTGTAATTTATCTCAACTGTAGATAGCTTTCTACTAGCAAAGGATAGTGGGTGGTCGATATCTCTTGATCTTGGTTGTGCTAACACTGCTCCTAATGAAATAGATGACGCATTGATATGCACATGAAATTCCTTACTCCTATCTGGGAAAACCAGAATAGGCATTGTAACCATTTTCTATTTCAGTGTGTCGAAGCTTTGCTAACATTCTTCTGACCATTGAAACTGACAATATTTCTTCAAAAGCTTATCCATGGGTGTTGTTATCTATTCACACCCTTGATGAACTTTATGTAGTATACAGTATGTCCCAGCACAGTGCACAACTGTCTTATTGAAGTAGGAGGGGGTAGATCAACAATGATGGCAATCTTGGAAGGATCTACCAACAACCCCTTCTTACACACAATATGGCCTAGCAGCACTCCAAAGTGTGAAAAGAAGATGCACTTCTTTAGGTTCAGGGAAATCTGATATTGCCTGCACTTATCCAACATTAGTCTTAAATGTTCAATAAGATTTTGAAATAAGCTAAAAACAATCCAATCATCAAAATATGATTCTAGAAATTTATGTAGAAACTCCTTGAATTCTTCGACCACCACCCTAGAGAAGATGGTTGGGGAATTCTTCAATCCAAAAGGCATCACTGTGTACTGGTATGATCCCCATTCTTTTGAAAATGTGGTCTTATGGTGATCTTCCTTGGCAATAATGATCTGGTGATAACCTGAAAATCCATCTATGAAGGAGTAAACTTCCTGTCCTTTCACATTATCTAACACTTTGTCAGTAAATGGTGTAGGGAATGGATCATGTAAACATGCATCATTCAGTTTCCTCAAGTCTACATAGATTTTGATCTCTCCTATCTTCTTATCTTGAACCACCATAGGGCTAATCCATTTTGACTCTTCAACAGGTTCTATGATTCGTGCTTCCAACATTATGTCTAATTCAATCTTGGGATTCATTCTGTAGGGTCTCTGCTTGACTGGAATTGCATCTGGTTTCAAGGGGGTAATCATTTCTCCCATGGGGCCTTTAATGCCCTTCATGTTAGTGAACTTGGTTGGAAACAAGTCCTAATATTCATGCAGTAATTCTGTGATCTTGTCAATAGTGGCATCACCCTAATAATCTCTAATGTTTGTGAGCTTAGGTGCTTTCTCTGTCCCAATATTAATTTTCTTGATTTTAATTGGTTGTCCAATAAAAGGTATTTCGACGCCTGATCCTTCTACGTCTCTCTGTCCTTCTGTTTCTGTGATGTTCACATTCCTCGAATCATCGTCTTCATCAACATTGATATTGTAACAACCTTGCAATTTCTAAAGAGGTGCAGTCCATTCATCCTCTTCTTGCTCAACAAGGAGGTTAGGTGCCTCCTCGAATACTTTATGTTGTAAAACTTGTAAATCCTGATCTACCATTGGGTACTGACTTTCAAATAAAAATTTAGCTACAAAATTTTGACTCATACCTTGCCAATCTACAGTGGTGAGGCGCAGTTCTGCTTGAAGATACTAGTTGATAGGGGTTGTGTCCAAAGTGTTAATGAATTTATGCACCCACTGCTCTTCAGGGATGTTGCTCTAGGCTTCCTCACAACTTTGAACATGGTCCTTCGGACAACTTTGACCTGTGTATCTAACCTCACACCCTTCTACTTGGTCTGAAAAGTGCATTGTCATCAAAGTGCGACATTACACCCAGTCTATGATGTTCTTCTTTTGTGTCCCCCACCATTTCACTTTTGTTTCTTTCAAGGCCTCATCTAGTGCCAACAGTCTCTGTTGTACTAGTACAATTTCTTCAAATTCTAATAAGAAAGTTTCTAAATGATTTAAACCATCAAATGTGGGAAAATTATTGACTTATGTGCCAATCTAACGAACTTCCCTAGTCAATATAGCACATCTCCACACAGAGACTTCATACATTTTGTTCTTCTAGTTCTCTAGTGCTTCTTCCCAATCTAATGAACATGCATTGTCACTTCATTAGCTTAAATTCCCATCTTTTGTAGGATTAATGTAATCTTGTTGTCTTGTTGTCAATTTATAGATATTTTCTAGCTCATATGCACAGTCTTCTTCTCTGATGGACTCTATGTATCTGCGACCTTCATCGGGATCCAGAGGTGTAATTACCCTAAGGCCATCACCTTCAAATGTCATTCTTCTTTTCTTTAAGTCAAAAAAAGTAGAATTATTGAAATCCCAATCAATTCCTAACAATGCAAGATAAGGACATCTATCGTCAACTATCTCGATTACTTCAAAGTCTACAAACGTTCTTACCCTGTCGATGTCCATAGGGACATTCTCTAGCCTTCAAAAGGGGCTTAATGACTCATGATTATCCATCCTAAGCTTGATAGGGGAATAAATCAACTTAGGTTTTCCCATCAGTGCCCAGGTCTGCTTTGTCATAACATTGACTTCTGACCCTAAGTCGAGGACCACATAGTCTATATCATAATCTCCAATCTGAGCATTAAGGTGTAGTTCCTTATTTTTCCTTCTCTTTATGGATACTTGATGTACTGTTCTATTCAGTAAGGGATCTACCGTCCCTAGCTCATACTGTCTGATCAAATTTTGTAGTTCTTGTACAACTCTTTCATCCCTAATCAAATTAATGCAAGTGCATAAGAATTCCATAAGCTTGCTTACCTCTTTTCCTTGTCTAGGTGAAGAAGACTAATCAAATGCCAGAGGCATTCCACATTCTCTTGCTTCTGGTTGCATCTTTGATGAAGAATCATGATCTCTTCTAAATTCTTTTCTTGCCTCTTCAAATGTTTGTTTCTCTTTCCTTGGGTCAAAATCTTGTGTCTTATTTGTAGTTCTTCCAACCCTTGATTCCTCTATAGTCTCTCCCGGGGTCACTCTGTCTTATCCTGTAATAGTGCCTCCTCTAGTGATAATAGTGACTCTGGGATCCTCTCTGCGAGGCTCTATTGAGATTAGTTGTACTTGTTGGTTTCCTCCTCATCTCTCCTGAAGTTTGACTAACAACATGGAACAATATTCAATGACATGTTCAAATGAGTTGTAGTAGTTTCAAGTGGTACAAGGGTTCTGGTAGTCTCTTTCCAAGTGTCCTGGTTGTGTGCAGTTATAAAAAATGATCTGACCTCGACCTCGACCCATGCCTCCTCCTCGTCCTCTTCCTCTAAATCCACCGCGAGGGTTGAAGTTTCCTCTTCCTGGGGAATTAAACTGCGTAGTATTTCCGTCTTGATGCATCTCTCCTTGAATCCTATATGTATCCCTTGACCTTTCATGTAAGAGGTCATAAGCCCTACAGTCCTTCTCATCATGCCCCATAGATTTACAGAATGTGCAGTAAATATTTGTAGGTGTCTGAACATATTTTTTCATGTAATAGCATTCACCAGGGCGATGTCTATTTCTACATACCTCGCACCAAGGTAGAGTAACCTACTTCAAAGGGTTTGGAGCTCCAGAGGCCAAGTATTCATGAAATAGGGGATAGTTCTCCTTACCACGGCCTTTTGACTTGCATCTGATACACGATATTTACTCTCTTTTATCTTTTCCCTTGTCTTTCTTCATATTTTCGACCTATAGAGATAAGCTAGTTAGCTGACTCAAAATTTGACTCATACCTAAGCTAGATTCTCCCATAGGGGTTGACTCTAGTTTCATGGAAATTTCCAACGTATCAGCCCATGAAGCAACCTTCTGTTGCATCAGAGGGACTCTGATGTGTGGTAGGAGGGTAGCAATGAACCATTCCTTTTTCTTCTCGTCTGGGATCTGAAAACTCAATCGGCCTGTTAAGGTCTTAAACCTCTAATCAAACTCCCAAACAGGTTCAACTACTTTCTGCTTGATTGCTTTCAGCTCTGTAATGCACTGTGACTCCAACTTGGGTTTCTTGAATTCGACAATCAACATAGTATTAATGACATTCAGCAGTTTTGTCTATGCAACTCCTTGGACAAATTTCATGTACCATCTCAGTATGTGGTCTCTTAGGGTAGTAATAAATTGAGCTCTCTTAACAGTTTCGTCAGTGAGATTCTTAATACTCCACACAGCTTCACATAAGAACCAATGTTGATGAGGATTTAAAGATCCATCTCCCCTAAAGGTGGGTAACCTCATCTCATCTTCCATAGATCTTCCTAGGTTTCTTGACTGAGTATGTACTGAACTTCTTGTAGCAGTGCTCTGAGTGCTCTGATAACTTTGACTACTCTAGCAGACTCTGAATGTTCCTCGTTCAATAACTCTTCTTCTTCTCCACTATAGAACCCTTCATCCAATGCCAGCATTTCGTGAGTCTGCTCAAACAAGTTCGCCAGAGGAACCTCTTTGAAGGTTCTCCCACTGCGTGTATGTTGAACCTCTATGTCAATGTCAATGTCTGAGTTCTTGAACATTAGATTTTCAATATGAAAAACTACTTTATATTCAATATGTTATTCTCATGTAATAGCATCTTGATCGTCAACTTCAAAAGGTGTAAAAATTTTCCTCTCAACCCCTTAAAGAAATATCTCTCTGCTTGGCTATATGACTCTACTCTGTCAATAGAAAACTCGATAATGTACCCTCCAATGGTGCTATCAAACCAGTGATCTACTGCTCTTGATACAATGTTATCAACTCTCTTGAACTTTGATCTAGGTGGATATCAGTGGCCACCCACCTTCTCCAACTAGCTCAAAATAGTTTTTTGGCAATTTTGGCAATTTACTATTTTTAGCAGTTTTAACTTCCAGGGCCTAAATGAAGGTTTTTCGGGATCGAGATTCTCAACGATTTCTTATGGCATGATTTAACCCCCAAAATGAATCTCCTCGATGACACCTTTCCATCGAGCTATCACATGCCTAAAACGAAGATCCTATGCAAAAGTTATGACCTCGGGAAGTTAATGTACTAACTTACCCAAACAAGGCCCATGTGACTTTTGGCACTTCATCTACTAGGGTTACGTTTTTGGATGTATAGGGTTTTTGGAATTCCTGTTTATTGTAAAAAAGGCCTTCAGAGCCTCATTGTACAATTTGGGCATGGGAACCCCTCACAAAAAAATCTAGGAAAGGGTAGCCCCAACCCACAAAACAAAGGATAGATAAAATATGGACAGTATCAGGATAACCAGTCCAAGCCGTAAGCAAAGAAGGACACCGAAAAGACAAAGAAAGATATCAGGAAGTGGTGTGACTTCCATAAGAGACCTTGGCATAACACTGTTGATTGTCACTCAAAGCAGTCACTGGTGGCTGAAGTGAAAGCCTTTGAATTAGATGTAGGTTCTGACTTTGAGCCAAAACTAGAAAGGGGAAGACAGATCATTGACGTGGAACCCAGTGCCATTGTCGCTACCACCAAGCTCCATCCCGATGAACCATACAAGCCAGAAGAAGGAGAGTGCCTCTCCCATTCACAGATGTCGGTAAAAGGCACCTTGTTGCACTTCGTCGTTGATAGCGGTAGCCAGAAGAACCTCATCTCAGCAAAGGTTTTCAAGCAGCTGGCCCTATCGATAACACCACACCCACAACCCTACACCATTAGATGGCTCCATCAAGGAAGTGATCTCCATGTCAGTCAAAAATGTCGACCGTCGTACAACATCAATCCCTTCAAAGATGAGGTATTGTGTGATGTTTCTCCTCTCGAAGTTTATGATTTTCTTTTGGGACAACCTTATTTATGGAAATGTCATGTTGTATATGAGTCTAGGCCTCGTAGTATTATTATTACTTTGAACAAGAAATTGTACAAGATACCGGAGGTAATCCCACCTAGTTCTATTTCCTTGATCTCTGCTAAGAAATGCAGGAAGGTCATCTCTCAGATGGGCAATTTTGTCTTCTTCGTGATTCTCTTTCAGAATAAGCAAAATATCACAACCACATCCAGGGTCTCTGTGGCTGACCTCTCCACACATTAGAATTAAGTAGATAAGGTCGTGGAAGAATACTAGGATATCTTCTCCTCACCTACCGGGGTACCTTTGCACTATCAGGTCAAGCACCCCATCGATCTGACCCTTGATGCACCGCTACCCAATGGGACAGTCTATCACCGCTCTCTATTAGAGAATGAGGAGATCAAGTGGAATATCCAAGAAATTCTCCACAAGGGGCACATCCATCCCATCTCATCACCTTTTGGGAGCCCAATCGTACTGGTATAGAAGAAAGATGGAACTTGGCGACTCTACATTGATTACCGGGCTCTAAATAAAATCACAGTCAAAAACCGGTACCCGATTCTTCGAATCAACGACCTCCTTGATCAACTCATGGGGGCCAAATACTTCAGTAAGATTGATCTGAAGTCTGGCTACCACCAGGTCTCAATAGAAAAAACAGATGTATGGAAGACTGCCTTCAAGTCAAAGGAATTCCTTTTTGAATGGTTGGTCATGCCCTTTGGTTTGACAAATGCATCAACCACTTTCATGAGGTTGATGGACGATATCCTATGACCATTCATCAATAATTTTGTAGTGGTGTATCTGGATGACATTCTCATTTACAGCAAGACTTGGGCCGAACACTTGCAATATATTCAGCAGGTTCTGCACACCCTAGGACAACACAAGCTATACGCCAACTTGGAAAAATGCTCCTTCGGCATGGACAAGGTCCATTACCTAGGATACAACATTGATCAGCATGGCGTACATGTAGATCCAGCCAAGATCCAAGTCATCCATGACTGGCCAACCCCAACCACATTCACTGAGCTTCAGAGCTTCTTGGGCCTTGCCAATTTCTACCATTGGTTCATGTTGGGATTCTCCAATATTGCATGGGCCCTCAACCAAATAACCAAGGGTGGTGGTAAGGAAAAATTTACGTGGGGATAGTCCCAACAATAAGCGTTCAATGATTTGAATCAGCGCTTGTGATCAACCCTAATAATTTCACTCATAGACCTACAACAACCCTTTGAGATCAAGACATATGCTTCCGACTATGCTGTGGGCGTCATTCTCACTCAGCACGGCCACCTTGTGGCCTATCATAGTGAGACACTATCATATGTTGTTTGTAAGTACCTTACTTACGATAAAGAAATGTACTCCATTGTGCAAGCCTGTTGCTAGTGGAGATACTAAATTCTTGGGAAGGAGACAGTCATCCACAATGATCATAAGCCACTGCAGTTCATGCAGACACAAGGAAAATTACAGAATGACCGCCATCAAAGGTGGTCCACATATTTGCAGCAATTCCACCTCAACATCAAGTATAAAATAGGAAGCACCAATCATGTCGTTGATTGCCTCAGTAGACTGCCAGTCGTGGAACTCACCACAGTGCTAGAATCTTGCAGCCATGAGACCTCTGGATGCCCCCAACTCTATGAGACAAACCCAGACTTCACCAACACCTACCAAATGTTGGGGGAAAATATAGTTGTTGATAATTTCCATCTTCAGGATGGGTTGTTGTGTCGTCTGGGCCATATTTATGTTCCATCAAGCGAGTGAGTGAAGTTGATCTGGGAAGCCCACTACGGTCGGGTAGCAGGACACCTCAGCATTGAAAAGATAGTGACGATGCTATAGAAACATTTCTACTGGTTGAAACTTCGACAGGAGATCAGCAAGTATATCAGGTCCTACACTGCTTGCGCGATTGCCAAACCGACCACTAAGAAATAGGGCCTATACACCCCTCTTCCTACTCCTGACAGACCATGGGAATCCATCTCAATGGACTACATGTTGGGCCTCCCATCCACCAAGCGGGGAAATGACTGTGTCGTTGTGGTTGTTGATCGCTTTTCTAAGATAGTGATTTTGGTTCCATGCAATAAAAACATCACAGCAGAGGCCACTGCCAAGCTCTTATTTGAACGAGTCTGGGTACATTTTGGAATCCCACAAACCATTGTCTCATATCGATACATTTGATTTCTCAACACATTCTAGTTGAGCCTCTGGTCACTGCTGGACACCAAGCTCACCAAATCCACGACCTTCCACCCTTAGACAGATGGCCAAACCAAGGTCATAAATCAAATGATTGTGCATATCCTTCTCATGTATAATTCACAACACCCTCACACATGGGATGAGAGCCTTCCCTATGTCCAACATAGCTACAACTGAGCCTTACATAGCTCAACCGGACATAGCCCCTTTCAAGTGGGGTTGGGATTCCAACCATTGGGTCCCATAGATGTTGCACTTCCCCTTGCGGTCACCTCGACCGAATCATCTCCTGCTCCAACTGAAGCTGACAACACCACCCAGTTCATTGAGTGGATCCAGCACATCCACCAACAGGTTCAAGATATCCTACAGAAGTCCAATGACAAGTAAAAACAATGCCATGATCAACATCAGGGGCCACATAAGTTTCAAGAGGGTGACAAATTTTGGTTGCACTTGAAGAAAGAACGCCTTACAGGACCCCATCAAAAGCTTCGCCCACTCCGTTATGAGCCATACACCATCACCAAGGCCGTGGATGATAATGCTTTTCAGTACAACATTCCTTCTTTCCTTGACCTGCACCCAATGTTCAACGTGGATCTCCTTTGCCCTTATTTCCCACCATTATTGGACAACTCAGAAGTAGAAAAAAAATTGACACCAACAGAGATCAACCCTGAATGCATACAACAGGCACCCAATGATCATATTGTGGACACATATATCAAGGGAACTCAATAGCAAAGGATCCAGCTTTATCGAGTCGTCAAAGCAGTGAAGCTCTTGCACCAAGGCAAGTGGCTCACCTGGGGCCAAATTCAACAGAAATTTCCTCATCTGATGGGGACCTCAATGCAATGGATACCATTTCTTCCTAAGGTTGGAGGATTGATCTAGGTGGATATCGGTGGCCACCCACCTTCTCCAACTGGCTCAAAACAATTTTCTGACAATTTTGGCAATTTACTATTTTTAGCAGTTTTAACTTCTTGGGCCATTTTAAGGGCCTAAATGAAGGTTTTTCGGGATCTAGATTCTCAATGATTTCCTATGACATTATTGATCCCCCAAAATTAATCTCCTCGACAATACCTTTCCAATGGGCTATCACACACCTAAAACGGAGATCGTATGCAAAAGTTACGACCCTGAGAAACTAATGTAGTAACTTACCCAAACGGGGCCCACATGACTTTTGGCATTTCATCTCCTAGGGTTAGGTTTTTGGATGTCTAGGGTTTTTGGCATTCTTGTTTATTGTAAAAAAGGCCTTCAGAGCCTCATTGTAGTCATCTTCTTGCGAATGAGCACAACCATCACATCTCTTTTCAGAGATAAGCCGTCACCATTCTAGCAAGCTTGCTTCTATTGCATTTTATAGTTTCATCTTATTTCCTTATTGAATAGAAAACCAGTTTTATTGTATCTCTGTTATTTTGTGTTAAGTACCTTTTAATAATCTATATCCATTTCGTTCCGCTCATAAAATCTGGATCAACCTTCTTGATCAGCACCGATGTCCAAACCACAGGCAATCTATATCTGACTTCAAATTGGGTATCTGATAATCTGGATAACCACTTGTATGGATCCTTATGAATTCCTCCAAAGAAAATCTCGTGTATATCAGTAAAGATATACTTTCCAAACCAGTCTTCTGTACTAAGATTAGGGTCCTTGTTCTGGGCTTCAGTGAAGTCATTTTCTTGTTCTTCTATCCACTTCTGAATCTCTGTCTTCGATGGAAACCACCTTGAAATTCCCTCAAGAAGATCTTGGTCCCAGCAACAAAACCATTTGTTGGCATAGGGGTAGACCCAGGGTTTATCTTTAGCAGCGCACCAACAAGCCCTTACTATTGGCCCTTTCATCAACACCTATGAAGAAGATGCAGTCTCACCCGAAGTAGCAATAGGGGGTTGCAGGAAACAGGCGTCTACAACCAAAGGAAATATGAAGTGGATCCAAAACAATAGCAACAAAAAAGCTATATATCATTTACCGACTTAAAGCTACTTCACATAGTTATATCTCATATCTAACACAACGATGCAATAACATAATAACATAATAATAGAAGGAAAAATAACACAAAATCAATTCCACAGAACAACAAGATATAGGTGGTTCACCCTCTCCCTAGGGCTATGTCCACAGAATTGTGTTTCTTGATATTATAGGAAAACATATTGTTCTATCTGCGCACTTACCTTGCAGATCTCTCTCTTTTTCTCCCTCTCTCCTCCCTGCGCACCCAGCTGTAGGGTTGATCTTTGCACCCAGCTGAAGATCTTACAATACCAGAGTACCCTCACACATAGCACTTCTCTCTCTCACACAACAATGATCAGTCAACCATAATACTAACGACAAACTCCGAACGAATCCATCCCATGTCCTCTAGACCTTTATTTATACATTACAATGACTCTCAGACAACCTTAGGCTGAAACCTAGGTGTCAAAACCCTAAATACTAAAACCCTAGGTGTCTAAAACCCTAGGTCCACTTTGACCCACGTTTTTCAAGCTTCACCAACCTGTCTTTCCTTCTTTCCCATAAGGTGATCCTAAGCATATATTGGAGGTTTTTCCTGCTTGTTGAGTTGTCCACGATCCGTCCTCCTGGTTGATCTATTCTCCTCGATCTTCTTGTCCAATGACTTGTTTTCCCTTACTTTTCTCCTTTTCTGCTTCTTTGACCACTTTAACCCAATCTCAGTCAATATGTCTTCTGCGCAGTTCGCACTTCTTCTTTTCTTTTCATTTTTCTTCGCTTTCTTTCTTAATCCATACCCAAGGGCCAACAGGTTGTTGTGTGGGCACACCACTTCTGTCATCAAACCACTCTCACACTGCCTTTCCAAAATATTTAGACACTTCAGACTACTCAAAAGATAGTTCTTTGATCTGTAGAGATGTTGCTTAGAATCCCCCTCTTCAATATTCATATTTTTTGGGAGTCTCCAAGCCGGATGGCTCATAAAGGCGGAGGAAGCCACCTCAATGTGGAGAAATCTTCCTCTTCATCATTTTCCTGAATTCTGACATCTTCCTCTTTTCCTGTAGATTTATCATGATCTCATACTACTGCAAATCCTGAGAGTATGTCTTCTGGAAGTAGTTCATTCATATGCTCTTTATTCACCTGCTCTTCATTTGCTTATTCTTGTTTTATTTTCCAAACCTTCTTATATATGATATCGGTGTTTTCTTTAGAAGTATCCATTATTCTTTTACAATCATGAGCTACATGTTCATAGTTGTGGAATTTATAACACTTAATATTGTATGGAGTCACATACGCTTTTCTTCCATAAGCTTTGCAATCTACAACTTTATGACAAAATTTATTACAAGTAGAAACTTCGAAACTTCCATAAAAGAAACTTTGATGCTTGGAAGTGGATGATCTCCTTTGTGATGTAGTCCTTCTAAATTTGTGCCTTGGTTGATTAGGATCTTCTCTTCTGTTGTTTCCTTCACAATGAATGAAGCTTCTTTGATACCATAAAGTGGAGGGTCTTCTTTGATATCTGTCTCTTTTGTAATCTTCTTCTTGAGTCTTCTTCATTTCTGGAATGTTCTCCTTTGAGAGCTTGCATTCTTCTTTCTTGAAAAAATTTCTGACAATCTCTGCGTAGCTTCTTTGTTTTTATTCATGTTATGTTGTCTTGGAGATTGATCCTTTCTCATTATGTACTTGATTATATCCTAGTCTGTATCTGTCATTTGATGGTCTTTGATTGCTGATAACTTGATCCAATCTTTTTTTTCTCTTCTGCTGCATATTCTTCTTTTAAATATCTTTCCTTAAATAGACTATTTATGTTTCCAAGCTTCCAATCGTTTTCTCCTTTTCTTCTAACTGAATTATAAGTACTTCCTCAATTCTTCTTTCTTCTTCTATTTGAATTTTAGACTTGTGATCAGGTGCTCGATTTCTTTAGAGTTGGAATTTTGAGATCCCTCTTTCATTTTTAACTCTTCCTTGAGTGACTTGTTTTTCTTTCTTTCCTTCCTAAGCTCTTCTAATGAATGCACTGACTAGCTCTGCTCTTAGATCGACTTCACCTTCTTCTTTGAATCATCTTCTACTGCCATGAAGAGTACTCTTTCTGAATCACTTTCACTTTCATTATCCTCTTCATGTGATGCATTCTCCCTTATTCTCTTGCAAGGTATATGACAAGTTAGAGAATCTTGGGACAATTGTGTAATACACCTTGCAGCCTTGTAATGGACTGGGTGATAGGGAATAACTATTAAGTAGTGACAAGGAATAACCACTCAGTAGTGGTAGGGAATAAATGCTAATCACTAAGAGGTAGAAAATGCTAAGTAATAGAAGTGGGCCAATTAATTGTTGGTAGTTTCCAACATGTAGAATTGGAAAACCATAAATGATTTATGGTTTTGTTACGCCTATTTATTGAGTGCTAGAGTTGGAGGAAAATAGCTTTTGAGTTTTGACTTATGGTTATGTTGCAAAAAATTCTGGAATATGATATTATTGAACACTTAATTTTTAGAAAATCATTATGGTAGTGTTGAACACTCTTGTTGAGTCCACTGAGACTTTATAATGTATTGTAACCATTTAGTTATTAATAATACATTGAATGTAAGGATTTTCCCCAAATATATTTGTTTTAAATGAAAACGTCACGCTATTTTGGAAATATATTTGTTTTAAATGAAAACAGCTTTGAATATATTTGTTTTAAATGAAAACGTCACGCTATTTTGGAAATATATTTGTTTTAAATGAAAACAGCTTTGTGAATAGGTTATTTTTCTCACAAAATTGTTTATTTAAACTATAATATACTTTTATATTTTTACTACACAATGAGGTCTCCACTTTCTTAAAAACAATGAACTACTCAAAATACTTTCATTGCAAGACTGACATGTCATATGAATTCTGTTAGATATTAACGTTGCCTGTATTGGAACTTCATGGATGCAGAAGCTATTTATATTCTGACATGTTATAATAAAAATATGTTGAACAGAATAGCTTTTGACACCATTATAAAGGAAAAAAACACAAGACTAAGCTGTCACCCAAATCTCGGTTATTTACATAAATTCATAGACATGGATGCACGAGCAAATCTCGGTTATTTACATAAATTCATAGACATGGATGCACGAGCAAATCTCGGTTATTTACATAAATTCATAGACATGGACATAAGGGGCCCATTAGAGAATGAGGAGATCAAGCGATAGATACAAGAACTTCTTCATAAGGGGCACATCCATCCCATCTCATCACCTTGCGGGAGCCCAATCATGCTGGTATAGAAGAAAGATGGAACTTGGCGACTCTGTATGGATTACCAGGCTCTGAATAAAATCACAGTCAGAAACCAGTACCTGATTCCCCAAATCGATGACCTCCTTGATCAACTCACGGGGGCCAAATACTTCAGTAAGATTGATCTGAAGT
>JZKD02S2069622.1:7374-21428 GCA_000966675.3 Picea glauca | reverse complement strand
TTGGTATATATAGGAGACTAGGAGGTATAATTACAACTAATGGAATAAAGCCGATATAAATAAAATAACATTACTAATGTAATATGCCCCAATTAAGGGGTAATGGCCAATATTAGGGCTTAACAAAGAATAGTCTAATTCGATCTTAAAATTGCATTAGTTATAATGAACGTCATGCTGCTTGAAATATCTAATGGTTTCAGGTTAATATCGATCAACATTTTGAAACATATTTAGGTCTAAAATCGTGTGTTGTTTAATACACTTCTCACTACTCAAAATATCTAACGGTGGTTATTATAACTGATCTGATGGTTGAGGTTCATTTTAGGGTTTTTAAAGAAATATTATACTCTCGAATCTACATAATTGTGAAACGTGAAATAAATGTTGATTGAAAATTATTTTGATTGATTGAAAATGCCATGTTACATTTATTTTGGCACATGAAATCAGATCTTCTAGTTTAATTTTGTATCCTCACATGCGTGCAGGTTTTAGTAGTTGAAAATATAATATAATAGGGAACATTGTTTTCAATATTATGAATCAAGCATGAGGAGAGAGTTCACGACATGATACCAAATCTAATCAACCATTGTTGCTCATTTTCATGTAAAGATGGTAAGTTCTGGAAACCTAGAAAATATGTTATGAAGATATCTCTCTGTAACTTTTGATAAACAAAATCGCTTCAAGGAAGTGAGGTTCTACTGAAACCACTATCCCTAATGAAACTCAACCCTTTTTAGATGTGTTAGTAGATGTGTTTGATACCTAAATAGCTGAAGAGATTCTTGATCAAATAAATGAGATAATTAATAAGGAAATGATAGAAATCCATGAAACTACATGTATCTAGAAGAGCCATTAAAACTGATTTCCCAATTAACACTGAGTTTTGTAATCCTCTTTCAACAATTTTGGTTTCAATTTTATCCTCCATTCTTGGTTATGAAGATGATACAGAAGTAGATGAAGTCATATTGTCCATTACAAATGAGATATCATACTATAATCGAAAGATCTGATGGCTCACATCCATCATGATGGGATGAGTGTAGATTAATTTGGACTTAAAGTTGCACGAGTTATAATGAACACCATGACACCCAAAATATATAATGGTTCTAGGTTAATTTCAATCGACGGTTTGAAGCATCTTCGGGTTTAAAAATGTGCGTTGTTTATTACAATTCTCATGGTTCGAAATATATAATGATGGTTATTATAGCTAATCTAATTATTGAGGTTTATTTTGAGATTAAAGTTGCAGGATATTTAAAGAAATTTTATACTCTCGAATCAATATAATGGTGACACATGTCATAAGTGCTTATTGAAAATGATTTTGATTGATTTAATACATTGTGTTACATTTATTTCAGATGAAATGGGATCTTCTAATTTAATTGCGTATCCTCACATGTGTGCAAGTTTTGGCAGCTAAAAACATGATACAACAAGGAATGCCATTTTCATTATTATAACTAAAGCACCAGGAGAGAGTTCATGAAGGATACTGAATCTAATCAACCATTGCTGCTCATTCTCATTGAAATCTAGTAAGTCCTATAAACCCAACATATATTTTCCAAAGATAGCTCTCTATAACTTTTGATAAACAAAATGGCTTCAAGGAAGCAAGGTTCTATTGAAACCACTAGCCCTAATGAAACTAAACCCTTTGTAGATGTGTTTGATACAAGTGAAGAAATTATAAATCAAATAAATGATATAATTAATAAAGAAACAATAGAAATCCCTAAAATTGCATGTCTATGGAAGAGTCGTTTAGTGCAAACCCTTGTCCTCAAGACTTTCAACGAGCCTAACCTGGTAGAGACTTTGGTCGAACTTTACAAACCCGATAATTGAAGAAATGTTTCGCGCGATGGATTAAGGTTTATTTTCTCTATCACTCCTAAACTTGTTGCATATATGTTAATTCTACCTTTATCAGGAGTGCCTATTGCAGAGGAAGATTTTTTAGATAGGGTTAAAAGTTATCCACCTCAAGAAAATAATGCTATCATAAAGAGGTTTTTGTTTTCTTCATCCTTAACCTTGCATAATTTTCCGATTAAAACCGAGTTTTGTGATGCCATTTCAATAATTTTTGTTTCAGTTTTATCCTCCATTCTTGGTTATTAATATCACATAGAAGTACATGAAGTCATAGTATCCATTAAGAATGAGATATGAAACCCTACAGGTTCATCAAATTTTGATTTGGCTGGATTCTTGGCAAATTTGATTCATTTCCAATTATCCACCTTTAAGGATTTCAAATTCTTTTGCTATCAATCCTATCTTATGTTCATGATCTTGTATTGTCAATGTGATTATTATGAGTAGACATGTCTTAACCTAAAGAAGAAAAATGATTTGGGTGAACCACTCCCTATTAGATTGGACTACCATTTTGACCTTTGTAGGGATTGAAGGAGAGTATTTAGAGTTTTGCAATGAGTTTCTATTGAATACTTATACTCTTCTCTTTGGTCAAGAACTTGTTAGGGTGATTGGCATTGTTCTAATTAAGGAGCAACTTGGGGAACAACAACTAGTATCATTGATTCCATCTACATAAAAGAATTGCATCCTAGTCTTGTATGATTTCTCAAAGGTCAAAAGGAAAGGTAAAAATTATATCCCGAATAAATAAAGCCACTAAGGATAAGAGGTGAAGAGCCAAAGTTAAAAGCCAATTATTAATCTTGAGCAATGCCCCTCACTATGAGGTCAATGCCCCTAGTCCCTAGTTTGTCTATGAATATCTAAAGAAAAAGGACTCATTCAATAAATTGAACATTTAAAAGAAAAGGGATTAAGGGGTAGTAAAAAACAGGTCGAGGATGGTAACTCAACACTAAGCTCCCTCTAAAAGGCTATTATAAGTTAAAAAAAAATCCTAGCCAAATGAATCTAGATGAATAAATAATTGAAAAATAATATATATGTGTGTCTAAGGATTTAAGGGTGATCCCATTAAATCATTCCCCCTTTTCTTTCATCATTATTACTCATTATTTCCTATGTTTCACCTAGGTACTTAGGAAATATGGGTTTTCTTAGGGTTTGATACATGTATAAGGGTTAATATTGTTCCCCTTGGTCAAACTTAGGAAAGTATTAAAACCAACCCTCTTTGTTATGTTTTGATAAGAAATTATCAATAAGTGATGCCAATTAATGGTTTGCTAAGAGGCTAGACCCATCACTTTGAATGGGTATTGTGCATTGGGATATGTGTACCATACATCAAGATATATGACACTACATTGGGATCTGTGATGCTTGTTCGAAAACACAGATATTACAACAGAGGATGAACACCTTCAGTAACCACTCACACAACTAGATCAAAGATCAACACACCGGTGTTTTCACGTGGTAAAACCCCTATTGGGAAACATCCACGACCCCAACCAATGCGACCACTTGGAGCAGTTTATTAATGCAAAAAAAAAAGATTATAGAGAGATTTTACAATAGAGTTTCTCACAATCGATCATCAACAAATGACCCTCCATTCTCTTTAAATAAAGATCATGGACAAATCGGGTGTCAAACCACGGATCAATGGTGATTAAGATCGAGGAGAATATGAACCATTGGATCACTCTATGTTAGGAACATATCGCGACCATCAGATTTCCTAAATATAAATTCACACTAATGGATACTAAAGAAACACACTAAGAAATACACTTTTGCCTAATGACACATTAGACCAAGTAGATCTTAACTAGCTCCTAAGTGTCTAAATATCCTAACATCCCCCCTTAAGAACAACTTGGGATAGGATTGAAGGATTTACAATAGTGACAAAATAAGAGAAGGAAGGAGGCATTAGAGCCTATCCCCCCTTAATGAMAACTTCCTGAACTCCTAACATAGATCGAAGTTTGGAAAACTTCACTTCTATAAGAGACTTTGTGAAAATGTCTGCAACTTGATCTTATGTAGGGAAAAAGAGCACTTCAATAACTTGATTGTGAATGAGATTTCTAATGAAGTGCATATGTAGCTCGATGTGCTTGCTGCGCTAATGTTGAACTGGGTCTTTGGCGAGCTTGATGGCACTCTGATTATTGCACCAAAGGCTGGTCGGATGTTGCTACTAGAATCCAAACTCTAAAAGGATATGTCGAAGCCACAAGGCTTCCTGAGTTGCATTTACCATTGCTCGGTACATTGCTTCTGCTGAAGAAATTGAAATATCTTGTTGTTTATTACAGGCCCAAGTGACAGGTCCTGAACCAAGCCTGAAAACATAACCTACAGTAGACTTCCAATCATCAGGGTCGCCGACCCAATCTGAATCGTTGAAACCAACCAATAAAAGAGTCCCCTCTGAACTGTAATGTATCCTGAACTGAATTGTACCACGAACATAGTGAAGTATCATTTTAGATGCTTTCCAATGGCTTTCATGGGGTGTTTTCATATACCGGGAAACAAGACCAAAAACAAAGGAAAGATCAGGACGGGTATGAGTTAAGTATAAGAGGATACCAACTAACTAACGATACATGGTGGCATCAACTTTGGGAGAAGTACAAGTGGAAATAAGATTGACTCTAGACTGGAAGGGAAAAGGGGTTGGTTTAAAATCATCCATGTGAAAGTGACAAAGAATTTCACAAGCATACTTAGATTGGGAAAGAAAAATTCATTCATTGGTTTGCAAAACTTGGAGGCCAAGGAAATAGTGCAAAAAACCTAAGTCTGTTATTTCAAATTTCTTCTTAAGGCTGGTTTTCACATGGTTGAAAAGTTTTGAGTCACTACCAGTAAGGATAAGGTCATCAAAATAAAGGACAAGGATTATGAGATGACTTCCTACTTTCTTGGTATATACATTAGGATCAAAATGGAATCTAGAGAATCCAGTGTCTATAAGAAAGTTGTCCATTTTGGCATACCAAGCTCAAGGAGCTTGCTTAAGACCATAAATATATTTCTTAAGGAGACAAACAAGGCTAGAGTCATTATGGACATAGTCAGGAGGTTGTTCCATGTATATTTCTTCTTCCAATATCCATGCAAGAAGAAATATTTAACATCCATCTGATGGACCTCCCATTTATGTGAGGCAGCAAGGGAAAGAACAAGGTGGATAGAATTCATTTTGGCTACAGGGGAAAAGATTTCATTATAGTAAATTCCTTCAACTTGGGAAAATCCTTTGGCAACTAACTGAGCTTTATGTCTTTCAACACTTCCATCATATGCATACTTAGTTTTGTAGACCCATTTACATCTGACAAGTTTTCTTCCTTTTGGAAGAGGTACAAGATCCCAAGTATCGTTGGACATTAAAGAATGATACTCTTCATTCATTGTTGTATTCCAATTTGGATGACATGAAGCTTCTGAAATGTCTCTGGATCATGAGTCTCTGAAACTTGAGCCAAAATAGAAGAGGCTCGTTGGAACTGTGAACGTGTCCAACGCTGATATGAAGGATCACTGACAAGATCACAAACTACTTCTCGTGTTGAACAAACCCATCTAGGAAGGTGTGGAGCTAGTGTTGGTTCAGGTTCAAAGGACTCATCTAGAGGAAGGTGAGTAGGCGGAGGTGGATTTTCATACTCACTATCATCATCTAAAGAAGAAACTAGAATAGGAACATAATAAGGCAGAAACATCGAATATGGCTTGCAGGCCGAAGAAGGCACAATCACCGAATTAGGCTTGCAGGCCAAATTTTCATCAAATTTAACATCTCTTATAATAATAATTTCATTACAATGTGGTTGAAGAAGTCTATAACCTTTGACATCTTCAGAATAACCAAAAAATATTCACTTCTCACTTTTAGGCTGCAATGCTTTCCTTTTCTCATCAGGAATTTGAGCCCATGCTATACTGCCAAATACACAGAAGTGACTTATATATGGTTTAATTTTAGTCCAAGTTTCTTCTGGTGTCACAGCTCATTGCAATGTCTATCAGTCTTCTTACTTTTATATTTTTCTCCTTTGTCACCATTAGGAGCGGAAGCTGTTTGAGTGGGTTTGAGACCCTTATATTGCTTGTTGTTGTGGAAAGGATGTTGCTTCTTGGGATTCTTGGGTTTATCTTTCTAATGGATGACTAAGGATTTGTTGGAGGTACCTATAGTGTTGATCACTCCAAGTTGTACAAGATTATCTTTCTCTCTAATCAAAGCATCACAAAAATTCTCAAGACTGGGTTTTTTATAAGCTATCCCTAGAACCTCTTGCATGGCATAAAAGGTAGATACAAACACAGAATATGCACTACCTAGATTAGAAAGAATAAGATAGATGCAACGATCTTCTTCTATATTTATCTAACATTCTTTACATAAATTTCTGAGTGTTTTAAAATTAGATAGATAGTATTCAATGCAAGAAAAATCATTTGGAATTAAAGTTAGTACTTGATTTTCTAATTGTTGAGCTCGAATAATATTGTGTTTACCAAACACAGATTCAATCTTGTCCCAAGCTTCTTTGGGTTGATCAATTGATTGAAGGTGGAACCTTAAATCAGGAGAGATGGACATTCTGATTANTGAACTGGGTCTTTGGCGAGCTTGATGGCACTCTGATTATTGCACCAAAGGCTGGTCGGATGTTGCTACTAGAATCCAAACTCTAAAAGGATATGTCGAAGCCACAAGGCTTCCTAAGTTGCATTTACCATTGCTCGGTACATTGCTTCTGCTGAAGAAATTGAAATATCCTGTTGTTTATTACAGGCCCAAGTGACAGGTCCTGAACCAAGCCTGAAAACATAACCTACAGTAGACTTCCAATCATCAGGGTCGCCGACCCAATCTGAATCGTTGAAACCAACCAATAAAGGAGTCCCCTCTGAACTGTAATGTATCCTGAACTGAATTGTACCACGAACATAGTGAAGTATCATTTTAGATGCTTTCCAATGGCTTTCATGGGGTGTTTGCATATACCGGGAAACAATACCAAAAACAAAGGAAAGATCAAGACGGGTATGAGTTAAGTATAAGAGGATACCAACTAACTAACGATACATGGTGGCATCAACTTTGGCAGAAGTACAAGTGGCAATAAGATTGACTCTAGACTGGAAGGGAAAAGGGGTTGGCTTAAAATCATCCATGTGAAAGTGACAAAGAATTTCACAAGCATACTTAGATTGAGAAATAAAAATTCATTCATTGGTTTGCAAAACTTGGAGGCCAAGGAAATAGTGCAAAAAACCTAAGTCTGTCATTTCAAATTTCTTCTTAAGGCTGGTTTTCACATGGTTGAAAAGTTTTGAGTCACTACCAGTAAGGATAAGGTAATCAAAATAAAGGACAAGTATTATGAGATGACTTCCTACTTTCTTGGTATATACATTAGGATCAAAATGGAATCTAGAGAATCCAGTGTCTATAAGAAAGTTGTCCATTTTGGCATACCAAGCTCGAGGAGCTTGCTTAAGACCATAAATATATTTCTTAAGGAGACAAACAAGGCTAGAGTCATTATGGACATAGTCAAGAGGTTGTTCCATGTATATTTCTTCTTCCAATCTCCATGCAAGAAGGAATATTTAACATCCATCTGATGGACCTCCCATTTATGTGAGGCAGCAAGGGAAAGAACAAGGTGGATAGAATTCATTTTGGCTACAGGGGAAAAGATTTCATTATAGTAAATTCCTTCAACTTGGGAAAATCCTTTGGCAACTAACTGAGCTTTATGTCTTTCAACACTTCCATCATATGCATACTTAGTTTTGTAGACCCATTTACATCTGACAAGTTTTCTTCCTTTTGGAAGAGGTACAAGATCCCAAGTATCGTTGGACATTAAAGAATGATACTCTTCATTCATTGTTGTATTCCAATTTGGATGACATGAAGCTTCTGAAATGTCTCTGGATCATGAGTCTCTGAAACTTGAGCCAAAATAGAAGAGGCTCGTTGGAACTGTGAACGTGTCCAACGCTGATATGAAGGATCACTGACAAGATCACAAACTACTTCTCGTGTTGAACAAACCCATCTAGGAAGGTGTGGAGCTAGTGTTGGTTCAGGTTCAAAGGACTCATCTAGAGGAAGGTGAGTAGGCGGAGGTGGATTTTCATACTCACTATCATCATCTAAAGAAGAAACTAGAATAGGAACATAATAAGGCAGAAACATCGAATATGGCTTGCAGGCCGAAGAAGGCACAATCACCGAATTAGGCTTGCAGGCCAAATTTTCATCAAATTTAACATCTCTTATAATAATAATTTCATTACAATGTGGTTGAAGAAGTCTATAACCTTTGACATCTTCAGAATAACCAAAAAATATTCACTTCTCACTTTTAGGCTGCAATGCTTTCCTTTTCTCATCAGGAATTTGAGCCCATGCTATACTGCCAAATACACAGAAGTGACTTATATATGGTTTAATTTTAGTCCAAGTTTCTTCTGGTGTCACAGCTCATTGCAATGTCTATCAGTCTTCTTACTTTTATATTTTTCTCCTTTGTCACCATTAGGAGCGGAAGCTGTTTGAGTGGGTTTGAGACCCTTATATTGCTTGTTGTTGTGGAAAGGATGTTGCTTCTTGGGATTCTTGGGTTTATCTTTCTAATGGATGACTAAGGATTTGTTGGAGGTACCTATAGTGTTGATCACTCCAAGTTGTACAAGATTATCTTTCTCTCTAATCAAAGCATCACAAAAATTCTCAAGACTGGGTTTTTTATAAGCTATCCCTAGAACCTCTTGCATGGCATAAAAGGTAGATACAAACACAGAATATGCACTACCTAGATTAGAAAGAATAAGATAGATGCAACGATCTTCTTCTATATTTATCTAACATTCTTTACATAAATTTCTGAGTGTTTTAAAATTAGATAGATAGTATTCAATGCAAGAAAAATCATTTGGAATTAAAGTTAGTACTTGATTTTCTAATTGTTGAGCTCGAATAATATTGTGTTTACCAAACACAGATTCAATCTTGTCCCAAGCTTCTTTGGGTTGATCAATTGATTGAAGGTGGAACCTTAAATCAGGAGAGATGGACATTCTGATTAATCCAYGTTCTTYGTCATTCCTATTATCCCATTTGACTTTCTTATCAACATCAATGGGTGTTGTTTCCTTTCCCWAGGTAATCTGACGCAAGCCTTTACTTCTTAATAAATCCTCMATATGGGTTTTCCATTGGAAGTAATTGGTGCTGGTAAGAAAGAGATTACTTTTAGAATCCATATTAAATATGTGGATAATATGGATTTAAAAACTRAAACTGATGATCTGGATGGAAAGATCTCGAAAATTTAGGCGTTTTTAAAAAAATCGCACTGAAAACGGACTTTGGATGTGAGTGTTATTCCCTTTAAAAAAAATGCATAAACGATAACCAAAGGACCATGTGGTGGTGTAAGTTCCTTTATGAAGTGACCCAATTTTATAAAGAGAAGTGGGGATCACTTTTACAATGAAGTTACTTTATAAAAGAAAATATGCATGCAAAATAAATAACTCTAAAATAAAATATAAAATCTACTTATAGTGATTCACTTTTATACTTGAAGTGAAATACACTTTACAATTTTAGCATGAACTTTTTCAAAAAAAGTAACAAAAATAGAGACTTGAACTCAAGCCCTCTTACTTAAAAAGACAACTTTTAACCAAATGGTTTAACAAAACATATTGTATTGTTTAGCAAGAGGATTGGGGTTGTTTTTATTGTTGTTGTTGTTGTTGAAGATGGCTTTGGAGAGCGTGCTAAAAAAAACCTCTTTTTACACAAGAAAAAAATTTCACTTCTCGATGACAACAAGGGTTAGATCTCGGTTATCTTACCCGGAAGATGCACTTTTTCCTATCTATTTCTGATTTTCCGAGATCGCACAGGGAGTGGGGGAAAGAGAATACGTAGATTTAAAAGAGTAGCAACCCGAAATTAAATAGTATAAAACCAAAATAAAACCAAAATAATACTCTACAAAAATTTAAAAAATGAGTATTCAGGCTTTATACCTCCGGATCTAACTGAAATGGCCGTATCTTGGGAAAATGGAAACCTTTTCAAGTGAAACGAAAAGTATTCCTGACTGAAACGAGTGCTTCAAACATAATGGAATAGTCCTCTTAGCCCAAAAATGTACAGAAATGACAGAAAATTGAGATGAGGCAACTCGACTTCACGATCTCGATCTACAACAGGAGTGGGTCTTCAAACAGGCTCTGATACCATGTTCGAAAACACATGTATTCCAATAGAAAACGAACACCTTCAGTAACCACTCACACAACCAGATCAAATATCAACACATCGATGTTTTGACGTGGTGAAACCCCTACGAGGAAACATCCACTGTCCCAACCAACGCAGCCACTTGGAGCAGTTTATTAATGCAAAAGAAAAAGATTACAAAAATATTTTACAAGAGAGTTTCTCACAATCGATCATCGACAAATGACCCTCCATGCTCTTTAAATAGAGATCATGGACCAATCGGGTGCTAAGCCACAAATCAATGGTCATTAATATCGAGGAGAATATGAACCATCAGTTCACTCTATGTCGAGAACATATCGTGACCGTTGAATTTCCTAACTACAAATGCATACTAATGAATACTAAAGAAACACACTAATAAACACACTTTTACCTAATGAAACATTAGACCAAGTAGATTCTAACTAACTCCTAAGTGTCTAAATATCCTAACAATGCTAAATGGGGATCCATGTACACTTCTATGTGTTGGACACACCAACTACACTGAGAGGGGGGGTGAACAGTTTAGGGATCTTTTTCCAAAACTCCTTAGTTAACAATCACCATTAACTCATTACTCATTTTTTTCATTTATAACCAGTTAAATGTCAACACATATCAGCAACATATATCAACAATATATCATCAACAAGCCATCACCACAAGGAACACAAAGAACACAAGATGTATGTACAATTTTCTTTTTATTATAGACTACAATCCTTGGGGTTTTTTAGCAACAACTGAATAGAGTATAACTCTACAAGAGCACCATATCTATAATGCAAGACTCAACTTACACTCTCAGAAACAACTGGGATGAGGAAACAATCCTCAATAGATATCAATCTGTACCATAAACAAGTGCACCAACCAGGCACCAACCTGTGTCAAACAACCGGTAATCAACATGTACCATAAACAAGTGCATCCAACCATGTACCAATTATATACCAATCATGTGTCAACTACTCATCAACAATGACTCATCAATATGTACCAACATTATCAACTATACACCTCATGTATGTGCCAACTCATCATCTGCTTGTCTCAACCATGACTAGTTTAGGATTAGTCAACAACCCTAACTTGAAATAATCATAAATTTGTACCTGTAATGAATAAAGATTTGAAACTGATACACAATGTTCTTCAATTTGTTTTATGCAATTAATCCAAGTGTAACTGCTTGGAACCTCTCATAAAATGAGTTATAGCAAAAATGACATACCTTGCTGAATTTCAGCTTATTCTAGAGAGAGACCTTGTAGAGTGTGCCCCGCACGAAATATTTGTTGAATCGATCTAAAACAATTACACAACATACGACAGACTGTAATCTAATCAACACAATTGGTCTCACTAAATTTGTATCTGTTATGAAGAAGTTATGATGTTATTACCTGAAACACATGTTTTGGACTAGTTTCAAGACTAGCCACAAACCCTATTTTCCACGAAGTGTATCTCCAAAACTACAATGACCCACAAGATGAATTTTTTACCACAAATACTTGGATATTTTTTCTCAAATAGAATATCAATCTCACGGTCTGAATAATTATAGAAAAAAAATTATTACGAAAATGGTGAGATGACCTGTAAATAACATACCTTAAAAAGCATCATGAAAAGAATTTGTTCTCCCTTGAATTTCAGCCCTCTTTTCTTCACCTTCCCTTTGAAATTAGGATTAAATATCCTTTGGTTACCTTAGTCACCTATATATATTCAATATGCTCAAGTGTTCCACACCAAAAATTCTCAAGAAGCTCTCCACCAATACTCCAAAATATATTCTCACAAGAAGCTNACATATCAGCAACATATATCAACAATATATCATCAACAAGTCATCACCACAAGGAACACAAAGAACACAAGATGTATGTACAATTTTCTTTTTATTATAGACTACAATCCTTGGGTTTTTTTAGCAACAACTGAATAGAGTATAACTCTACAAGAGCACCAGCTTTATAATGCAAGACTCAACTTACACTCTCAGAAACAATTGGGATGAGGAAACAATCCTCAATAGATATCAATCTGTACCATAAACAAGTGCACCAACCATGCACCAACCTGTGCCAAACAACCGGTAATCAACCTGTACCATAAACAAGTGCATCCAACCATGTACCAATTATATACCAATCATGTGTCAACTACTCATCAACAATGACTCATCAATATGTACCAACATTATCAACTATACACCTCATGTATGTGCCAACTCATCAACTGCTTGTCTCAACCATGACTAGTTTAGGATTAGTCAACAACCCTAACTTGAAATAATAATAACTTTGTACCTGTAATGAATAAAGATTTGAAACTGATACACAATGTTCTTCAATTTGTTTTATGCAATTAATCCAAGTTTAACTGCTTGGAACCTCTCATAAAATGATTTATAGCAAAAATGACATACCTTGCTGAATTTCAGCTTATTCTAGAGAGAGACCTTGTAGTGTGTGCCCCGCACGAAATATTTGTTGAATCGATCTAAAACAATTACACAACATACGACAGACTGTAATATAATCAACACAATTGGTCTCACTAAATTTGGATCTGTTATGAAGAAGTTATGATGTTATTACCTGAAACACATGTTTTGGACTAGTTTCAAGACTAGCCACAAACCCTATTTTCCACGAAGTGTATCTCCAAAACTACAATGACCCACAAGATGAATTTTTTACCACAAATACTTGGATATTTTTTCTCAAATAGAATATCAATCTCACGGTCTGAATAATTATAGAAAAAAAATTATTACGAAAATGGTGAGATGACCTGTAAATAACATACCTTAAAAAGCATCATGAAAAGAATTTGTTCTCCCTTGAATTTCAGCCCTCTTTTCTTCACCTTCCCTTTGAAATTAGGATTAAATATCCTTTGGTTACCTTAGTCACCTATATATATTCAATATGCTCAAGTGTTCCACACCAAAAATTCTCAAGAAGCTCTCCACCAATACTCCAAAATATATTCTCACAAGAAGCTCTCCATTGATCCACAAAAAGGATGATCTACAAGAGACCATTGCTATCTTATTTATACTTTCATNCATGAAAAATTATATGTGGGATATTGTTTCGAGACTGAAAGGGAAGTCTATAGTGACTTCCAAGTGCATCTATAAGATCAAACATGTAGCTGATGGAAGTGTCGAGAAATACAAACCAATATTTGTGGCCATCTCCTCTTGATCGATATGAGAAAATTCGAGGATACTTGATGAAGATACTCTTGGGAAGGGCCATCTCCTTTACTCCAGAAACCATGTGTGTGTCTAGTGGGAATATATCTCTTCCCGCCCCTCTTGGAAAAAAGTTGCCCACGACATGAAACTACCTTCCGTGCATCCCTGGACGAAATGAAGTTGGTTTCTCGCTCACCCTAGCGCCACCGTATAGATGAAGAGTGGCCATTTATAAACATTTATGGACTTATTTTCATTGACATGTGATGGATCTGATGATATGTATATGAATTTATCAATGATTGTAAGTGTGTTGATATGAAATGGCATTATTTTGGTATGTCTAAGGTATAAATGTGAGTAGGTTATATGTTTCGTTTAATTTTTAAATAGGGTTTAATGTCTCCTCTATATCCTCTTGTCGATCATTATTTTTTGTTGAATGCAATATAGTAATAAAAATGTCTTTAACGCTTTGTAATATTATTAATATTTTTTTAGCAATTTAATTTAATTTAAATTTCCAACAAGTTCCTTTGTCTTTAGGTGTGGCCTTATATATTTGTTGCATAACGTGTGTCTTCCTCCACT
>JZKD02S2069600.1:18544-29589 GCA_000966675.3 Picea glauca | reverse complement strand
AAACTCTACTTCACTCAGTTTAAATAAGTGTTCATGAATTGTAATCATAATTGAATAGTGAAGTTGATATCTACAAGTTTGAATGTAATGCAGAGTTTAACTCTAGAACCTAGATATGAGATAAATATTTGAACCCTATTGATGGATAAATAGATGAATATGTGAATGTAAAAGGATTCAACGTTTTTGGGCATCAAGCTATCAGGATATATATTTGGATTATGAAGTGTAAATATCGACAACGTTTTCCACTCAGTGAATATAATTCTGGTGAATGGACTATCTTTTTCTCGATCGTACTTGTCTTTTCTTCTTATTTGGATGCATGTTGAATGTCTTGCAAAGAAAATATTCTTTCTCTTTCAACTAATGTGTTTACAACATGTTGAGAAGTTTATTCCAAATATTGTTTTAGGTTTAATACAATGTGTTAGATCTAAACTTTTCATCTATAAGTAACAAATTGTATGCTTGTCAGTGTTTTTGTTCTACTTATATATCGTGTATATGTTGTTATGGATAAATTCCCCTTATACTGGGTCTTAGGAATAGGTAGAGTGATAACTCCCTTAAAAGACTGACTTATCTCTAATCTACCCCAAAACAATCTAGACTAAGTGATAAGAGAAAGAGAGAAGAGAAGGTTAAGAAGTGCACCTTGAATCCTTACGATTGATATAGACCTATTCCACTTGTTGTTTCCTCTTAAATCACATATCTCATCCCAAATTTGACCTGCAAGGGGTTAAGAATACAATGAAACAACATATACAATCTCTAGTAATTACTTAAAAGCCTAAATATAGATATAAATGATCAAATTAACAAGAACATGTACACATAGTGTTTTTGGACAAAGACAAACTCTTTTATTCATATACAATATGAAAGGTTACAACATTTTCTTGCGAACACCACTCTACGAACCAAGTCCAATCTCCTCTATCATGGCTCCAAGTGCATCAATCCCACATAGAATTCTCACAACCAACATGCCATCAAGGGAAGGAGGAAGGGTTGCATAGGGAGAATCGCTGAGAGGGAAAGTGCCTCAGAGAAAAATGTTAAACTTTGGCAATGAGAGGAAAATGATTTTGGCAGAGTTTTCTTATTCTCTTTTTCATATGTCTAAATGACTCCCCAAGACCTCTTTTTGTATGAGAAAAAGATGGTTATTCAGTTTGGATACATGCTACAAGGGGTAAAATGGTTAAGAAACCCTCCATAGCTTGTAAACTCTATCAAAATATGTTCAATTTTATATTTTTTTCAACTTTTGGAGGTAAACGCGAGATAACTAGTGTGAAACATGCATGTGTATGCAAGATATTAGTGCAGGAAGGTGCGTACATTGTCCAAAAAATGGTTTTTTAGAAGGAAACCTCAGCAATATTTTTGGCAAAGTCTGCAAATGGATGGGTCAATGTCTTGGATGCATGTATGTGGAATTTTTGGACTATAAAAGATGCCCCCTAATGTGTGAGGTTAGAAGAGCAATTGATGGCTGAAATACATTACAATATTCATTACAATATATTTACACAGTGGGAAGGCACAGAGTTGAGCGAGCTCGAGATGAGTGCCCATGAGTGTGTCATCTGCAAAATAATGATAATATATATGAGGCGGGCATACCCATGCTCGGGATCAACTAAGAATGGTTGTGAATCAAGTACACTATAGATCCATGTCACACATATAGTAATCATGGCTACATGACTAATGTGTATGCCAATAAAATGTGTAGTTGCGAACAATAAAAAATGGATCTACATCGCAACATCATCTGAAGATATACAAATACAATACGATATGCATCCTTAGGAAGCATCAATTACTATGGTTGGATATGATAACTTCCTAGCTCGAGAAACAAATTCAAGGTCTTCAAAGCTCGAGTAGGAGTACAATAGGAGTGTAAGACTCACTACTATGAGGTATTCGACATGTCGTCGAGGAAAGACTGGAGGACCTCGATCATCAGGCACAAAACTTCATTGATTCTAAACATGAGCTTTGACTAGACTCTTGGGATGGCCAAATCATGAAAGTCAAGAGATCAACTGCAAAATGGCCGAATTGGGTTGGAAAAAATCACAACAAAATGATGAGACTAAGGCAACATATTATTAACATAAGTCTGTGATATAGGAGGCACCACAAACTCTCCATATGTTTAGAATAGTAGCCAAATGGAAGAGGATACAACTCTATGTAGCGAGAACAAATTCTTAAGGTCATACTAGATCCCAATGCTTGTAGAACAAATGAAAGGATGTCCTTTTTCCAAGGGAGACTATCTTGATGTTGATAAAAGAGAATGTATATCCCATCCCCTCTTTTTGGAATATTTGATTTTTGTTTGTTTTAAATTTTTAACAATCTTGAAAAATAATAAAAGAATGCTACGTTACAAAGGAGGAATGAGTGTCACAGGAAAGAAAACTAGTTCCAAGTGCATGGAACATACTAATGCTCAATGCAAAGAGACATGTGTAGGATAAGGACTGTAATACCCTAATTTTGAGCCATATTAAATAATGTATTTTGTTACTTTATGAAAGGCCAGAGTGCCCAAACAATGAAAATAGGTCAGTGTGCCTAGGAAATGTAATGTTTTGATCGTTATTAATAATAAATACATCACTAGTTGCTAGACAGACAAGGACAAGAGTTATAGGGGGATATGATTCCACAAGAGAGGGGGATTGAGAAAATAAGTATTTATTTTATATTTTATTTACCCATAATTGTTTCAATGGAGAAGAGTGGTTACATGAGCTTCTTGGGGAATTCCTTGTGGTTGTTGAATTGCAAGTAAATATATAAACTCATCTTGTGGGTTGTTTGGGGGTTCTTCTTCACTCACTCATTCAGTGTTCATTGTTAACGCCTTTCATTCTGTGTTCTCTCCATTCATTATTTCACCCACTCGTCTTTCATCATTTGTTCTTTTGGCTTGGGAAAGAAAAACGATTTGTTGGAGATGAGCCATGGTTTTGTTGGTTGTAATGATTATTGGTGTATTTCAACCATGATTTAATGCCTACATGTCTGAGATGCATTGGCATGTGTTAAGTTTTTCCCACAGCTACGAATCATGAGAGTCCCAACATGGAGATTCTTGACCATATGCATTGGAGCTCTAGAAAGAAGTGGACAGCCTAAGGGATTGTGTGGCAGAGAAGGGGGTCCATTCTCTTAGGTTGTGTAGGCTAGGTAGAGGAGAGTTGGTGTACTTTGGATTGTTGTGTGTGCTGAAAATCTTGTGAGAGCTTGAGTGTTGACTGGTTTGGGAAGCTAAGTGACTCTCTGGAACCGTCCTTGTGGATTCATAGCCCTAATTCGCGGTGTGACATTGTTGTTGAGACTTGGAACAACATTATCTACGGTTGGGTGGAATGTCCTTGTTATGCATACAGTTGGTGATTTGTTTCATTAAAGATAAGTGCTCTTTGTCATGGTTTTTTTTACCTATGTATTTATTTTGATGTGTATTTATTTATCTATGAAATCTGTATCTATAACATGCATGCTTGTTGGTTATTAATGTGCATGACATATGTCTCATTTATTTATGTTGTAGCATGAATCTTGAACTCTACATGTGAATATTTCATGCCTCCTTATTAATTAGAAATTTATCCAAAATCGAAATTAGTTCAAAAGTGAGTTTTGAAGTAGCGTAGCCCTAGCCTGGGGGTGGTTGGGTATGTTACAAGGACACTCAAGAAAATTCCTCCATAGGTCAAGGTGTCATATCGCAAGGAAAAAAGTGCTACAAGGCTTGCACCTAAGGAATGCTCTACAGGTTCAGTAATAGCAACATGAAGCCGGCATTAGGCCAAAAGATGAAAGGATGATACATGTGATGTGATTACAACATGACACAACAAGAATCATTCCATGTGAAGTTTTACAAACCCACAGAAGATAAGATCGGTGGTTTTTCATGTTTAGAGAGTCTGGAAAACACTAAAAGAGTACTCCAGAGTGATATTTTTCATAAAGTTAATCTGCAAAGTCCGAAAAAGAATAAAATCATACCAAGGAAAACTCTTTTAGTCACTAGGGCCAGAGTATTCATTTTTCATAATTAGTCCAGTTGGTCTGGAAAAGGGTAAAAATTGTACCGAAAAGACATATATTCAAAACCATTTTAACGAGCGTGACAGACAAAAGATCACTCAGCTATCTTTTCAATTTTAAGGATTCTGAAAAGATATTAACTATGGACTCACATCATTTTTGAAATTTAGTCCTCTTAGTTTGAAAAAGTATGAAACATAAGTTAGGATAACTCTCCCGGTGAGACATGTCTCCCAAGGTGTACCTTTTTCCTGGGTAATCTATTGGCTTGAAAAAGGGTTAAACTTATGCCAAATAGATATTCCTTCTGAACCAATTGACAAGTGTGAAAGGAACAAGGTCATTCGGTGATATTTTCATATTTAAGGAGTCTGAAAAGAGATTAACTATGGACTCCAAGGGGGTTCCTTTTTCGTAAATAATCTCCAAGGCCTGAAAAAGAGATAAACCAAAACCAGGGAGAATGGCCCATTTTCACAAATTTATTCCCTCAAGCCAAAAAAAAGGGTTAAACATACACATGAGAACACTCTCCTAGTGAACCGAAGCTCCTAGGGCATACATTTTTCATAAAAATAGCCATTCAAACTGAAAAATGGATAAACTATAATCGGATAGATGTGTCTTCAAATTGGATTTTGACGAGCGTGAATGATCAGGGGATTAAATTTTGCTCAAAAATTCAAAGTGATCAGAATCGCTTCAAATCGAACGAGGACGTGGGCCTCATTGTTGCGAACCCAACGCAACTTGTTTCGTCTCAAACAGACGTCAGGAGCGAGAGATATCACGATCTGTTCGAATCGTCAAACAGGCAAAAAAAGGACGATGACTATGTAGTCCATACAGGCTGACGTGGCAGGGTTGTATAATGATGTGGAAGAGACCGTATGATCGTACACTGATGTGGCATGTGATGATGTGGCAGTTTTTGATTGGCAGATGTGGTCGAATTGTGATGTGACATGTGGCATCATTTTTGGTCAATGGTATGGTGCCACGTGGCCCAGTCATGGGCTGCCACATGGCACCCCTGTATTGGCTATTGGTTGTTGTTTAAAATTGTATGGGGTCCGTGGGGGTCGAACCTCGGACCTCCCCTTTGGCTCCATGCTTTGTTAGAGTGTGGGCTACCACTAGCCCACATATTGTTACTTGTAAACCATATGTTATAATATCTATTTAAATTCAATTTATGGTATGGTCGGTGTGGGAGTCTGGGCTGGGGCTTAGCCCCAGACCCCAGTCACATTTACATTACATACGACCATACCCTCTGTTAAATGGCGCGCGGGGTTTTTAAATGTAGCTCGTGGTTATATGTTTGACCACATGTGACCACAACCGAGAGTGCGGGGGTTTGAAACGGTTGAGTTCTTTTGCTAGCTCGAGGTCATATCGTGACCCTCATGTGCCCGAGAGCTAGGCGGTTAGGGGCTGGCGTGCCCATAACCATCCTACAATTCACACAATTTACATGGCTTCATTCGGTGTTGGGTTTTTATGCTTTAAATAGCGTGTGTGCTAGGTTGCATGAACAAAGGGTGCACTTTGTAGATGCAAAGACAACAAGCTTGAAGGGGAGACTTCCAAGAAGCCTAACTTCTTCATTTTTTGGCCAAACGAGGTGCTGAAAAAGACCAGCTAGGGGTTTTTGGACGCTCTGAAGCCATTGGAGCCGTCTGTTGGTCATTTTGAGCATTGTAAAGCACGTTTTTGAGAACTTTTAGCAAATAATAATAATGATCCATTAGAAGCTGGACCAGGAGATGTAGCCCAAGAGAGGGGTGAACTCCTTTATCATTTGCTTTGTTTATGTGCTTATGTTCATTGATTATGATGTTGTTTATTTGTATATTAAATGAGTAAATCCTATTAATGATGTGTTGCAAAGTTGATCCATTTGATTTTAACACATAAAATTTACTTGCAAATATTTCCAAGTTTACAAGTCTTCTTCATTTTTAGATCAGTGAAGGGAAACAAGATCACTTGAAAATATTTTAAATTTTAGAGAGTAGAAAAAGGGATTAAAGAAGACTCTAGGGGGGTTTGTTTTCTTAAGTAATCTGAACGAGGCCAAAAAGAATAAATAAATTCTCGTTAGATGTTTCTTTCAAAGTTTAAGCGAGCTTGAAAGACAACAAACCATGCTCTTAGGGATTCCTTCGGGTATAGGACAGAAAAAGATGAAGAAGAATGAGGCTTCAACACACATTCATGGCGGGACTAAAAGGACTCGCAAGCCTATGGAAAACTCACAACATGGATGTCAAATTGTAGTAAAGGATCTACCTAGGGAATCCATGTGGAGGGAGGCTCTACCACCTAATTACGACACTTCTTAAAGTAGCATAGAAGGTTTTGTGTCGCACTTCGGTGGGATCGATCCTATGACAAAGCGGAAAAAGTAAAAAAAATGCAAGATGCAAGGTGATGAGAACCTAACCTATATGCAAGTGTCGAAAAAAACAACTTCACCATGGGATGATGTGAGTTTAACCCATCTCATAAAAACACCAAACCAAAAGAACAAGTTAATGAGAATGACCCAGAGATCCCCCAAAAAGAAACCCAAGAACCCACTAAGCTAAGAATAGGGAAAAAGAGGATGAAACTGGGGAAAAAAGAGCCAAAACAGTCTATAAATAGGGGTAGATAACTCATTTTAACAATTGCAAATTGGAAAATAACCAAAAATTAAAAAAAAAACATCTTCCTTAAAACGTGAATTCAAGGAGCTACGGTGGACGAAAAGTCTTCAAACCTGAACCAAGTACAAATGACCTCTCCCATCATTTCAATTCATCATTTTTTGTTTATATATTTGTTTAGAGGGTGTGTGCCCTAGGGGAAAATTTGGGTCTACGTGTACATGAGCTATCCATGCTCAACATGTTTATATATGTGGGAAAAGTAAAAATTAGCACGCGTATATATGTGATTGTCTTAAAGACAATCCGTGTACATCTCTTTAAATTATTCAAAAAAATGAAACAAGGGACTAACCTCAATCTTTTTATGCAACAGGATGTATATTCACTAGAGAGAGAGAGAACATGAGGAGTTATACATCTTGGTCGAAGAGGATCCAAGGGCCATAGCCATGCTAAAGCAGTGTGGTATGTGGAAGTTCTTTTACTATCCATTCATAAGGGCACAACCCAGGCTATTGAATCATTTGATAGAGTATTGGCACCCGGACTCAGAGGCCTTCATACTAGAGGGCCAATAATTGACTCCTAACACCAAGGATATATACTTTTTGACTAGACTCTCTAGGAGAGGGGAACCAATTAACTTGTGGACTTTTCCTCCAAGATCACACAACATAGAGGACTATATCAATGTGTGTTGTGATGTTGTCACTGAGAAGGTAGGTTCTCAAATGCCAATTCATAAGATAGCAGGCCTCAAACTACGGATAGTATTGTATATGATTGGGTGGATCACGGGATACGAATCACTTCACCAAGCCTCGCATGCACAGATTCATTGTGCAACTCAGTGTTTACAGGCCACCATATTTGATTGAAGCACCACAATGCTCAATTGCATTAAGAAGCAACTAACCAACTGCATAAGAAGAACAAAAAATAATTTTGGGTTTGGGACCGTGTTGTGCACTTTATTTTTCAAGAGAGTGCCAAGACTTAGCCCATGAGAGACCGTATGAGGCCATATTGCCTCCTTTCCATCATTATGCAGGTGGGTGGATTTGTTTCCTCAACAGGGTGCAAAGAGAGTGTAGGAGGAATTCGATGACAAGTTCTTTGATTGGTGAGCCCATCAAATTCTTGCGATTGAAGACTACCCCTATGTAGGGATCAATTTCCTGAGGGACCCTGATATGCCTATGTCCCCTGGCAAGGAGTGCAAAGAGATAGGTACATATTCCTTCATATTTTAAATTTATTTCATTTTTTGTTTTTTAAACATCATCCTTTTTTATGGTAACGTCAAAGTACTAACTCAATAATTTGTTATATACAGACGTGGCACCAATACGACCAGTCGACTTCACCAAGACTAGGCATCGTCCACAAGAGGATGTCAGACCAACAACATCAGTAACGGAAGGGCCACCTACCAGAGATGCCAAGAGATTATTGAGACGAATGAAGAGGAACCTGACATCTCTCACTTGTCCAGTGCCAATGGTAGATATTGAGGACCTACCCTTGGCCATGCAACCACATGTGGTGGGAGTACCCAGGAATTGGGTTCAATTGCTTTAGCATCTTGCAAACATCATAGTTCATTACAGTAGGGCCAACGGGCCTAGACCATACTTAGCATTGGACCTTATATGTGTTGAGGACACTCTTTTTGTACTCTCTTATGTAGTAAGGGATTAATCTCGACGATGTATATCGACTCTATTTGAAACTTTATGGCCCACTTTTGTACTTATGAAATTATTTTTTGGACATATTCTTATATATATACATCTTTTTTCCTTATGGATAAAACATTTTGTACAAATGTATTTACATATGTGTGTATGTGTGCCCTTTTACTTTTATGTGTGTGCAATATGCCAATCTAATACATGATTAGTAAATGTATCATTTATTTGATTAGATCTCCTGAGAACATGAATATTAGTAATATAATCAAAATAGTGTTATAATAGACGTACCCTAAAGAATCATCGGTGAAGTGTGGGATCGTAGACATAGTACACTCCATTTAACTGAGACACAACTAGTTGATCATCTAGATGAACCTTAAGGTGATAAATACCATGTGACAAGGTATCACGCAGTAATTCTATTATGGCACTATACTCGGCAACATTATTGGTTGCTTCGCCCATAAAAATACCTCCAAAAGACATCAACTTACCGAAGGGTGTGAAGATCACCCAAGCTACGAAAGAAAACCTCCAAGTGTGTCAGCTAGCACTGTTCGCGAACCCAACATAAACCTCAGATTCACTTGACATCTACGACAATGAAAAGAAACACAATAAACTACACGTCCATGGGACAAAAAGACAAGAATGTATAAATAAAATTATATATTATATAGAAGAATTCACACCCAAGTGACCAACCTAAGAATAATACTTCTTACGATAGAGCCCATTTCTCAGCTCTGACAAATAATTACCTTTGAAATCAACTGGTTGATAGGCACCCTTTTCTAAAACTGTCTTAACAATGAACGGTTTGAACCACATGGGTTTGAATTTTTCTTCCCCCAAGGGATCTTTATCTTAGTCATAGACTAGGGAAATATCACCTTCGGAGAAAACTCTGGGGTGGACGGACTGATCATACTAACACTTAACACATTGTTTGTGAGCCTTGTTGGCCAAGGCTACATCTTGATGCTACTCATCGAGCTGCTCGAGATATAGGAGACGTTCTTCAAGTGGAGTAGTGTCTGGAAGTGATTCCACTGCCAAATTAAGAGAGAGAATTTGGCACTATATGGGTAAGACTTCCTCTAGCCTATAAACAAGTTGTAAAGGAGAAAAAACTATAGTAGTCTTGAATGAGGTTTGATAATCCCAAAGTGTCAAGTACACCATCAAATTCCAATTTGACTTGGCCGAATTGATCATCCTTTGGAGAACAGTCTTGAGAGACTTATTAACAGCCTTCACTTGACCATTCTCCTGTGGATAGTAGGGTGATGAATTTTCTTAATTAAACCCCAGGTTTGATGTTAGCTCAATCATCATCTTGTTCTGGAAGTGACTTCCATGGTCTGTGATAATCTCCTTTGAAATACTGAACGTGGCTACAATCTGGTTAAAAATGAAAAGTGCAGTGGTTTCTCTGTCATTACCGAATGTAAGCATGGCCTCGACCCACTTAGTGAAGTAGTCCACTGCCATGATGATGTAACGATTCCCCCTGGTTGAATCCAGGTGGAATGTAGTGAAATCAATCCCCCACTTAGCAAAGGGGCCAACAACAATAAATGGAAACATGGGAGTAAGGTGTGCCCGCATATTCCAAGAGAAGATCTAGAATGGGTGACACTTCTTGACTGACTCTACACAATCTTTGATCAACGAGGGCCAAACGTATCCAGCACGAAGAATTTTTTGGGTTGTTTCCAACCCAAACAAGGGATCGCCACATGCTCCATTGTGATATTCATTCAACATAATCTTTGCCTCTTCGTGACTGAGACAATGATAGAGAATGCAATCAACTCCTCGACGATATAAAGTATCATCGATGATAAGATATTTTCGCACTTGATGTCATATTCTTCAATGCTCATCGCAAAAATAAAAGGAAGGGAATTTCAAAGTCTTAAGATACACAAGTATATCTCCATACCAAGGGTCTAAATATGAAATAAAAAAAAGATCCCCATTGATCAGTGACTCTTCGGGAAAATAATTACCACTTTTGACCGAAAGTTCTGAAATTAGTTCAGTGAAGACCAAAGACTTTTTAGATTTTTTCGAAACAAAATCCAAGTCAAATTCTTGTAGGATGAATATCCATCGACTGATTTTCTCGCCGATGACCCATCGTGTCAATACATATTGAAAAGGATTCACGATAGGTACAATGGTGGTCTTGTTAAGTATAACGTAATGACAAAACCATTGGACAACATGAACAACTATCAAAGTGAGTTTCTCAACATGGGTGTAGTTGAGTTTCATCCATACCAAGCCTCGGATAAGATAGTAGATAATATGATCTTCGAGCATGTCATTCTCTTGGACCAAGACCATGCCAATAGGAGACTCTGCGACATCTAGATACAACAAGAAATCCTTGCCATAATCTAGAGGATTGAGAAAAGAGGCAGATGTAAAAGAAAATTTAAATGCTTTGAAATAGCATTGAGCCGCTTCATTCCAATAGAATGGGACCCATTTCTTCAAGAGACACATAAACCCTTTAGTAATCTCGACATAGTTGGAAAAAAAATGCCAAAGAAAGTTATCTTTCTCCTTTAGACTTTGAAGTTGAGGGATT